>CALYLW010000472.1:86996-483699 GCA_944989445.1 Ampullaceana balthica | reverse complement strand
CGACCTGCGTACTCCAGTATCAATGATAGCTCTGACTAGACATGAATATGTTACATGCATGGAGAATTAAGTTTTTCTATTTTAATTATTTCATACGAGCAACAAAGCCCGTCCAAGGACGTTCGCCACCGTTCGGTGGCATGTTGTAACTCCCCTCCAACAGCCGTCTCGACCGGCATTACGTCAAAAATACTATTCATTAAAGTTAAAATAAATAACTCGTAAAAACCGAGCTTTTGACTATAAATATAAATCACCAAACGCACATAACTCAAAATAAAGTCTAGGAAGAAATACTGCACCAAAAATAACTCGTTTTGAACGTCCACGTAAACGTGTTCAATATGATTGGCTGTAGGAGTCGAACAGGTGGTCGGACACTTCGACCCCGGAAGATTCGACCCCGGGCGGTTCGACCCTGCCAGTTCGACCACAGGACGGTTCGACCCCGGACGATTCGACCCCGGGCGATTCGACCCCGGACAGTTCGACCACAGGACGTTTCGACCCCAGGGTGTTTCGACCCCGGACGTTTCGACCCTCTCGTTTCTACATTGTGAAAAGATTTTATTTATTCTTTGGGGTTTTTTAAAAATATTTTTAAAAATTAATTTTTTGGTCTAGACTCTATTATCCATTAAATTTTTTAAATGTTTATATTTAAGTCGTTCAAAGGTTTTCACCGTGATAACAAAAACAAACGAAAGTCGATTTTTTATTTTTTTTTAAATTTTTTAAAAATATATTTTTTAAATTAATTTTTTAAATATTTTTTTAAGTGTCGACATGCTGAACGCAGGCGCTGAAACAATAACAAACCCGCGCCCTTGCATTCATTTCTGTTTCTTGTGTTGCTTAACACGTATATACCTCCCTAGCAGAAATACTGATTTTAATAAGACGTACAAAGTTGTCAGTATTAAAAGTTCATCAAATTCAATAGTTTATACCGCCCCCTAGCAGACAATAACATTCAAGCTGCTGGACCCGTATGACCGGACTGAACGTTACGTTGCTATTTACATTTCCTCCGAGGGTTTCATAAGCCCGTGTTACGAAGGCTACACTCAGTGACCACCACAGCAAGCCGCGTGCTGACGAGGGTAAATATAGTAAGTGGGGGCAGAGAAAATTGTAGGCACCTTTAGAAAGGACTGTGTTAAGTCTCTATGTTTAGGTAGATTGTACCTTGCTCTCCGCTTCACACAACATACACAAGAGATGACACAAGTCTGTTTAACAATGCAATGTTTATTCTACTATAAACAACTGTACAACTGGCTGTCTTGCCTTGACATAAATTACATCTATATATAACGGGCTGTATGCTCAAGCATGCCCTCGGTCCGACCCGACCGCTTCTGGGCGACGTTAAACTCAACTCTGTTTTACTGCAACCCTGCAGCTCCCCGGTCTACCCTGACCGGTCTGACCGCACAACACTGTGCGAACTACACAGCTTTCTGCAACTCCCTGCCCTCGTCTCGACTACTCTCTTATAAACCCCCCAACTGGTCTCAACTGACCCTGGCGTGTCCTCTGGTCATGTCCCTGACATATCCCGTGTGACCAGAAGTTCACTCAGACATCACTAGACATTATTCCCGTGATAGGAGTTCATACCCGTCAACAACGCCTTGACCCGACTCCAACACTGGCTCACAACAATCTCACAACAATCTCACAACAATCATTCGCAGTGATTCTCATACCCTGACATATCCCCCCTCTTCCGTTAGATTCTACTTACGGGTAGAATCTCACAATACAACAAAGTCAGGGCATGGAATCACTGCACATTACAATTACATTAATATAATACATCCTGAATTAATATCTTTAAAAATAATTTTATACACAACCATGCATGAAAAAAAAATTAATAGTATATACAACACAGAGCTAAATCCACTTGGTCGTACCTGTATACCACTTCACTAACCCGCAACGTCATTCGAGATGGACAGACGTCATACTACCACCCCTGAATTACATATTCTATATATACATTAATGCAAAAAGAAAAATAGTATATATATACATGTGAAGTCTTAATGCATCTCATTATCACTAATAATCAATCAGTCTAACAATATGCAATTTACAAATCTTGGAAAAAATGACACACACAAAAAATTTCTAACACTTACGCACTTGTCCACATCATGTGGCATCTTACGGAGCAATCACTGCTCACTTAATTATTTTTCCCACCTGTGTTATTGAGCTCTCTTATCCCCTCCATAGGCACAGTTCTAAATCTATGTATATAAATACAGCCCATCGCTCCTGCCACACAGGAACTTGGTTAATTGATAAACAAAAACTGCCCATCACTCCTGCCGCACAGGACGTAGTTAATTATATAACAGAGGGAGCCTATCTCCCATGCCATCCAGGTCTGACTTCACCAACCTACTACTCGTACGTTATCATTATCTTTAATCTCATAGAACAACCTTCGACATCCTCCTGGTCATAGCACTACAACATATTTATTACCCAACAATTGACCATTTTTTACGCTAGATTGTTTTCTATTTACCAACTGACTCTACTGGTTCCTCATATAAATTCCTTAAGATATTTATTCCAGGATTACCTCCAGCATGAGATAATGTTATAGGGATAACTACTTATCCAAACTATAGACATTTCAGCCTGATCGTATTTAACCCATTACAATCAATTATATAACAATCATCAATCATGTGCATATAGTAGTCGTAATTAACATAATTCATCATAATACTCATAATCATGAACAATATCCTTATCACCACATATCATAATTGCATAAATATATATATATATAAATAAATACATATCCTTCTAATGAAATTTTGCCCGAGGTCACCCGGAGCCAAAAATTATCATAAAAAAACATCAGCACGAAAATACAACCATCTCATATTTATTTACAACCATCCATAAGTACTAACTAACATAAGTACATAATCGCTATGAAACCTTACAATCATGTTCATATAATAATAATACTGGCCCGAGGTGACCTAGACCTCAATTTCTACCCAGACCCCGCAAGTTCTAACAAAAAAACCTTATTATCTCTTATAGTTATCAACAAAAAAAACCCACATCATCTTGAAAAAGAAATCATAGTTAACACAAAAACCACATCATCATCATAACAAATATCATATTCATATATATCAATACACAGGCCAAAAATTTCATAACATTGAAACAAATCATAGCCGTTGTATCTGAGGGTGGGATATTACGTTTGTCCCCAATCCTAAATAACAAACGACCCTGGTTTCCGTTATACAGGCTGATGTGTTCTAAGTCATGCCTACGCGGCACTTCCCACGTGGGTATAACAATACCGCAGCTAGTGTCATAATAACCCTGACCTTTGAATTTTCCTTCTTGACCCCTTGTGTCTATGACTACATCTGCGCACGCGCCACTTTCGCCCCTACGACTTACTGTTCTCCCCAGGACTTCAGCTATCAACAAAAACATTACTCTTAACGGACCAGCGAAGCCGTTATCTTTCTTTGTAAGCCTGTCCTGTGAGCTTTTGTCGGTCATGGTCTGCGTATTACCGGCCCGTCTTGACCGTAATGTGTCAATGTCCTTACGTAACTGTGCAACGTTTACCGTGCTATGTGTTTGGATGTCGCACCCCTATTCTGTGTCCCCCGACTCCAAGCTATGACCCGCTGAGCACATGTCATTGTCATATTTTTTTGTGAGCTTGCTTTTTTCTACCCTCTCTGTAGTCAACTCAGTTTTTCGCTCCTTAGTAGCATTACATTCCTGTGTACTTTTTTTTCCTTCTGAGGGCTTCACCTCATCTTTACTATCTGGGTCACTAATTTTTTCTATGTCCACTTGGCGACCTTTGTCAACAATTTCCTCTTTCTCTATCAACTCTTTGTTCTCATTTTCGTACGGTTTTTCAACAATACTATGGTGTGTCTTGCACCTTCTCTGCACCATAGCTGTCATATCTTTCCCTGTTAACCTGAGGCTTAAGTCAGCCATTTTTTCTTCTTTGTCCGTTATGATTCGCCATAATTCCGTTATGTCTTCTTTGTTACGTTCTACCTTTAGGGTTAACTGCTTATTGACCTCTTCTTTTTGAGTCAGTCTTTCTTTAATATTTTTGTTTTCTCTCTCTCTTTCCTTTAGCTCCCTCTGTAAATTTTCCATAAGTTCGTCGTTATCATCCAGCGTCCTATTCAGCCCTGTTATATTTTGGTTTGCAATTATTAAGTTTATTTCCATCTCTGCTAGTTTTTCATCTTTCCCCTTGAATATTTTTATCAAATTAGAATACACTTCATCCATTTCGGTACTTTTCATTTTCATGTTCATGGACTTAACTTCAGATTCATTCATTTTTATTTTGTGCTCTCTCTTCAATTCTTCTAATAAATCATCTTTGTCTGCTAAACTCTTACTCAGATTGTCGTGTGTAATCATTAGGTTTCTCTCCCTTTCTATGTTTTTTTCTCTCTTTTTCTTTTATTTCCCTCTGTAATTTTTCTAATATTTCATCTTTTTCAACCCCAGACTTCTTCAACTCTGTTATATGTTGGTTTGCCTTGTTTACATTTATCTCCATCTCTGCTAGTATGCCCTCTTTCACCTTGAGTATTTCTAATAATCTGGGAAAATCTCTCTCCATTGAGTCGATTTTCATTTTTAAACTCAATAGCTCGACTTCTTTTTCATCTACTTTTGTTTTGTGGTCACTCTTTAATTTGTCTAATAACTCCACTTTGTAGTTTAGCTCTCTTTCTACTTTTCCCAATAATTCCTCTTTTTCAACCAACTGACTTTCTCGTTCGGCAATTTTCATTCTTACTTCAATTGACTCAGCTTCAGTTTTCTCTATTTTTAATTTGTTTTCCACGTCTTCTTGTTCTAGTTCTTTAAATCTGTTTTGAACGCTACGTACTGTTGATTGTAATTCATTTACTGTATCTGTGTGTTCCGCTATTTCCTTATCTTTGTTGAACAATGCGGCTTTTAGCCTGTCTACAAGGCTCAGGTTGTCTGCCAATTCCAAGTTTAACCAATCTATTATTTTTTTATCTTCGGCGTTACGGTTTTTAAGGAAACTAATTTCCATTTCTTTTTTGTCATATTCTTCATATTTCTTTATATATTGTCTTTTGTTCTTAGGGGAATTCTCATGAACTTCAGTAACTTTCTTACTCTTGGGCTTGTGATCACCCTGGATCATGTTTTCCTTTTCATACCTTACGATATTGACCGGTTCTTCGGGATTCTCATGTCTATAATATTTAAACTGGCCAGCTGACGGGTCCGCCACCCTATAAACCTCTTCCGTTAAATATGGATCTTCACAATATATACTGGCTATTCCATAGAGTACTTCCTCACAGTTAATAACTTCACTGTCGTAGTTTTCTGTCTCTTCTATAGCCCTTCTCTGTCTTTTTGCCTCTAATTTTGATTGTCTCTTTTCGTATTGTCTACGTTTTTTCTCATCTTTTATCTGTCGCTGTCTTTGTCTCTCTTCGTTTTGTCTCAGTAATTTTTCATCCTCATTATGCCACTTTGCCCGTACTTCCTCAATTTTATTAACCCACCATCTATCCTTGTCCGCCATTATGTTATCTATCTTTTATATTGTTCGTTTATATATGACAGGTATGCTATATCTATATATATTATCTAACAGATCAATCTTGCTATAGCACACTTTCCCAATTTAACACTATTTTATAAGTAATTAAGTACGTACTTACTGTGGGTTATATTTCAGACATAATATCCATATACAATGAAAGTCCCATTACACAATAAATATCCATTCGTAAGAAGTTCACAAAGTCACACTTTTTGCAGTTTCCTTGTCATTTAGTAATGTTTTTCTCCACCTTGAATATCTTCTCGATCTTGTCCCGATTTGAACTGTGGTGCTGTGGGTCGTCTCGGCTCCTCAGGGTCCCACTGGGGCGGGATGGTTGGTTCTGCAACTTGACCTCCCGGTACAGTTTGTAATCGTCTTCTCTCGTAGTTGGCACCGTCTGGTTCAGACGTCGTTGCTGTGCTGGTTCCGACGTCGTTGTTTTGCTGGTTCTGGTCGAGGTATCTCTTGTAGTTGGTCTTCTGGCTGGTAATGTTCCGTACTGGGACTTGCTAGGCATCGTCTATCAGAAAATCCGCTGATACGTTGATCGTTGCCCTGTCTGCCCGTGTTCGTCGCTGGTTGATCGTCGTTGTGCTGTTGTAAGACGTATGCCCTACGATGGATACAGTAGTCTGTATCAGAGGCGCTGTACTGAAAAGTACAGGCGCACATACCGCTGTGCTGATGTGGTTCCGTCCCATCTCTCGTAGTGTTTGGCGGTGCTAGGCAATCCAGAGACAATTCGGGCCCCCATGTTAAGTCTCTATGTTTAGGTGGATTGTACCTTGCTCTCCGCTTCACACAACATACACAAGAGATGACACAAGTCTGTTTAACAATGCAATGTTTATTCTACTATAAACAACTGTACAACTGGCTGTCTTGCCTTGACATAAATTACATCTATATATAACGGGCTGTATGCTCAAGCATGCCCTCGGTCCGACCCGACCGCTTCTGGGCGACGTTAAACTCAACTCTGTTTTACTGCAACCCTGCAGCTCCCCGGTCTACCCTGACCGGTCTGACCGCACAACACTGTGCGAACTACACAGCTTTCTGCAACTCCCTGCCCTCGTCTCGACTACTCTCTTATAAACCCCCCAACTGGTCTCAACTGACCCTGGCGTGTCCTCTGGTCATGTCCCTGACATATCCCGTGTGACCAGAAGTTCACTCAGACATCACTAGACATTATTCCCGTGATAGGAGTTCATACCCGTCAACAACGCCTTGACCCGACTCCAACACTGGCTCACAACAATCTCACAACAATCTCACAACAATCATTCGCAGTGATTCTCATACCCTGACAGACTGTCTGACCACATTGCCTTTGTTTTGTCCGATTACATCGGACGGGTGGGGGTGGGGGGTGGGGGAGTGGGGGGTGGAGTTTGATTGGTTTGGAAGGCCTTTCTACCCCAGAGGAATGACGCATTGATCGCAATCATGCATTCGCGTTGAATATTGACTGGTTGTCAGTAACAATTTCAAACTGTATTTAATTTTTAATGGATAATAATTTTAAGCTAAATTATTTTTAGTAAATGGATAACATTTAAACATGTTTATACCAAAAATTACTTTTAAAAATAATAAATTTTAAAAAGTATATTAAAAATATATATTAAAAAAATATATGGTGTAGATACGAAGGGGCCGAAACGTCCGGTGTCGAAACACCCTGTGGTCGAAACGTCCTGTGGTCGAACTGTCCGGGGTCGAATCGCCCGGGGTCGAATCGTCCGGGGTCGAACCGTCCGTGGTCGTAGGAGCAGTGGCGTCACTAGGGGGGGGGCGAGGGGGGGGGGCGGGCCGCCCCGGGTGACACCCATCAGGGGGTGACACCCAAGCATAAAATTTACTGTGTACGATTTTATGTAAGAAAAAAAAAGAAGACACAATTATTTCATCTAGAAAGAAATTGAGAAATACTATGAAATACGTTTAAACCGAAAACTTATTAATAAAGTAAAATATCAGTTAACCGGCAATAATAAAACGTCTCCACAAACTACCATAACACTAAAAGGAAAGAAAAAGCCGCACAATTAAAAAGAGGCTGGACATAAAAGAAGCGGTGTCTTTTGTTTTAGAAGAAAATCCAACATACTGGGCTTTGACAGTATACCGACACACGGAGTCAGCCTGTGAGACCAATCCCAACTCACTACTTCCTCCACGAAAGTTGAGGGGGGGGGGATAAGATTTTTCTTTAAAAAATAAATAGATAGGTTTAATTTTTTAAATATTTTTTTTACTTATAGGAAAATAAGGTATTTAACGTGTTTTAGTTATTATTTTTTTTAATTAATAATTTTTAAAGATGCATATCTATGTTAATGTAATGTACTCTAAGAAACATGATTTTCGTATTTTTCTTGAGTATAGGTACTTTTTAAAATAACCTTTAACACTAAATTAATTTCACATAAAAACATTTCAGTCTTTTCGATTTCATATGAAACGATTTCACTGATAGATCGCGTGATGCGTACGTTCGGCAGCCGAAGTAAATTTGATTTTGAATGACGCGATCAAGACCGCACCTGCAGCGACGAATTTTTAACGTTGAAAACCGTCTGGTCTGAACATTATAAAGCATATTACTGAATTTATAAATCTATTAAATTCAAGTATTTTGTCTACAATTCATGATTCCACATTCTTGGAGCAGCAAAGGTAAGCCAGTTGAATCCTTTATTTAATTTTGTTAAAACAGGGAAAAATAGTGAGATATGTCTCGAATTATTTTTGAGTCAAAATGCCACATTATAGTATACCTTTTCTGGTTAAAGAATTATTTAATAATGATTGACTAATTTTGAAAGAAAGTTACAAAAGTAAGCCAAATGACACTTAAATTTTGGACACGTTCAAAAGTTAGACGAATTTTAGAAAATTTAATGTTCTTTTAAAGTATGACAGACAAGACTTAAACTTTAAAAAATGGCATTCAATTAATTATTAACTTTTTTCAATTGAAGACTTGTTTGTCATTCGCCCCCTAGAATAACAATGTTCTAAGTTGAGTTTTTGACAAAAATTAGTTATTGCCGCTGGGATATTGTCCATGTTTCAATCTATCATAGCACAAATTGTGAAAGGTGTATCGTGAGACAATTTTGTAGGTAGTACAAAATAACAAGGTGCTAACTCAATATAGGTCTATCAAACATCACATAGAATATTATTCTAGGGGAGCGAATGTTGGGAACATTGTCCTTTAAATAATAAATTTTGGCACATGTATGTCATTAAAGAGCGCACGATGAAAGTGAATGAAATTTTTTTTAAACACAAACGAATCGTGTAATGAAAACAATAGATTTAAGCTTTATTATTAAACACATACAAAGCTCAACGTTATTGTTTTCATTACACAAAACATATATTTTTTTAATTTAAAAGCTTTATCGCAGTCCTATTCTATACGATGAAGGCGAGACGACAGATTGACGCAAACATAAAAGCGCTATACCTCGCTAATAGTCCATCTTGAAACATTAGCATCTATTCAAACAATCGCCTCCAATCTGCATCTGCGCTCTTTTGTTGTGTGCTATTTTACTAGTCACCGTTACGAAATTAATTAGTAAGTTACACTTAGACAACAATTTAAAGAAAGAAACATTACAAAAGGTGGCGCGTTTAGGAGCACAAATAAGTAAGTACTTTTTCTGTTAGTGATTACCAACAAATAACTGGAGGTTGTTAAAAAAATGATAACAAATATAAAATGGAATGATGTCGTAAATGTGAAATTTTTATGAGTAAAAATATTTTGCAATTACTTTTTTTAGCAATTTAATAAGTTAGGAAAAAATCTTTAAAGCAATTTTAAAATTATTTAATTAAATTTTTTTTGTTCAAAGATATATCATGCCACGTGGATTACATACATCTAAGAGGCCAAGTGGATGCCAGCAAAGAAAAGCAAATAAGAAAAAAAAAGAATCACTTATAACATTACGAGGATCAATGCTTCAATATGTCATGAGATCAGATGATGGTCAGGGTTCGTCAAAAGACACAGTTACTCAGAGACATATTGATAATGATAATTTTTCTGATGCAAGTATGCATTCTGCTGAAGAGGAAGAAGTTAAATTTGAAGAAAATGAAACAGTAAAACAAATAAAGGAAATGGATGAATTTGAAGCAGAGGAGTTTACTAAAGGTGAATCTCACCATAGTACTGTAAATGAGGTAAAGAATCAGGTTGAGGGTGAAAACAGTAATATTTTAGATGATGCTTCATATTGGAATATACCAGTTCCATATCATTTGCGAGTTGAAATCATCAAAATGGGAAGTGCTTCTATCCAGAACAAAGACGGACCTTTCAAAACAGCGACAAGGCTAAATTCCAATTCCAAAGGAGATGTTCGCCAGCTATCAAAAATGTGGTTTTACAAGGTGATGCCCAATGGCGAGAAAATGTTGCGATCATGGATGATTTACTCACTCGTCAGTGAGAAATTATATTGTTTTTGCTGCAGACTATTTGCCGCCAATGCTACAGACACGACATCCAAATTTGTGACTGGGTTTCAGCAGTGGTGGAAACTGAACTCGAAGGTGCATAATCATGAGACATCCGAATCACACTTACATTGCCTTGAAAAATGGAAAACATTGGCAGCAGGGCTTAGACTGCACAAAACAATTGATGACGAAAGTATTGTTATGATGGACATTGAGAAGAAAAAGTGGAGAGACATCTTGCATAGGTTGCTGGATATTACATTGTTTCTCGCCAAGCAAAATCTGTCATTCCGGGGCCACAATGAAGACGAATCTTCATTTAATAAAGGAAACTTTCTTGAAATGGTTGAGATGCTATCTAAATATGATCCAGTCCTGAAAGAGCACCTAATGAGGTTGAAGCAAAGCACATGTAAACTCAAAGCATCGGTATCTTATCTAGCACCAAAAACTCAGAATGAGTTTATACATGTTCTAGCAAATCATGTGAAAGAGAAGCTTGTCATTGATATAAAATCTTCCAGGTATTTTGGGATGATGTTCGATAGCACACCTGACACATCACACACTGATCAAATGTCCCAAGTGATAAGATATGTGAAGATTCACAATAGAAAAGTGGAAGTAAAAGAAGTGTTCCTGGGATTTTTCCCTTTAAAGGGGAAAAAAGCTGTTGACATTAGTTCTGAAATTATTAAAAATCTGGAAAGTGATGGACTCGATGTTATGATGTGCCGTGCTCAAGGTTACGATAATGCTGCGAGTATGGCTGGAATCCATGGAGGTGTACAGGCCATTTTAAAAAAGAAAAACGGGAAAGCTATTTTTAATGGATGTGTGGATCATTCGCTTAATCTGTGCGGCCAACACTCTTTTGCTGATAATGCTTCTTGCGTGACTTTTTTTGGAACTCTTGAGACAATGTTTTCTTTCTTCGCTGCTTCCACTCATCGATGGGATGTTTTAATGGAAAACACTGGAGTCTCATTAAAAAGACTATCAACAACACGCTGGAGCTCTCACCATGCTGCAGTAAAAGCAGTGAAAGAAAAATTCGATGAATGTGTGACGGCAATTGAAGCTCTCTGTGGTTCAGATGAAAATTTAGACACAAGAGGTAAAGCGCAATGTCTGTTACCTGCTGTCTGCAACTTCACGTTTCTGTGCTACCTCTACTTTTGGTGTAATGTACTTGAGGAAGTCAATCTTACACAGCTGTACCTTCAGACTAAGGGCTTAACACTTGACAAAGTGGTGACGAAGCTAGAGACGCTGAGACTATTTCTGTACGATCAGCGCAATCATCTAGTAGAGCAGGCAATTGAACACGCGCTTTTAAAATCAGAACAACTTGGAATTTCAGTAGAGAACAGACCCAGGTTGAAGAAAAGGGTGACAGGTGAGAAGACAAGAGATGCTGCACTAATTCTGCAAGAAGAAAACAAAAGGTCGATGTTTGAGTGTATTGATCGTTTCCATTCTGAACTCCAGATCAGATCAAGTGCAATCAAGGAAGTAGCAACCATGTTTGAGGCTGTTCAAGCCAAAAGCTTGATATCTGCCACTGAAGAAGAATTACTAAATTCCATTCCAAGGTTGTCCACTTTTTATGATGAGTTGTCAGAGGAAGAGCTTTTTTTAGAAATACCAAGGCTGAGAAGGCACCTGAAGGCAGCAGAGATCGATCTCAAAGAGGCTGAAGACTGGTCCGTAATTGACGTTTTGAAATTCGTAGCTGAATGGGACTTCATAGAATCTCTCCCCTATCTCACATTGAGTTTACGATTATTTGTTACAATCTGTGTGTCTGTGGCTTCATGTGAAAGGAGTTTTTCAAAGCTAAAGCTTATAAAGAATTATTTGCGATCTACAATGGGGCAGTCAAGACTTTCTGATCTTGCCATGTTATCCATTGAGAGTGATTCGGCACAAGAAATAGATTTCGATGACGTAATTAACAAGTTTTCAGTTTTAAAGGCCAGAAAAGCTAAATTCTGATTTTTAAAAATATATTTAATGCCACTGTATTTTGAATTATTACATATTATTCTGATAGTTGCTGATTTTGCAAACCCAAAACAGAACGGTTACAACCTTACCTCATTTGAAGTTGTACTGTAATGGTTGGTAATATAATCTAATTTTGGTAATGTAATGTAATTGTTGTAAATTTTAATGGAACACAATGTAGATACAAGTTTGTGAAATTTCAAAATATTATTTATTTAACCGTATTACTTAAAATTAAGAATTTTATGTTAAAATAAAAATTTAAAATTAACATTTTTTCTATTTAGTTCTTCGTTTTTAAATGTTACAATATTTTACCTATCGACTTTAAATTAAACTTTTCTGATAATGCCTTTGTAACAAACATTTCATCTATATTTTCAAACGTTACTAAAGAATCTGTGTGTTCCCGGTATTTGGCAGACTCAGGAGGTTTATAGGGCAAGTCATGGGGGGGGGGTGACACCAAGAGCTACCGCCCCGGGTGACACCAACCCTAGTGACGCCTCTGCGTAGGAGTCATATGTGTTTGAGGGACCAATCGCCATCGTTTACCGCACGGAACATGGCCTTAAAGTTTTATTATATAGGATCATTATATAAGATTATTTATTGTTTTTATTATGTGGGTCTGGAAAAAAAATTCACTGATGGATATTTAAAAGATATTAAAGTAGCCTGATTTTTTTTTATTAAATCCTTTATATTAACTCGTGGTGTCTGCGGCGGACCTTGCTTGCTTGCTTGCTTGTCGCCAAAACTTTTGATCGATTTTTAACCCACTTGCTCGCAAGATAGCGAGCTGAAATTTTGCAGGCAGTTTTGTACCGATGATAAAAACAATGTATCAAAATTTCAGATCGATCGCATGTACCGTAATTAAATTATTGATTTTTTAGATTATTTTATTTATTCCTATGTATCATGCTATTTTTTGAGATAGAGCGTCGCGGTGCGTATTATATTGAACAACCTTTCTGTCGCGCAACAAGGTGCGTATTTTATTGACAGCTCTTTTTATAAACATATTTCTGATCGGTGCGCATTATATTAAACATGTTTTACGACTCGACTGCAATTTTGTATTTCTGGATGGTCTGGCGCTGCGTATTATAATGAACATTCTTTTAGTTACTTCTCGTACATAAAGGATTTATAGTAAAAAACTTGGTTTTTTACGGGTTTTTCTTATTTAGTATTGTGTGTGAATATATTACAGGTGTCCAATGCACTTTCAACAAAGCAACTGAAATCCTTAAAAAATGGCAGGATTTTTTTTTATGAAAGGCAGGAAGATCGTAGCAGAGACATTAGAACTACTTATTCATAAAATTTAAAAACCCGTAAAAAACAAGTTTTTGACTATAAATCCTTTATGTACGAGACGTAACTAAAGGAATGTTCATTATAATACGCAGCGCCAGACCATCCAAAAATACAAAATTGTAGTTAAGTATCGTAAAACGTGTTTAATATAATGCGCACCGATCAGGAATATGTTTATAAAATGTGTTGTCAATAAAATACGCACCTTATTGCACGACAGAAAGGTTGTTCAATATAATACGCACCGCGACACTCTATCTCAAAAATTTAACATGATGCATAGAGATAAATAAAATAATCTAAAAATTCAATAATTTAATTACAGTAAATGCGATCGATCTGAAATTTTGATAGATCGTTTTTATCATCGGCACGAGTCTGCCTGCAAAATTTCAGATCGCTAGCTTACGAGGAAGTGGGTTAAAAATCGATCCAAAGTGTTGGCGACAATCAAGCAAGCAAGGGTTCAAACAGACACCAGGAGTTAATATAAAGGATTTAAAAATCCAATCAGTTACTTAAGAAGCTACTTAAAGAAATAATGGCAATGCTAACATACTCATTCATATCAAATGATCCCTCTAAGGTTCGTTGATCCCTGTGCACAGTAAAAAAAAACGTATGAAAAGTTGCGCAGCATGCATTTTTGCTGCAATATTTTTACAAAGTTTGCTGCGCGTTAATTTTAAACTGCTGCGCGGGGTCAGTCAGATATCTGCGCAGGTACGCAGCTTAAACGGAGCATTGCTTATATCTATTGTCTACTCGCATCTGAACACAATTTTATAATTATTTTTAGCGCAATTTCCGCATGGGACAAATTGCGTTTATATACATGTATTTGAAAAGTCTGTCCTGTATGGCTGTCTGTTCGAGCTTGCACAAGCAACTACTCCTGAACCATACCTGATAGAGGGTTCGGGTCTTTTGCAAATATGTTAAGGAGGTCCCAAGGATGTGCACGGGCCAAAAAATTCCCGAAAAGGTTTACTGGATTTCCTGGAAAATCACAACAGAATCGAAACAAATATCAGTATTTTGTCAATTTCTCGCCAACCATAACATCTATCGGATTTAAACAAACGCCAAACGATAGCCAATAATATTTAAAACAGTGTTGGAGAAGGAATATATTGAAAAATATTTTCTTTCGACTCCCGTAATTTTAGCAGCAATTTGTAGATAGCAATCGTTTCGTTTACTTTCCGAATTATTGATTTGAAATGACTTTTAATGTAATCCAGAACGATTTCCCTTGAAAAATTGCGCTTAAATACTCATTCGAGTTTGTATTACGTGGTTTTTACAGTAAATACCTTATTTCTATGTAGAAGATTATTGCGTCCAAATTTCTTTATTAGAAAGTACAGACAATGCTGGCCTGTTGGGCAAATGAATCAGCGTTCACAGGTCACGGCATACGATTGGATGGTGTGGGCCAATTCCCGGACGCCTTTACTTACCCCAACTGATGTCACGCACCCAACGGAACTTTATGGACTCAGGACATCCTTAAGTCGCGGAAATAAACACTTGCCTTCACAAATACCAGAGTCCGCGACTCTTTGTACACCAGCCAAGCAAGCATGCCGCTCGACCGCCTTTGGACCTAAAGATAAGCTTTTCTATCCATTTCTTGATACCCTCGTTGAATAGTCCATGCGAATAGTAAGTGTAATATTTAATTCTACTGAATACTGCTAATCCACTCAACATATATAAGAGTGAGTATGAGTAATATCCATCGTTTTGGGGCCCTTGAGAAATGGAACAAAAAACATAAAACAATACTCAGATTGACATATAGATAAAAACACTTTATTTTGTTCCATATTCATAAACCAACACAAATCCTTATTTTTTCCATCTCGAATTCATGTGTGGAATGGGTTCCCTGAAGAAACCAAGAAAACAACCACACTGTCAACATTTAAAAAATCCAACGAAAACGCAAGAATAGTCACAAACCATGGATAAGCGTAGGATGCAATAATCTGCTTTATAATTTAAAGAATGATTGTTTGTAATAAATAAGATAAGATATCTAGATTAAAGAATGATTGTTTGTAATAAATAAGATAAGATATCTAGATTAAAGAATGATTGTTTGTAATAAATTAGATAAGATATCTAGATTAAAGAATGATTGTTTGTAATAAATAAGATAAGATATCTAGATTAAAGAATGATTGTTTGTAATAAATACGATAAGATATCTAGATTAAAGAATAAAGTATAATTCTAGTAAAGACACGCGTATATGCATTCAAAAACAGGCATAGAGACATTGATCAAAATACTGCCATTAACAAACTAACATACACAGAGACAGACTCGCGCTCACATTGCCTACTTGCTTTGTTTTCTTGGATCAACGTTTTTTTTTGGCCTGTCGCCGACATGAATGACAAACCTACGTGGAATAAATGCCAATAAATTCGCGATGAAAGGTTTAAACCCCGGTCCCTCAATTCACACTCCCCAAGAAATAAAAAGCCACAAAAAAAACAACATTTGTTAAAAAGCTCCGTCCTTTATTTTACACGTGGCAACCCGGGTTAAAAATCCCCCTTCGACTGCTCTACATGCTCTTATTTCTACGACCACCATCCTATAGAAACCTACAGTCATGCCTCGAACCCGCTAATGGATAATGTAAATTTCTGGTTGAAGACTCCTTTAGTTGGCGGCACGCATCAACCAATCAATAGTTGGCTGACATGCGCACTTGTCCCGTAAGTGGTGCCCTTGTGCCTTACTTATACTGACTGTAGAGACCAGTTTTATCATCGCCATTTGAAAACTAGCACGCGTCTCTCTTTCATATCAATTGACTTGCAATTTTGTCACTTGAATAAAAGCAAATATTTAAAGATCAAGAAAACTAGTGAAGTGTTCATTAAATAATTAACCACGTGGACATTTTTTTTCTCTGAAGCTGTACAGTAAAATAAATTTTTATTTTTTAATTTATTGAACGATCTAATATTTCTATGAAATTTTTTATAAGTGGTGTCGTCAATTATGCGTGTAGACTTAAAATTGAATTTTAAAAATTAATAAATAAAAAACAGTTTTTCCCTTTTCTCACACTGTCCTTGGCACGAACCAAGTCGGAAAAAATGGAGAAGAGTTTCATTCATCATTTTAATCCTTAAAGTCACAGTAGTACGTGATTCTTGATTATTTGGGTCGCATTGCGATAGGGTTAACAATGTCATATTTTAACTCGATTCTTTCGGTCATATGTGGTTTACAAAGTTGGATTTCGAACTGGTTAAGAAAGTTAATTTTGGACAGACTTTTTAAGAGTTCCATTTATACACCACCAGGCGTCACTACTAGTATTTAACGCTATCATGGTCCTCCCTTGCCATTTGATCTCGTTCTCGTGTGTTTCAATGAAAACTACGCTGTTCCGGAAATTACTGTTACCTTGGATTTTTATTGCATTTGGTAAGATTTCTGTAAATACGCCTTAATTTTTGCTTTTAAAAATACTTTTAACTTCACGAGTTTTCATGCTTTTGTTTTAAATTGGAATTATAATTGTGTCTGAATTAAACGAAAAAAAGTAACCAATAAATTCTTTAAATTCAGTTTAATTATTGGGAGTTATTTAAATGCTATTGGATGAGGACTTATATTGCATTGGAAAGGGGAGTTATCAGACAATGGAGTGACAGGTATATATAATTTTGAGTCAGATATCAGTAGTTAAGTTAAATAACTTTAGTTAGCGTGATATTCCTGTAGTTATAAATTAGAAATATTTGACCGCGGTCACACACACATTATAGATCGGGTAGATTTTTTTTTAATTAGATCAATTTTCCATTGGGTCTATTTTGGCAAGTGGGGAAGCGTTCACATGTTTTAGTTAGCCATGGCACAAACCCAGGCCAGCTTATAGATTTAAATTAGTTACCTTCAAACGGAGTAAAATGCCTTTAAATTGATAGAAGAAGACAGTAGAGGAAAACAAACATTGTTGGCATTTATTATTTCTTACCCCAACACTGCAAAACTATTGACAATTTAATTTTAGTTCTGTTGTAGTCCGAGTGTTGGCCTGGGAATTAGAGGGTCAGCTAAAAATAATGTACGCAAGAGTTTTGCCTGAGTGTGAACTAGAGTGTTAGAAAAAGTGTTATCTGGTAATAATAGACCTGTATCACTTACTAGTATCACCTGTTAATTACTAGAACTCTTAATATACAGTAGAATAGTTAATCACCTTGACAAAAATAATTTCATATGCCCACATCAACATGGCGTTGGGAAAAACAGATCATGTGAAACACAATTAATTGATTTAATAGATGATCTGTCAAAAGGCTGAGACAATAATAATCTAATAGATACAATATTACTAGACTTCTCAAAAGCATTTGACAAAATATAAATATGCAGTCTACTCAAAAAAAGTTAACTAATTTGTTAACTAATAAGTTAACTAATCTCAGGTCCCATACATCATAGGATCCAAGACTTCCTTTTAGGTAGGGAGCAAACTGTAATAATTAATGGATCTAAATCAGCACCAATAAAAGTTAACTCAGGAGTTCCGCAAGGAACTGTCTAATGTCCTCTACTCTTTTTAATTTAAATACATGATTTACCCAACAACATCTCAACAGAAGTTAGGTTATTTGCTGATGATTGTATAATCTATAGAACAATTAAATCAGAACAAGATAGCAAAATCTTACCCCAAAAAAAGACCTAGATAAATTAATAAAATGGAAAAACTAACAGGAGTATGTCTTTCCACCCAGAAAAGTATCAACTGTTAAGAGTAGCAAAGAACAAGAAACAAATAAATTTATACTATTTCATTCATTGAAAACAACTAATCCAAACTTAAGATGCAACATACTTAAGAGTAATAATGAATGAGAAATTATCATGGAATCCCCATGTCAGTGAATTAATTAAAAAGTCATACAAAACCTTAGCCTGTATAAAAAGAAACTTTTACAAATGTAAAAACAATATAAAACTAAAATGCTACCTCACTATGGTGAGACCTGTACTAGAATATGCATCTTCTATATCGGTCCCATCCAATCTTCACTTTGAGAAGCGCAGCTGCGCGTCCACGCAGATATCTGACTGATGGCGCGCAGCAGTTTCGAATTACCACGCAGCAAATTTTGTAAAATGTTGCACAAAAAATGAATGCTGCGCAACTTTGCTTAAGACATTTTTTACTTTGCACACGGACCAAAGAACCTAAAAGGGAACATTGGTTCCATTCACCAAAACAAAAACAAAAAAAACATTGATAAACTATAGAACAAATTCAAAAAAGAACTGCTAGATTCATTGCTGGAGTACATATATTCAAAACTGACAAGAGTAACACCATTAGTTATATCATTAAACCTTGACACACTGGAGGATAGAAGAACACAGAGCAAAGTAGTAATCACACATAAAGCAATTAATTCCAATTTGGAAATACAACACAAAGATAAATTAACACAACCCTCAGATAGACATAGGGATAAAAACAATTCTCTTATTCCGTATACTAGAACAAACATACAAATTCTCGTTCTTCCCGTCTGGAATTCGGACGTGGAATTGGTTGCCTGAAGAAACTAGGAAAACCAACACTTAATCAACATTTAAAACTAATAAGAATGCAGTACTAGACATAGAACCATAGATAAGCGTAGTACGCAATAATCTTCTTTATAGAAGGAGCGTATGTAACAGATAAGATAAGATAAAAATTAGATAGAACGTTCGGTAGAGTTTTATATCTAAATTTTGAGTGTTAGCTAAAGTTTAAGCTAGAGCAGAAGCTAAAATGTTTGCTAGAATTTCAGCTGAAGTTGAAGCGAAGTGCCAAAATTTTCAACACGAATCCAACACATTTCGTTCATCCACGTTTGCATCAAAACATGTGTGCGGGTTGTGGGGAAATGTTCCACTTCTAGAGCCCCCAAAACCCTTCTTACTTACCGTACTTACTTCATTGGCGTTAGCCTCAGTTATCAATCGGATAAGTTAATCAAACATCTCGATGTTCTCTTCGAGCAGGTGCATGGTTCTTGGGGGTGGAGGGACAGAACGAGCCCTGTACAACCACAGGGGCGTTCAAGATGGACTACACCAACTGCTCCTACTACTTCCGCTGCGAGACATCCATGGTGTGGATAAGGCAGGCGTGCGCCTCGGGCACTGTGTTTGACGTGGGTGGTGGAAACTGTGTCTATCCACCTGGATCTTGTGGTCAGTAGGGAGACATCTGACAAGTTAAGGAATGTACCCAGTAATTTAACTCAGCAGTCATTTCATATCAGTGTGAAAGCCTTCAGCTTCTTATTATAATGTGGATTTAATTATATGTTTAAAAATTGTTTCTTTTAAATAGGAACGACTCATTAATTGAACAGAAATTTTAATGAATGCCTAGAATTTTTTCATGGAACGTTTTTAAGAGGAATTAGTTTGGTCGAGTGCTGGATTTAATAACTTGGCTTCTGAGGGTTTAGTGGTAGGACAGATAGTGAAATGGTCGGATTGTAATGTATAATCTGCAATATTTTATTTTAATAGGCGGTTCATTACAATTCACCAATCATTCGTTTAAAGAATTATTTTAAAAATTTCAGTGGCATCTCTCTGTTAAACCAATAACTTTTATTTAATCATTCTAGTTAAACTGGTATCTATTTTATATTCTTTCTTCAGGTTTGGTTACCACCCCTCCACCGACCACCCTGCCACCGACCACCCCTCCAACGACCACACCTCCACCGACCACCCCGCCACCGACCACCCCTCCACCGACCACCCCTCCACCGACCAACCCGCCACCGACCACCCTGCCACCGACCACCCTGCCACCGACCACCCCTCCACCGACCACCCCTCCACCGACCACCCCTCCACCGACCACCCTGCCACCGACCACCCTGCCACCAACCACCCTGCCACTGACCACTGTAACAACTTCGCTTCCCCCGCCAACCAGTGTCACCTCTGCTCCTTCGCCGACCTCGTCACCAAGGGCACTCGTATACCGACACCTCATTCCCGTCGTTCTAGTTGCTCAAGGCGCCACATCCCAACAGACGATACTCATAACATCCACTTCTTTAGCCGACCTTCAACTTCGAATTCAAGTTATTTCATCAACTGGTGCTTTTACCGTCAACCGTTTCTTCACCCTGCCCACACATTCAAATTTTTCGTTTCACATATTGAACCGAACCCTGGCAAAGGAATCCGGTATCTTTGATGTCATTGTCGATATCGAATCAAGTGATCCTATCAACGTCATCTTTTTTCAAAATTCCGGAAACGCGTCATTTTCCTTAGCAACGATTTTGCCTACGTCGTCTGGAGACGTTAAATTTGTCGTCACTTCCTTTTCACCACCAACCCTAGATGTAAATGTCTACAAGGCGTACATATTAGTCATGTCGATAGAGAATGGAACTGAAGTATTCGTTGACTTTCCCTGTGGTCGAGTTCCTGGTATAACGCTGACGATGAACAACGTGCAGCTGACTAGCCCACAAGAAGCCCAAGCAACTTTGGACATTTTACAGACACTGTTCTTAGAAACGAGCTCAGACATAACGGGAACTTTGATAGAATCCAGCAAACCTGTCTTCGTGTATACGGGCACAGTTCAGGTAAGTACGTAGTGGCAGCTTCATCTTCAAGCACAGATAATATAAACTGGATTACTTATGCAGAATATTTCAGAAAAATATACATGATCGTGAATTATTATTAGGTAAAAAGATTAATTTGTTTTACAGTTAATCCTATCATAGGCAGGCAGTGGCGTAACAACGGATGGTATCGGGGCAGTTGCCAAGGGCGCCTGCTCAAAAGGGTGCCACTAAATCTCTAAATTTTTTAATTTGAATTTAAATAAATACAGTCGGACCTCTCTAAGTCGAACTCATTAAGACCCGAAAACAAAATCGACTAACGGAGCTTTTGAGTTAGGAAAAATGGCGTAATAGACTCCGATTAATCAAGGACAATGTAGATATTGAGTGGTTGGGGAACAGATTAAGATTTTTTAAAAAAAGAGTCACAGCATGCAGCAAAAGGACGCGAACTAGTTACCACTCCCTTTTTCTTGTCATTATCATTTTAAAAAAATCCTTTATATTAACTCGTTGTGTCTGAGCCTTTGCTTGTTTTTTTATTAATTCCTTATATTAACTTCTTAACTTCACCGCCGTCTCTCTCTGTCTCTCTCTCTCTCTGTCTTTCGTTCGTCGTCGATGAGTCGGGAGGGCGGAAAAACAAAAGTAAAAAATGACCCTTTTCCCGTGATGCCATCTTATCTTATCTTATCTTATCTGTTTACAGACGCTCCTTCTATACAGAAGATTATTGCGTCCTACGCTTATCTATGGTTTGTGTTTAGTCCTGCATTTTTATTAGAGATTTAAATGTTGATAAAGTGTTGGTTTTCCTGGATTCTTCAGGCAACCCATTCCACGCCCGAATTCCGGACGGGAAGAAGAAGGAAAACATGTATGTGTTTGTTCTTGCATACGGAATAAAAAAAGGTGTTTTTATCCTTATGTCTATCTGAGGGTTGTATTAAGTTATCTTTGTGTTGTATTTCTAAATTAGAATTAATTGCTTTATGTATGATTACTACTTTGCTCTTGGTTCTTCTATCCTCTAGTGTTTCAAGGTTTAATGATTTAACTAATGGTGTTATTCTTGTCAGTTTCGAATATTCTCCAGTAATGAATCTGGCAGCTCTTTTTTGAATTTGTTCTAGTTTATCAATGTTTTCTTTGGTGGATGGGTCCCATACAGAAGATGCATATTCTAGTACAGGTCTCACCAAAGTGAGGTAGCATTTTAGTTTTATATTTCTATTACATTTGTTAAAGTTCCTTTTTATAAAGCCTAAGGTTTTGTTTGATTTTTTAATAACTTCATTGACATGGGGATTCCATGATAGTTTCTCATTTATTAAGACTCCTAAGTATTTTGCATCTTTAGTTTGGGTCAGTTCTTTTCCATGAATGTAATATTTTGAATTTATTTGTTTCTTTTTCTTTGTTACTCTTAACAGTTGACAATCTTCTGGGTGGAAAGACATACTCCAGTTAGTTTCCCATTTTATCAATTCATCTAAGTCTTTTTGTAAAATTTTGCTATCTTGTTCTGATTTAATTGTTCTATAGATTATACAATCATCAGCAAATAACCTAACTTTTGTACCTGTTGATATGTTGTTGGGTAAATCATTTATATAAATTAAAAAGAGTAAGGGACCTAGCACAGTTCCTTGTGGAACTCCTGAGTTAACCTTTATTGGTGCAGATTTAGATCCATTAATTATTACAGTTTGCTCCCTGCCCAAAGGAAGTCTTGGATCCAGTGATGTAAGGAACCTGAGATTCCAAAGTAGTTAAGTTTTTTAAGTAAACTAAGGTGGTGAACATGTCAACTTTGTTTTTACGGGTTTGTTTTATTAAATCCTTTATACTAACTTCACCGCCGTCTCTCTCTGTCTCTCTCTCGGTCTGTCGTTCGTCGCCGGGCGGGCGGAAAAACAAAAGTAAATAAAACAAACCCGTAAAAACAAAGTTTTTGACTATAAATCCCTTATATATGAGACATAACTAACAGTATTGATTATTTTCAAACATTTACAGACTGAATCTGTCTTAACTCAAGTTTGCTTCATAACCCTGAGGGTGAGAGGGGAAAAGTCTGGTCACCGATTCGCTTGATCGAGCTCAGCGTGACACGTAAAATGTAAACAAAAGTGCCCCGGCGCTTCGACGGGTCGCCTCAATGCGTCAACTCAAACATTCACGTGGGAAAAAAACAATAACAAACCGTGAATTTGAATTACATACCTCATATAAGGATAAACTAAAAATGCATTAATTTAATTACGGTACGTTTGATCGATCTGAAATTTTGATACGATGCATTGTTAGGTTAGACGGGCCCGTGTGCCAAATTTCAGCTCGATCGGATCACGGCAAGTGGGTCATTTTCGACTTTTGTTTTTTCCGCCCGCCCGCCCATGAGATGATGAGATGACGACAGAGAGACAGACAGACAGAGACGGCCGCGAAGTTAATATAAGGGATTTAATAAACAAACCCGCAAAAACAAAGTTTTTGACTATAAATCCCTTATATATGAGACATAACTAACAGTATTGATTATTTTCAAACATTTACAGACTGACACCGAGTGATGTCCCTTGTCTTTAATAAATGGGGGTGGGATGTGAGGGGGTGTCGGCACGACGGTCGGCGTCAACACGACGGTCGGCGTCAACTCAAACTCACGTGGAAGTGGAAGAAAAAAACAATAACAAACAGTGAATTTGAATTACATACCTCATATAAGGATAAACTAAAAATGCATTAATTTAATTACGGTACATTCGATCGATCTGAAATTTTGATACGATGCATTGTTAGGTGAGTCGGGTCCGTGTGCCAAATTTCAGCTCGATCGGATGACTGGAAGTGGGTCATTTTCGACTTTTCTTTTTCCGCCCGCCCAGTCCATGAGATGATGAGAGAGATGATGAGACGGCCGCGAAGTTAATATAAGGGATTTAATAAAACAAACCCGTAAAAACAAAGTTTTTGACTTTAAATCCCTTATATATGAGACAGAACTGTAAGTATTTACAAATATCTACAGACTGAATCTGTCTTTACTCCCCTTTGCTTTTAACCCAAAAAGGGTGGGGTGGGGGTGGGAGAGGGGAAAGGTCTTGTCACCGATCGCTGGGGAAAGTTCACCGTGAAACGCCAAATGTAAACAAAAGCACGCCGCTTTACCTGGTTTAAGCACGAGACGTGTTCACACCAGTGGCTGGCCTGAAGTCAAGTGACCCGTAAAATGTAAACAATAGTGACCTCTACATATAGTTTATATAGATAAACTAAAAATGCATTAATTTAATTACGGTACGTTCAATCGATCTGAAATTTTGATACGATGCATTGTTAGGTTAGACGGGTCCGTGTGCCAAATTTCAGTTCGATCGGATCATGGGAAGTGGGTCATTTTTTACTTCTGTTTTTCCGCCCGCCGAGCCCAAGACAGACAGAGAGAGAGAGAGAGACGGCCGCGAAGTTAATATAAGGGATTTAATAAAACAAACCCGTAAAAACAAAGTTTTCGACTATAAATCCCTTATATATGAGACATAACTAACAGTATTGATTATTTTCAAACATTTACAGACTGAATCTGTCTTAACTCAACTTTGCATCATAACCCTAGTGGGGGCAGGGGTGGGTGGGGGGAGGGGTGGGTAGGGGAGAGGGGAAAAGTCTGGTCACCGATTCGCTTGACCGAGCTCAGAGTGACACGTAAAATGTAAACAAAAGCGCCCGTCGCTTCGTTGGGTCGCCTCAATGCGTCAGCTCAAAATTTCACGTGGCAAAAAAACAATAAACAAACAGTGAATTTTGAATTACATACCTCATATAAGGATAAACTAAAAATGCATTAATTTAATTACGGTACGTTCGATCGATCTGAAATTTTGATACGATGCATTGTTAGGTCAGACGGGTCCGAACTTTTTCTTGCTACTATTAATAACGCGCTAACATTTCATTGTTCACTTGCTCAGAAAACAATAATACAAGAATAATTAACTACACTGTGTTAAATTTAGAGTAATTAGGCACATAGAGTTCCTATTTCTTCTTGTGTACCAGAATAGCTACTCACACCTATACAGATTTCCGACATTACAGTCAAAATAACATTGGAGTTATCTATGTCTTACGTCATGTATTTTTTCCCAAGAAGTCATTGCAAGTTCATGTTTAATGGCTGGAATCGATCTTAGGTTTTCTGGCGTACTGATATGTTGATGTCTGTCCTAAGATGTGAGGTATGAAATGAAGAATACATTTGTTTAAAACAAACATTAAAATTTACAAATTGATAAAAATGTTCAGTAATTTCAAGACACGAGAATAAAGAAATAACACTAGCTAAATAACATCAGCGAAAATGTATTTTTCATCGAAAACTGCATGATGGTAATATATCAGTTTCTTGTGGCCGCTTTCCCTTTGGGGCCGTCCATAAAGTACGTAACGCTCCAGAGGGAGGGGGGGAGGGGGCGTAAGAAAGTGTGACAGTTTGTGACAGGGGGAGGGTAGGGGAGGGGGGTTCGGCCATGTGTGACGTCACGCTGTTTTATATTAAATTTTGATAATTTTGTTAATAAAAAAAACATTTTTTTTCGAAAGTGGGATGTACTTTGTTCCAAGATGTGTGACAGTTTGTGACGGGGGGAGGGGGGAGTTGAAAATGGTCAAAAATAGCGTGACGTACTTTATGGACGGCCCCTTTGCAGTGACCAAAGTCATTTTATTTGTTGTAGCTAGTGTCTTTGACCTTGTTGTGGCCAGTATCTTTGACCTTGTTGTGGCCAGTATCTTTGAACTTGTTGTGGCCAGTATCTTTGACCTTGTTGTGGCCAGTATCTTTGACTTTGCTGTGGCCAGTATCTTTGACCTTGTTGTGGTCAGTATCTTTGACCTTGTTGTGGGCAGTATCTTTGACCTTGTATCCAGTTGTTTTGTGTGTTTTTGCGTACTAAGGGACTGTCAATAAATGACGTCACGTGCCTAGAGGGGGGAGGGGGTCACGCATTTGTGACGATGTGTGACATGGGGGAGAGGGGTGTTTAAGAAATGTGACGTCAAATCATAACGCGCAACTTTAAATAAAAGTTCCACTTAAATCTTTGATTTCTCGCAATTTATGTAAAGACGTTTTACATGGCTTTACTCTTGTTACGATATTAGAGTGCAGCCTTACACTAAATACATACTAAAATGACATATTTGAGGGGGGGGCTAAGTTTTTGTGACGAAGTGTGACGAGGGGGGGTAGCATGACGTCATTTCCGGACGGCCCCTTCATCATCATCATTTGTCCTTTGAGTTCCTTGTGGAACATAGGGCCTCTGTCAAAGCTCGCCACTCTACACGGTCCCTTGCCAGTCGCTTCAGTTCTTCCCAGCTCTTCCCAGTCCTTCCAGCCTCGTCCAACATGCTCCGTCTCCATGTACGCTTGGGTCTTCCTCGTTGTCGTTTGCCCTGGGGGTTCCAATCTAAGGCCTGTCTAGCCCTGATGTTAACTTTCCTTAGGGTGTGTCCAATCCATCTCCACTTTCTTTCCATGATTTGTTGTTCTACTGTTCTTTGTCCACACCTCTCCCACAGCTTGGAGTTTTCGACCTTATCGAACCATTTTATTTTCAGAATATTTCTGAGGCATCTGTTAACAAAGGTCTGGAGTCTATTTTTTGTTGTCTCTGTCGTCCGCCATGTTTCGGATCCATAAAGTAGGACCGTTTTAACATTGGTGTTAAAGATCCTTACTTTTGTTTTGACAGAGATGCGTGTAGATCTCCAGACCTGTTTCAGATTGGCAAAAGCCTGTCGCGCCAAATTTATTCTTCGTTCGATGTCCTCATCTGTTCCCCCTGATACACTGACCACACTCCCAAGGTATACAAAGTTGTTTACTTGCTCAAGGTTACGGTTTTCTACTTGGATGACTCCATCTTGTAGGAAGTTTATTTTCAAAAATTTTGTTTTTTGTATGTTTATATTGAGTCCTACTCTTTTCCCAGTCTCGCTCAAGGCTGTGATTTTGTCTTGCATGTCTTGAAGTCTGTGGGACAGAATGGCCAAGTCATCCGCAAACTCCAAATCTTCTAGTTTTTGCATTAGGTTCCACTGGATTCCTTTTCCTGAGCTTGCATAAGCTTCTTTTGTGACCCAGTCTAACACAAGAAGGAACAGAAGTGGTGAAAGGAGGCATCCTTGTTTGACTCCAGTTGTGACATGGAATTCATCTGTTAGTCTACCCATTATGTACTACTTGGCAGGTGAAGTCTTCGTACAGATTTCGGATGATGTTAGTTATTTTGTTTGGTATTCCATAGTGCCTCATTATTGACCATATAGTTTCTCTATTTATGCTATCAAAGGCCTTTTCAAAGTCCACAAATGTGGCATAGAGTGGAGATTGCCATTCAATAGATTGTTCTATAATTATCCGGAGTGTTGCTATTTGGTCAATGCATGATCTTCCTTTTCTGAACCCAGCTTGTTCTTCTCTCAGGAGATCATCGCAGGCATCTTTTATTCTGTTTAGTATCGTTCTGCTAAAGACCTTGCTTGGTACTGATAGTAGAGTAATTCCTCGCCATTTCTCACATTGTGACAGATCCCCATTCTTTGGAATTTTAATCAGTAAGCCCCTTTTCCATTCTGCAGGAGGGGTTTCAGTTGACCAAATTTTGTTGAAGATACTGTGGAGTTGGTTGATGATTTCAGCTCCTCCTTCTTTTAGGACCTCGGGTGGTATGTTGTCTACACCTGCTGCTTTCCCTGTCTTCATTTGATTGATGGCCGTCCATATTTCTTCTTTGGATATCTCTTCCATATTTATGTCCAGTGTTTCTCCTGTGGTCAAAACGGGTGGGTTCAGAGGGGTCGGTCTGTTTAGGACTTCCTGGAAATATTCTTTCCATCTTCTAAGCTGGTCATCTATGGAGGAAATGACTTTACCTTGTTTATCTCGGACTGGTACATTGTAGTTAGATTTCTTGCCACTCAAGAGTTTAGTAATTTTGTATAACTGTTTTAGATCTCCTTTTCCTGCTGCTTCTTCTGCTTGTTCAGCTAGCTTATTATAAAATATTCGTTTGTCATTTCTAAGCATCTTTGTGACCTCTTTTGAAATTGTATGGTACTCTTGTTGAGTAAGTTGTTTATGTTTCTTGTTTTGGCTTGATTCACTTTTTGTTTTGCATGTTTCCGTATCTTCAATTCTTTGCCATGTCTCATCGCTGATCCAGTGTTTTTTGTTTTCCGGGGCAGGTTTTAGTATTTCCTTGCAAGATACTGTAATAATTTCTTTGAAGTTATCCCAGGTTTTGTCTATGTTTCCTTCATTTTCATCATCTAGTTGCAGTGCAGCAAATCGGTTTTTAAGGGTTAGCTGTAGTTCGTTCTTTTCCTGTGGGTTTCGGAGCTTGCCTAGGTCAAATCTGATTCGCCTGTCTGTTTTTGGCCTTTGGTTGGCTAGCTTTATTTTTAGCTTGGCCACAACCAGATGGTGGTCTGATCCAATGTCTGCTCCTCTTTTTGTCCGTACATCCTGCAATGTGCTCCTCCAGGTGCGACCTATAGTGATGTGGTCTATTTGATTCTCTGTTTTTGTTGTCTGGTGAGACCCACGTTACTTTGTGGCAATTTTTTGTGGGAAGATGGTGCCTCCAATCACCAGCTCATTGAATGTGCAGAAGTTTGCAAACATCACTCCATTTTCATTCATGTTGCCCAGTCCATGTATGCCCATTACCTTCTCTCTCTCTCTCTATGTTGTCATTGCCAACTTTAGCATTCATATCGCCCATGACGACCAGTATGTCTCTTTTCGGTATTTTGTCCATTATACTTTGAATTTGTTCATAGAATGCAACTTTATCTTCCTCAGGTGCAAGGTTGGTTGGAGCATAGCACATAATGATATGGGCATTTTTTAACCTGGACAGGAATTTGGCTCTGATTATTCTGTCTGAAATTGGCTCCCATTCAAGGAGGCTCTTAAATGCGTCTTTGTTCAATAGGAGTGCTACTCCATTTTCATGAGTGTCTTCTTCATTTTCTTTTCCAGAGAAGAGCAGGATTTCACCTGATTGAAGTCTAGTTTCTCCAAATGTGTTCCACCGTACTTCACTTAGTCCCAGAATTTGTAGTTTGTACTTGACCATTTCTTTGGCGACTTGGGCGCATCTGCCTGGTTCTAGTAGTGTTCTGACATTCCATGTTCCCAAGTTGAGAGGTGCCTTGTGGATGAGGTAATTTTTCTTTTTCATCGGTTTGAGTAGGGTGGTCGGCCTTGTGGGATTCTGTTGAGTTTCCCCACAAGGCTTCATTAGTCTCCTTTGCGGAGCTCTACTCTCGCCTCTGACTGTGTTGTGTGTATTTGCTTTGCTTTCAGTTTCAGTAACAATCTTCTTTTTACATGGCTGGGTTGTTGGCCCTGCGCAAAACCATCTGGGAGGGTTCCCTTTCAGCTCTCTGGATAACTGCCTTATTTTTCGGGTAAGGTTCCCTAGCCTTTGTGGATCCCTCCACCTCCTGCAAGGCAGCAGTTGATTTTATTTCGGAGTTTTCTCTCCTAGATTATTGCTATCCCTAGCTAACGGCCTCATCTATCCGGGTTTAGAGTTTAAGCGCTCTATGTTCGCTTTTTGCAGTCATTTCCTGGGATTTATGAGGCATTTTTTAAGAGTATCCTTACCAAGGGGTACCCCACCTCATCCTCAAGGACAGCAAACCAGTTTATCCGCGGCCGCTTATTCAATATTCACGGCTAACCTTTATATCTAAAGGTCGTATCTCTATCCACCGCATGAGGACGCGCTTGGTAGGAGATGGTAGCTCCCCCAAGGGACGGCCCCTTAACCTTATTAAAACGGAGTATACAATTTAATTTTAAAAAAAGACATTTTTATGGTTTAATTTTTTTTTATTTCTTGTAGAAAGAACCTTTGCTTATGCAATATTGTCTGAGTCAATGTTACATTCCTGAAGTATTAATTTGATATCGACTTATGATTGTTTTTGCAGTTTTTTTTTCATGAGAGTCTCAATTGCTGCGACCGATACAAATAACAAATATGAAATTGTGTTGAATTTATTTTTTCAACACACAAATGTATGGCATTGTGCATGTTGTTGATATTATTTTTCACAATCTGCATGCAGGCTTAAATAATGAATCGTTATTACATGTGCACTTTTGTTTTGTAATGTCGATGGATCAGTTTCTGAAGTTTACCTGACAAAAGAAGTTTCAAATTATTTTATGATCTCTTGTTCCTGGCTTCAGCCAACGGCATCGATAAAGCATTGATTAATTTGTTTCAACAATTGTAACCAATTCTTTAGCAATAATGCATGAGCTATTCACAGGAATTCTGCAAGTGTAACCAAAATTTATAGGCTCCAAAATAACATCATGAGTTGCATAGGCAAAATGTGAACAAACTATGGCAATACAGAGATCTGGACTGGGAAGATAAACACGTTTAATTTAGTCATTTAAAAAATGTACATTTAAAATATTTTTTGTTAAGGAATTGTGTCTTTTCTTTTTCTTTACTCGACTTTATTTTGTATTTATATTTAGGGTAGATATTTAAATGTCATATTTAAAATATAAACTACTAATTTTTATTTAAATACACCTGTATTTCGTCCATAATTAAAACTTAACTTTAAAGCCAATGGTTTATGTCTCTTTTAATCTATTTCATTGAAGGGCAAAATAAAATGTGCTCACTTCTTATCTTATCTTATCTTATCTTATATAGTCATGCCTTCTTAATTATAAAGTAGTAAAACTTCAGGAATGCCCGCAGATCCTATAGTAACATCGCAAACGTTTCAAACATCTGTTCGTACAATAATTCAGACATGCAGGTGTAGCTAATGAAATATACTCTTCTGATAGCGCACATAACACCTATAAAATAAACGAAATAAATCTATTCACAAAGTAAAAAATAGGGGAAGTAAGTCAAAATACAGGCAAATCTTATCTTATCTTATCTTATCTTATCTGTTTACAGACGCTCCTTCTATACAGAAGATTATTGCGTCCTACGCTTATCTATGGTTTGTGTTTAGTCCTGCATTTTTATTAGAGATTGAAATGTTGATAAAGTGTTGGTTTTCCTGGATTCTTCAGGCAACCCATTCCACGCCCGAATTCCGGACGGGAAGAAGAAGGAAAACATGTATGTGTTTGTTCTTGCATACGGAATAAAAAAAGGTGTTTTTATCCTTATGTCTATCTGAGGGTTGTATTAAGTTATCTTTGTGTTGTATTTCTAAATTAGAATTAATTGCTTTATGTATGATTACTACTTTGCTCTTGGTTCTTCTATCCTCTAGTGTTTCAAGGTTTAATGATTTAACTAATGGTGTTATTATTGCCAGTTTCGATCACGCCTCTATACGTCACAGGTCTCCTTGATCCTAAAGTGTTCATTAAACCGCACTAACAAACAAGACGTGCAATGGGTTGCCCGAAGAAACCAGAGAAACCAACACTTTATCAACACTTAAAACTCTAATAAGAATGCAGGACTAGACACAAACCATAGGTAAGCGTAGTACGCAATAATCTTCTGTATAGAAGGAGCGCCTGTAACAGGTAAGATAAGATAAAAGATATTTCGTGCGTTACAGTTACAAGTGAAAATGACTAATCATGCTTGAAAGTATAATAATCATTTTTGCCGTTAGGCAAAAGTCGTATAATATAAACATGTAACTTGGGTTGCTTTGTGTTATCTTAGACAAATAAGAACGTGCTTTATGGTAGTTTACTCTTAGGGCCTATAATTGTGATACATTTTTTACTCTTATTATTTAGTTTCATTTAACTAATGAGTAATCAATTTTTTGGTTTGAGAATTGGGGTGCAAAGAGGACGATTTACCTCAGGCATGAAATTTGTTGCGTATTTTAAAAGGCGCCTTCTTCTTACAACTACATTGAAAAAATATTTTATAGAATTAAGGAGATGCCCCTGTTGCGCTCACCACTGTCTTATTTATGTATGTAAATTCCAAGATAGGTCGCAAAAAAAAACTGTACGGTGACGTCATGTTTGGCTCCTTTATACGGGCCAGAGTTCAAGTATCTATGGATCCATGCCAAGCATGAATGAATTCGAAGACTTGTCTTTGATGTGATTTTATTTTGCCGACCACGAGCACATGGCATCAAATGAAGCGTATGCTCTACGCCGGAGGACACTTCCAGTTTCATTGCACTCATGGGGTTCCGAATGTTTGTTTTTTTTTACATCCATACAAGATCAATCCAATTATTCTCGTGCTCTAACTCTAACTACAGCGTGTTTCAGAACGTTATTACAACGGTTTTGTTTTTCTCAGATATTTCATTCGTGGTAATGGGTGAGGGGGGGGGCTTTCCCCGCATCACAGGAATGGGTATTGGTGTAGCCTGGAGTCAACTCTGACCCCGTCACCTCTGCCATGCCAAAATAGAAATAAATTCCAGGTTAACGCACCTAAAGGTCCACTCTGACCGGAGCTTAGCTTTACATCTGCTCTATGCCAGTGCTCCTCTAAGTGTTGGCACGCAGACCGGTGACGGTCCGTTGGCCATCAGCCGCCGGTCAGCAGGAGTAATCAAGAAAGGAAAGAAAAATATAACTATAATCCTCCATTTGCAACCATTAATACTAGTGCTATAGAAAATCTCAATGTTCGGCAGTAAGCACATAAATGAAACAAATTAAATGAAATAAATTACATTTCGCTACCACGTCAGTACAAGGTAAATAGTGCACCGGTCCCTGGTGCAATGGAAAAGTTCCTGCCGGCCCACCATACTAAAACTGTGAGAAGTACTTCTCTATGCTATTGAAATATATATATATATATATATATATATATATATATATATATATATATATATATACCGTATATACTCGTTCTATAACCCGATCGCAAGCCGATCCCCCAAAAATAATAGGACAGCTTTAAAAAAATGGTACATGTTTTTTTAAAACTACAAGCTAAATCGGTCATTATGATTGTTTACTTTGTACTGCCTATCTTTGTCTTTCTGCTCTTTGTTAAGCAAGAGTTACCGGTATTTTAAAAAAAAATTATTCGAAGTGGCTATTCGGACCCGGGTCCGTATAGCCTGCGATTGCTATTCGGACCCGCTAGGCGTAGTAAGCGATAATTTTAAAGAATTTTCTTTAAAAGTTTAAAAACCATGCGTTTCCCATCGAATAGTGCACTTGATCCTCATTAGGAGGTTCGGGGTTCGATTTATAGTTGGGGGTTCTAAATACATGAAATGATAATATTTTTTCATGGTTTGTCCCTGACAGAATCACATTTTAGGTTTAGGGATAGGTTTTAGGGGTAGGTTTAGTGATAGGTTATACATACTACTTAGGCCTATGCCTGCCTATAGTTATAGGGTGTGGGTTAGGTTTAGTAATATGTTTTAGCAGTTGTGGGTTAGGTTTAGTTATAGGTTTTAGGGTGTGGGTTAGGTTTAGTGATAGGTTTTAGGGTGTGGGTTAGGTTTAGTGATAGGTTTTAGGGTGTGGGTTAGGTTTAGTTGCCCAAGTTTAGTGATAGGGATTGTTACTCCTTACTTCAATTTTTTTTCTTAATTTTTTCTCCCTGAGCGTAAAATTACTTTGAAAACAAGCCAAAAACAATGAAATTAACATAATTTTAACTTTTAAAACACTTTTTTAATCTAAAAGAACCCGCCCGGGTCCGAATAGCGATCACATGCTATACGGACCCGGGTCCGAATAGCCGCAGCCAAAATTATTTGGTAAACAGTGACGAAAGCACGTACATTAAAATCCGTGGTTGAAAAACAAAATTTGTAAAAAATTTATTAAAACGTTCACAAAAATAAATAAAATGATGAAATAAGGTATGTGCAGATTTTTAATAACATATTATAGCTTCTGATAGAGCAGTCGAATCTTGTAGAATGTAGAAAAGGACATTGATAATCTACAATAACAACACCGATATTCAATATCCATGCGGAAATCATCTATGACCCGCTCATAAGCTGACCCCCCACCCCCCACTTTTCCCCCTAGATTTAGTCCAAAAAAGGTCGGCTTGCGAACGAGTATATACGGTATATATATATATATAGATAGATTAGGGCTGCGGAAATTAACGATTATTTTTTCGATTAATCGTTAAAAATTGTTGTCGATAAAAAAATTTTCTAACGATTAATCGACCCACCCCCACCACTTATAAATTTACTGGAAGTAAAAAAGTAAAATATTTCTGCCGATAAATATAAACTAATTTCTCGATGATTACACAAACATTTTGGTTTTAAGCTATTGACTGACGTGAATGTTCAAAATGTTGATAAAGGTTGTGTCCACTGAGAGAAATTGTTTGCCTACCATGCAATGTTCCCTATAAGTCGAAGCTTCGTTGGTCCGTGTGCAAAGTTTAAAAAAAAACTCGTATGCAAAGTTGCACAACGTCCATTTTTTGTGCAATATTTTACCAAATTTGCTTCCTTGTGATTCTAAACTATTGCGTGGCGTCGGTCAAATATCTGCGCAGGCGCACTGCTTAAAGGGCACTTTCACATTGCTACCATGGTTCTAAGACTTCGCTTACTTATCACCTGCAAACCAAACATCCACTACAGTATCAGAAACTTCAGCTGCGACAATCTAAAGCTATCTGAACGATTGTTCAACTCGGCTGGTTATACATGTATTTTCGAAAAGACCCACTCATCACTTGAACCAAATAATGTCAATACACTTGTCTGTTTGCGTTGTTGGTTCAAAGATGTCATATAAAGAAGACATTCCAATATCATTTCGATTTTTTGACAAGTACGTTTAATAAACGTTACTTGTGACACCATAAATGTCAATTATAGGATTTAATCGAAATTAACAATTAATTAATCGTTAATTTTTCAAAAGTTAACGATTAAATTTAATTTAATCGTTAACAGTCCTAATGTAAATATATTTAACTTTTTTATCATCATTGCAGTGACATTTTATTTTTATAGATCAAAATGTTTTGTTTCGATATTGTCATTTGGACCGAGGAGGGATCAGGAATTGTAGGCGCTCAAGATCGTCATATAGTGAGCTTTAAGATGGGATCCGTGGAGCCCTTCTAACAATACTTTTTTTTTCGAAAATTCGGAATTGTTTTTTCAGCGCATTATAGAGTTAGCGCTATTCACTAAATCATCGTACAGCATAGTAAGGGCTAATAATAATTAAAGTTTCCCCCGAATACAAATGTTATATAAATCCTCTCTCTGTGTGTGTATTGCTATCTCTGTACTTACTGGCAGGTCATAATTTTTTTTTAATAAAACCTAATCCATAACTTCATTTCCAAATATTCCTTCCTCACACGATGCACAGCTCAACTATTGAACGAACACGAAACAATTCGGTGTGGAATAAAATTTACTGTTTAATTGATGTTATTTAAAATTATAATATTTAAGTTCAGGAGAATGACATGTTTATTTTGGGTTTTCTGACGGTCATAACTTATTTATTCAAATTGGCTTGACGTTACGCTCTTAATGCTCCGCCTACCTGCTGCATCCGTTGGGATGTGCCCTATAGCATTTTGTGAATGTGGAACTTTCTTGCCCCCCTCTAACTCTCAAAACAATGTCGAGCACGGGGGCAATACGTCCTTGAGCATCCATGCAACCCATGAAGCAACATTTGGCCTCTCATATATGAGGGGGATGAAATCTGTATAAAGAGTGAGTGTGTAAAATTGTGGATTTGAGGTTCATGGTGCCAAACTTCGAGTAAGACCAAACAGTTTTTGGTTTAAAAATCCGTGTAGCTGGAAAAGAATATTCGTAAATAACGTTTATAAAGCCAGATGTGAAAGCTCTACGTACATTAATTAACTACATCCCCAGGTCAAGGATGTCTGGACAGCAGCGGCTAAAGCCTGGACGTTTGAACAAAGTCTGCCAGCCACAGTTTCAGGAACCATTCACGTGACCTTCCCTTCACTGGACGTTGCAAGTGATGTGTACAGAGTTGTTTCCCTTTACACAAGTACCACTATCCAGGTGGGATGTTTCATTTTTAACCACGTTTTCATTAACTCGCTTTCGCTCCTGTGGCATTGTTTGTCTGTCCACAATTTTTCAAATCTGCCAACGTAAAATTAAACCACTTCTGATGGCCCTAAGAGCTCAAAATTTTACCACAGATAGATATTGGATGACAATGCCAATGCATTGTATCAAAATTTCAGATCGATCGAACGTACCGTTATTAAATTATTGAACCTTTTAGTGTATCTATATTTACACGCTTTTATTTAACTCACACTGTTTTTATGTTGTATGTTGTATCCGTCAAATCTTGTAACGTAAAATTAAACCACTTCTGATGGTATTAGAGATCTCAAAATTTTACACTAGATAGATATTGGATGACAATACATCGTATCAAAATTTCAGATCGATCGAATGTACCGACCGTAATTAAATAAATGCATTTTAAGTTTATCTTTATATATAATCTGTATCCGTGCTATTCTTGACTTTCACGTGAATGTCACCGGAGTTCACCACCAGCCATCGATGACCACATTCCAGGTGTTGAACAGCTCAATAATACGAAAATAAATCTAAATTGACATGATAATACAAGAGGAACAACTGGAATTTGTGTAGCCTAGTTGGCCAAATTGATAACGTAATAGATTTTCGACCTGGAGGTACTGTGTTCAATTTTCAGTTGGGGAAACATTTTTTAATACATAAATTTGTAATTAATAATCTATCATTTTACCACTATCACATTTAAGTTATAGACAACGAAGTTTGACTAATTAAATTGAATTGATTATGTCGAAAAATTGATTAAAAAAATTTTGATACTAAAAAGTAGAAAATAAAATATTTAAAAAATCTTTTTTTTAAAAGCACACGCTTTTATTTACATATAGATCTAGAAAGTACACTAAAAAGAAGAAAATAAATAATTTCAATACGTGACCCTATCGACTGCACATAAAAGCGTGGGGCCCTCATCACAACTCGCTATCATGTACAAGGCTGCGAAACATAAATACAAATTTATATGAATATTAATAAACATTTAAAGTTTCACAACTTTGATCATATACATGCTACTATCATATTAATTAGAAAAATTTATCTATATGCAAAAGAGTAGTTGCAATAAGAAATGAGTTGTGATGGGCGCCCCACGCTTTTATGTGCATTCGATTGGTTCACGGATTGAAATTTTTTATTTTCTTCTTTTTAGTGCACTTTCTATATTCTATGTAAATAAAAGCGTGTGCTTTTTAAAAAAAAGATTTTTTAAAATATTTTATTTATTATATACTTGCTTTCGTGTCTGTCCGCAATTTTTCAAATCTGCCAACGTAAAATTAAACCACTTTTGATGGACCTAGAGAGCTCAAAATTTTACCACAGATAGATATTGGATGACAATACATTGTATTAATATTTCAGATCGATCGAATGTACCGTAATTAAATTAATGCATTTCTTAGTTTATCTTTATATAAGCATCTATACCCGCCAGCCGTAGTTTAAATTCACGTGACGAGTTTAAACCGTGACCTCATCGCTTTGTTATTAAACGTTGGGCGGGCGCTGATGAGGTGTTTGGTAAAATAAATAGAAGTAAAAAAATATTGTTAAAAACCACGTTTTTATTAGTGGACTAAAAAGAATAAAATAAATAAAGGTAAAAAAATTATTTTTAAAAACGATGTTTTTACGAGTGGACTAAAAAGTAGAAAATAATTTAAAACTTGTAAGTTCAAGTACTTTAATTTAATATAACTAAAAACGTGGGGCGGGTGTTTGGTATAAAATTAAAGATTTCTAATTTAGACGGCAAAAGAGAGATCTATACGCGAGAGAATGAGTGAACCGCATATGTTAAACCTCATAAGGGTGGGGGGTGGAGTTCCAAGATTTGTGACAGAGGGGAGGGGGAGTTAAAAATGGTAAAAAATAGCGTGACTTACTTTATGGACGGCCCCTTAGCCGCAGTAAACTGCCGTCACGCCTTAATTGTAGTTTTGTATGCTCTCCTTGTATTTCACTTTCCCGTTCCCCCCTCCACCCCAATTCCTCGAGCTAACGGTCTCAGCCATATCTATATGCATTCGAGCCTGATCGCTGGTAAAGGATTTCGTCCATTTTTTAAGATTTCAATTTGGTATTTAAATTTTTAAAATTCACGAAAGAAATGCAAAATTTATATCGATAAAAAAAAATTCAACCTCCCCCCTCCCCTCCCCCAATGTAAAGAAGAAATAGAAAAATATTTTTGAAAATTGCCTTTTACGTGTAATGGATCATCAAAAACAAGTAAGGTGTATTGTTTCACTTGGTGCGAGATGTGTTATGCCAATGACGCCATATTGTGATAGTAGTGTAGTGATAATGTAGTGGTGATAATTTGGGTTGCGTAAAGATTATTCGTGGACTCGCCTTGTACAAGTCAAACATTAATTCAATCCTATAAGGCATTATATAATAGAATGTTTATCAACTGGGATTACACATGGCATACTGACTACAGTTTATTTGGAACAAACACATTTTAAAATGTACATGTTACAATTTAGAATAATAATATGCAAGTGAAATAGTGACATTTTCGATTGCGTTTAAAATCAGCTAGCTTTAAGCGTTATCTAAATGTAATGTATATTATTCCCCATAGTTTTACGGAGATGAATTGAGTTATTCTTTATTCCGACATTGAGAGCTTTTGTAACGTGATATGTTCACAGGAGGGATAACCAGAGCGGAAGCTCGAGAAACCGCCGGCCTCGCATTCTGCTAACAATAGGGCATCACTGCTGTATTGAACAACATTATCCAACAATAGGACATCACTGCTGTATTGAACAACATTATCCAACAATAGGACATCACTGCTCTATTGAACAACATTATCCTTCTGTTTGTAGACGGCGCAGAGAAATCAATAGATATCATACCAACACCATGTTAGAGATGACAACATTTTATCCCGTGATCAGTTTCCTTCATTGATTGCTGACAATATCACATTTTACTTTCACTCAAAGGGTTAAATGATTCGAAGAGAGATGCCAACACGATGTGTGTTTTTAAAAATGAACGTTTACATTCTTTACCGACAAGTTGATTTTATTATGTGAGGTTTTTTATGTATCTTTTTTTTAAAATGTTTGCTCTTACATAAAAATGTTAATCAAAGACAAGCACTTGCCTTTCTTGTCTCTCTTGCTGTTATAAAAATAACTTCCAGTCTCTTTGGGTCCATGAATAATAGTTACATAAAATATTGACATTATCTACCGTAAATACTTTAAAAAAAGAAAAGTTTATTTTAAAAAAATCACGTTTGAGTCTTTTACAAGCGAAGGCTGTTTTCGATTCCAAAGGTGTAATGAAAATAGAAAAACATATTTGCATCCAAGCTGCACAGCTCGATTTGTTATTTTAAAGATCGTCTTTCATTAAAAAAAAACCAATAAAATTATTAAAAGTGATTTCCATGAAGTTTCTTCCATACTGATGATCATGAATGATCCTGGGGATAAAGAACTTAGTATTTTAAGGAAATGAAACTAATTTTCCCTTTCACCACCCCATGGTGTATTTGAATGTGGTTATTACATTCTAATAAAATTTTATGAACTCGAAATATTTCTATTTTGAACACCATTGAAATTTAAAATGTAGATATTTTCTTTCTTTTTTTAAAAAGTATATTAATTCATTACCCTCGCACAGAGCATCAGCTTTTGATTGAGTAAAAAGCTGCAAACAAGGTATATATAGACTCGTCCATTTTTCCCGTTGAAACAAAAAGGAACTTATCGACTTATATACGTCATTGTGATGGGTGCATCAAAGAGTTATAACCACCTCAAGCTCATATAGGAGATACCTAAGCTGGAAACCCCGGTTGGAACAAACTTTTTGTTACTCCTTTTCACTCTTAAAACAGCCAATGCGACATCATAGAATCATAACGTAAATAACTATCCATGGTCAGAACAACAAGCGCAATCAACCAAATCAAAGGGCCACAGCAGATACTTTACGTTCCGTCAATAATTTGGCCACACCAGAGCCATGGGAGTGCCATGGCCACACCAGAGCCATGGGAGTGCCATGGCCACACCAGAGCCATGGGAGTGCCATGGCCACACCAGAGCCATGGGAGTGCCATGGCCACACCAGAGCCATGGGAGTGTCATGGCCACACCAGAGCCATGTGAGTGCCATGGCTACACCAGAGCCATGGGAGTCCCATGGCCACACCAGAGCCATGGGAGTGCCACTCATAGTGAATGAAAATGAATCAAGATTTAACGCTACCTAATGCAACTTTTTAGTTTCCAAGTAGAGTAAGTAATGGACACGCGTGTTTCTATTTTGAACGCCATCAATTCTTATTTAGGCCTTGTCTTATCTATATACAGACGCTCCTTCTATGCAGAAGATTATTGCGTCCACAGACGATGCCGGTCTGTTGGCAGGTGATGCATCGTTCACAGGCTACGGCTATAACGGTTCCACGCATCACCCAGCCGCCTTTGTTTCCCTAACTAGTGTTAGGTACCCATTCACAGGCCACGGCTATAACGGTTCCACGCATCACCCAGCCGCCTTTGTTTCCCTAACTTGTGTTAGGTACCCATTCGAAGCTGGGTGGACTCTGCGACGCTCTTGCCCCCGGGAACAAATCCTTGCCTTCACATGACCATCGGTACGTCAGTCGAGCGCGCATGCCACTCGACCACCGTGCCTCGGGACAAGTATAAATAAATTCTGAATTTTTAACCATCTTGTGATTGACGTCACATCATACATCGGTCTTATGAGACACAGTTACAGGGTTCTATTTCTATATTTTTTCTCCATTTTTCTGTCTGCGGCGATAAATAGAGGACATAACCGGTAAACCAGGCATTTCAAATTAAGAGTCATCCCCCCACCCCCAGTGACATATTCACCACATCTTATCAAAGAGTTCCAATGATAACTATTCAAGAATATTGTTTTTGTTTAAACTTTGAAACTTCGATGAGAATCCAAATGATTTAGCAGTTGTCCACATTCATAAAAGCTTAGTAATAAAGTGTTTTATTGATTGCAAAAAAGAGGGCGGGGGGGGGGCGGTCGCCAAAATTGCTGTTTCGCAACTAACATTTTGCATAAAAATCTATTACAGTTCAAATTGATTTTTTTTTCCTGAGGCTTGACTAACTTTTGAATGACAATTAAATCAGTGTCTGTGCAATGCCAACATTCGTCGCAAAGGAAAAATATTGATAAAAAAATTAAAGTATTGATCAGAGATTACAGTTTGACAGTATTCAGCCTTTTTCTCTGAGAAATTCTTATTGATTCCAAGAAGGTTGATCAATGTTATCTCACTTAGGCAGACCGAACCTTGCAATAATTCTGGGGAAAAACTTGAAAGAGTCTATAGCAACAGTGATCAATCCGCGGCTCGCGAGCCGCATGCGGCTCCTCTGTGATCACATTGCGGCTCGCGTACAATTTATGAAAGATAATATGTTACAAGGATTACGGGAAGATTTCCAAGCTAGGTTTAATGACCCATAGTGCTTCATTGCGGTTCTCAACAACTTATATATAAACTTGCAAAATACCCGCGCTGTGCAGCGAAAAGTAGGATTTCAGTTAGCGTTGAAACACTCGTAAAAACTTTCTGGAAGATGTGACCATGGCCGTACGCAGGGGGGGTTCGTACGTTCGAACGAACCCCCTTTTGCGAATGTGTGCCCTTTTTTGTAACAAATAGATCTTGACATTATTGAGAGATTTGGGGATCCCACTACAGAATATGAGGGGCCAGTGTTATGATGGCGCTGCATCTATGTCGGGCGCTGTCTCAGGAGTTCAAGCGAGTATTTTACGAGAGGCCCCTTTGGTGGTATACACACACTGCAGCAATCACGCTTTAAACCTAGTGATCACGCATTCGTGCACACTTCCCGATGTGCGTAACATGATTGACATATTTATTAAAAAGACCGGCATGTTTTTTTAACGGCAGCCCCAAAGCGCGAAGCCTTGTTGAAAAATGTCATACAAACAAGTCTTTGACAGTGCTAAACGGAAGGCACTTACAGATTTGTGCAAAGCAAGATGGGCTGAGCGCCAGGAAGCATAAAAACACGCTTCTATTAATCGTATGTTTACATCATTTTTCACACTCTTGAGATAATTTCACTGCCACGATGAAAACACGACCAAGGATTTGATCCAGTTTGACTACAAATGGTGATTGGGACACGGACAGTAAGTCTAGACCAACGTCACTTGTTCATTCTTTGTGTAACTTAACATTTATTGTAACGTTTGTTGTAACGTACAAACTGTTATCTAGGCTGGAAGGAATACCAGTCGAACTTCAGAAAGTAGCGATTGACATAATTCAAGCTATGTCACTTATTGAAAACGTCAATCAAGAGATTAGAAAAGATTAGAACAAATGTAGATTCTTATTTTCAAAACCATTATGATCATATCATTCTCATGGCGCAGTCTGTAGGAGCTGAAGCTTCAATGCCCAGAATTGCTAAGCAGCAAATCTACCGAAGCAATGTGTGCGTAGAAACGCCAATGCAACATTATCTTCGGAACTTAATTAATTCATTTCTGAAGCACATCATTGCTGAACTAGATATGCGGTTCTCCGGCTTACCAGGACATCCTCACAACTGTTAGCTCTTGTGCCATGTGCTGTTAGAAATTGTGCGTATGAAGATCTGAAAGGCGATGTGGATTTATATGAGCAAGATCTGCCTTCACCAGAAGTGCTGCCCGAAGAGTTTACTGGGTGGAAATTGAGGTTCAGCCAATGGGAAGAGTCAAAGCTATCAAATAAATTTCACGAAAGCTATAAAACATTGCAATGAATCGATGTATCCAATTATTTATTGCTTACTGAAAATCGCGTGTGTGATCCTGTGACTATGAGCGAAGGTTCAGTGCACTCCGACGTTTGCGCAATTACATGAGATGTTCAATGGGACATTAAAGACTTACCGAGCTTGCATTGATGCATTACTCATCATCATCATCATCAGCAGTCCCGTGACCGTTGCAATCGTTGGGGAGAGCGCATGGACACATCAACAGACGACGATCTCCTCATATGCCTATTTTGAGCGGCGGCCAATAATTCATGCAATTTCATCCCTGTCCATTCCTTTATGTTGTCCAGTCAGCTTTTCCGTTGTCGACCTCTTCGCCGCCCCTTCTTCGCATCACTACGCTATCAATATCAATGAAAACAGTGTTTTACAGATATTTCTAACAAAAACACAAGAAGGGTTTACATCGAAGATGTTTTAAAATAAATGTCATAGCATTATGGTCTTCCGCCTTGTCAGTTCTGTACCATAATGTATGTCATTCTTATTCAAATTCTTTAACTCTTGCGCCTGCAAATTTCATTATTAACAAGAAAAGAAATGAATGATCGAGTACTTGCACTTTTAAATAAAATACTATTTTGGAAGCTTTTATTTACAGTTTTAATTAGTTATTGGATGAAAGCCTACTTTTTTGGTCACTGTAAGCACTGAAAATATTTATTTATTTATTTATTTATTTATTTGGAAAACGAGGCAAAAAAGATGAGAAATTGAATCAACGCCCTCAATAATTCATAGGTACAGATTTATTGATTAGACATTCTTGACACTCCATTTGAACCATTCATCTCCTTAATTGTTCTGGAAAATATTGTAGATCCATGATGTTGGCGGATTGTAGTTGCGCGCTAGATTCGCAACCTTGTTCTCGCTTTTCAATGTTTTTTTTCGTTTTATTTCAAGTTTTTTTCCTTTCTTATTATTGTATTCTTGTGTGTTTTTTTCGAAGATAATTTATCAGTTTATTATAAACTTTGCACATTAAAAAATTACAAATAACGTCTTAACAAAAATTGCACAATCGGTTGATCACACACGAAAACAATACGCAGTGGCGTCACTAGGGGGGGGGCGGGGGGGCGGGTCCGCCCCGGGTGACACCCATCAGGGGGTGACACCCGAGCCTAAAATTTTACTGTGTACGATTTTATGTCAGAAAAAAAAAGATGACAAACTTTTTAATCTAGAAAGAAATTAAGAAATACAATGAAATACGTTAACCGCGAAAACTCTTATTAAAAAAACATCAGTTAACTTGCAATAATAAAACAGTCCCAACAAACAAACAACATTAAAAAAATTAGGAAAAAAAGAAAAGAAACATTCGCAGCAGAGAGATCTTTAAAAAACGGCTGGTATGAAAGAGGCAGTATGTTATGTTTTAAAAGATATAAAGCCATTTGGGCTTGGACACACCGACAGCATGGACGAATCCCACCTCACAACTCCCTCCACCACAGTGGGGTGGGGGGATACGATTTTTATCCCCCCCCCCAAAAAAAAACAACCACAAAAAAACACACCAAAAGATGGGTTTTCTTTGTTGATGTTTTTCTTGAGGAAAATTATATATTTCAATGTCTTTGAGTTAATATTTTATATATATATATTTATTAAAGGCGTGAAAGAATAGATATGCATGTTTATATACAGGTAGTCCTCCGGTTACGACGGTCCCATCCCGACTTACGCTGTTTCGTGGTTACGAACGCGCCCCCATAAAGAATAATATTAGGCGTTATTCCGTATTTTAAAATATTTTTTAAATATTTTTTTTCATGAGGTAACGAATTGTTTTCTCTAATTGAAATAACAAAAATTATTGAAAAATATGTATGATTATTATTTCAACCTACAACTTTCGTTTGCGAATTTTTCAAATGGCGAGTTTTCAATCAAGTCAATAAAGCTGAGTAAGCTTACAAGTTCCTTTTCAATGCTCATTAGAGAAGAGAGAGCATATTCAGTCTTTTTTTCCCCATGCAAATTCAAACTCATTATATATTCTTTTCAACTTTGAAAAGGATCGCTCTCACCTGCAGTTTGATGTCATCATTGAAAGATAGATGTGAAGTGCGATGTGTACATTTGTAAAGGACTGTGTGAAATATAGCTCATTAAAAATCAGCAAAATTTTTAGCTCTGTGCACGTTTTTTGAGTTTCGCTTTGTGCTACTTCCTTTTCCTTACCCTGAGCCTGGGGCTGGACAATAACTTTTTTAAGAGTTCTGAAAATTGGACTAATTCTGAAGGTAAGCAGTCTTCGATATCACTTGAATGTTCTTCCATTAATTTGGCTGCTGCCCATCGGGTGGCGAAATTGCTGAGCTCAGTTAAGTCTGTAAGAAAGCCAAATTTCTCATGGATGTCTTTATATGTGCCTAACCGATGTTGTAGGGCTTAAGAAAGTTTGTCAATGATGACCAGAAATCTTGAATTTTTGTCTCGAGGAGAATACTGTTTTGTTGATGTCCCTTTATCAAACTGACGCTTTCTGTTTTTGTTTGATAGTATTGAAGATTGTTTGCACTGTTTTTACCACGGACTTTTCCTTTCCTTTGTCTTCATAGGAATCAAATTAAGAATGCTATCTTTTAACAAAACTTAATGAGATACTTCCTTTCTAAAATTGTTTCCCAAATTTCAAGTAAAATAGCGACTTCCAGTTGTTCAATTTCCTTTAGAAATCCTTCTTCTTCAAGTCGATAGTCAGTCACGTGGCTGATTTTCATTTGTTGCTAATTCTTACAGTGCTGCGATATTCTCATGGTATGAGTTATTAATAGTCCTTACAGCATCATGTCAGGCTGACCATCTTGTGTCAGACAAGGCTTTGTTAGCATGTATCAATTTCATATGTTTTTGAAGTACCTGTCAACGATGAGTAGATGCAACAAGCCGGGTATAAAGATTTTGCAGAAGACAAAAAAATCTGACCGCAGCAGGACAACATGCTGCTCTTTTCCCAACCAAATTAAAGGAATGAGCTGTGCACGGCATATAATGAGCTACAATGAACTTCTCACGAAGAATAGCCTGGTTTCCGTTATACTTCCTACTCATTTGCAGCATTGCCGTATGACTGTCCAAGGCATTTTCAGGGATTCGTACAAACATAATGGCCTGCATCTTTATTATACACTATAATTCATAATAAGTTTGGGGTCCTTAAATTATTGGGGGCTTTAGCCCGTTCAGCACCCCCTTTTAATCCGCCATAGGGGGAGTGTCACGCATCTGTGACGATGTGGTACGAGGAGGGGGTGTTTAAGAAATGTGCCATCACATCAAAAACGCGCAACTTTAAATGAAAGTTCCACTTAAATATTTGATTGTTTACCATTTATTTAATTACGTTTTCAATGACTTCACGCGTGTTACGATATTAGAGTGCAGACTTACCCTAAATACATATTTAAATGAGAAATTTAAAAAAAACGGAAAAAAGCAAGTTTTTGACTATAAATCCTTTATGTACGAGACGTAACTAAAAGAATGTTCATTATAATACGCAGCGCAAGACCATCCAAAAATACAAAATTGCAGTTGTGTCGTAAAACATGTTTAATATAATGCGCACCGATCAGTAATATGTTTATAAAAAGTGTTGTCAATAAAATACGCACCTATTGCGCGACAGAAAGGTTGTTCAATATAATGCGCACCCTTACACTCTGTCTCAAAAATAACATGATACATAGGAATAAATAAAATAATCTAAAAAATCAATAATTTAATTACGGTACATGTGATCGATCTGAAATTTTGATACATTGTTTCATCATCGGTACAAAACTGCCTGCAAAATTTCAGCTCGCTAGCTTACGAGGAAGTGGGTTAAAAATTGATCCAAAGTTTTGGCGACAAGCAAGGGCGCAAGGGTGAAAGCAAGCAACCAGACACCACGAGTTAATATAAAGGATTTAAAAATAATTTGCAACATGCTAATTTTTATTGAGAAATTGGGGGCTTGGGGGGGGTTCCAAAGCTTTGTGACGTCATATCGTAAAAAAGGGGTAAAAAAGGGGTGGGATCTAAGTTTTTGTGACTAAGTATGACTGTAGGGGGAGGGTGGGGTAAAAATCGGCAACCTCGCGTGACGTCATTTATGGACGGTCCCTTCAGTCATGAAGGGGTGACACCATGAGCTACCGCCCCGGGTGACACCAACCCTAGTGACGCCTCTGACAATACGCTAACAGACTGAGTGCTTAACACAGAATAATATATCAGGGCGGAAGTGCCGGCTCACTATTGAACTTGGAGGAAAAAAGGAGTTTCCCTTACTGCGTCACTGTTATACGAATCTTCGCTCGTTAAGGGAGCAACTTTTTCCATAAAAATGTTGCTCGTTATGCGAAAATCTCGTTGTGAGAGGTGCTCGTTATGAGAGGTTTATCTTATCTTAACATGAAATGCTTTCGCGACAAGTTTGCCGACCCCCCCCCCTCTAAAAAGTCTGGGAATGGCCTTGGTGACCATAAGTAGCAAAGACCATTGGAAAAGTTCAATATGGCGACTGACATTGGCGTCATACCACCAAAATTAGTACGTTCATCGGTTTCGGTTAGAGCAGGGAAGCCGCCCACCAAATTTCCTGAAGATGGGGCCATAAAAAAAGAAAGCTTAACTTGGCGAACGTTGCCGACCGTTAAGACCGTTGCGCATAGAATTTCAAGAAGAAACCTTCTCAACTTTTGGACTTGGGGGTTGAAATGGCCTTTAGTTTCTAATTATGAGTAATTTATTAAATCTTATGTACTGAGTCTGATCAAGAAACATCCATTGTAGCCAGAACCCTTCACGGGAGTGTACTCAACACTTTCTAAAATTTGCATGGTGATCAATGACTCAAATATTTATACAGCTTATATAAGAAACAAATTGACATATTTGCTCGACGTCGCTTCCTGCAATTAGTTTACCGGTGGAAAACTCAATGAAGTTTTTAAACTATTCAAAATGCTTTAGCAATAAAAAAATTTATTTCCACTTCAGAAACTTACTGAATTTTTAAAAGGACAAATCTGTTATGGAGAACATGTGACAGAAAATGCGCCGATTAAATAACGAATGCATTGTTATTTCCGGAATTTGGTCAAGAAATTTGTTGACACTATTTTTCAAAGACTCCATCAAATTTCTCAATGGGAAGTATACAATAAAATATAATGTTTTAGATATACTCCTTATCAAATTTCTCAATGGGAAGTATACAATAAAATATAATGTTTTAGATATACTCCTTATCAAATTTCTCAATGGGAAGTATACAATAAAATATAATGTTTTAGATATACTCCTTCTGAAATCTTATATTTACCCACTTCGTAAATATATTTTTAGTTGCAAGCCTGAAACTAAAAGATACACTTTTTAAACATGAGGATGATCCAAAAAGAATACAAACAAGGGGGAAGCGAATAAAAATAAAAACTCAAGTAGAACTTTTTTCCTGACAGTACATAGCAGAAGCAATTTAGTTTAAATATTAATTTTTAAAAAGATATCGGTAGAAGCTGATGCTAATATTCAACTAGAAAAAATCAATGATGCCCAAGCAATAAATAACCTCTCCCCCATTGTTTAATCTCAAATGATTGTCCTACATGTGTCACAAACGTCTGTCTATGAATTCAACTAAACGGCCGCACCACGAACTCCTGACAGCAGGATGACAATCTCACAGGGAAGTGAAACCAAATTAATTGAAACTAATTGGATGCTGCTCCAACAACTGGGACTCACAACACTTCTGTGTTTAATACAAGAGCAGGGTGCCGGATTTGACAAGAGAAAAAGAGGACCACAAGAGCAGGGTGCCGGATGTGACAAGAGAAAAAGAGGACCACAAGAGCAGGGTGCCGGATGTGACAAGATAAAAAGAGGACCACAAGAGCAGGGTGCCGGATGTGACAAGAGAAAAAGAGGACCACAAGAGCAGGGTGCCGGATGTGACAAGAGAAAAAGAGGACCACAAGAGCAGGGTGCCGGATGTGACAAGAGAAAAAGAGGACCACAAGATCAGGGTGCCGGATGTGACAAGAGAAAAAGAGGACCACAAGAGCAGGGTGCCGGATTTGACAAGAGAAAAAGAGGACCACAAGAGCAGGGTGCCGGATGTGACAAGAGAAAAAGAGGACCACAAGAGCAGGGTGCCGGATGTGACAAGAGAAAAAGAGGACCACAAGAGCAGGGTGCCGGATGTGACAAGAGAAAAAGAGGACCACAAGAGCAGGGTGTCGGATGTGACAAGAGTATATGAGGCCCACAAGAGCAATGTGCCGCTGTTGACAAGAGTATATAATAGATCACAAGAAAGAAAAAACAAGGAGGATGTCAGTAGATGAGCCTTGTCCAGGGGAGTTCCACCGATAAGTCTTGAAGGGGTGACATCTTTGTATTAATATTTCCAGTAGAATTAGCTCTATAAATGTGTTTAAAGTGATAAAGGAAACAATGCAAAGCTCTAGCTGACACGGTTATTTATTCCAATGAAACATGCCAGATGTCGTATTCCCAGACAAAACCAAAACGCTAAAACATAATCATCTATATCAAATCCTAATTACCCCAAGGATTTCCATCTCATCCCATATAGATCTCATGTATACGAAGTTACCGAACCTTGCGGTATAGAGTATACAATCATTTCGTGCTTCATCTTTCCTTTAAAGAAGCTCACGCATAACCGGTTTTCCGTCCTGGGGACTAAAATAAATACGTTGCCAAGAGCTAACGCACTACATAATAAAACAGAACTGGAAAACATTGCCTTCGTCTGATTTTTATAGAATCGAAGTATAAAATATTTAACTCAAATTTAAAGTACAACGCAAAATATGGATTAGAAGTGAAGTGGTGTGATAGTGAAGTGGGAAACAATATTGAAAGGGATAACAATGGATGCTAATGATGAATAAATGGTGGACGTACCACTTCCAGCTCACACAGGGATCTGGCATCTCATGACAAAACAAACTTAAAAATCTCACAGTGGCGTAGTTATATTTAAGGAGTACTATGTGGACTAAGATTGCTGCCGCTAAATCTCTTTCGAAAACGATTTATTTATCCTAAAATTCCATATTTGTATATGGAGGGAAAGATAGCCACACGGTGTGCGTCACCCCCCTTGCCCCTCGCAAGACACTTTGTGATCGCGTGTTTTAGCTGAGTTCTGCGCCGTTTAAAATGACATTAAACAAAGAAATAGTTGTGTCCATCCCTCATTAAACAGGGCGGATTATTCTCCAATTTTACGGGGGGGGGGAGTTGTTGTTTGTTTGTTGTTTTTTTTTGTTGTTGTTGTTGTTGTTTTGTTTTTTTTGAAAGATCATAAACGCACTTATTTTGGAATTTTAAAAAAAAATTCTGTAACAGTTACACAGACAAAATTGAAATAAAACTGACAAACCGTAAAAGTACGTATTTCTGCCTGCGCACATTGACGTAGCTGCTCTAATGAAAAACACTACACGAACTTTCTGTCGCGGAAATGAAGCATATCTCAGAATGTCTTTGCGAGCCACTCAAAATTCTGTGACGGGCCGCATGTGGTCCGTAAGCCGCACTTTGCCAACACCACCTGCATTAGTCCATCTTACGAGTTACTTACGACCCTGAAGCCTGCATTAGTTAACACGTCTTCTGTTAGAGGTAACGGGTCGGGTCACTTTGCCAACACTACCTGCATTAGTCCATCTTACGAGTTACTTACGACCCTGAAGCCTGCATTAGTTAACACGTCTTCTGTTAGAGGTAACGGGTCGGGTCACTTTGCCAACACTACACTTATATAATATGTTTTGAAAAAAAAATATTTTAATCGAATTCTTGATTGTTTTTTAAAAACCCAGGCCGATTTTTTTCCATTAAACAAAACGCTCATACACCGAAGGCTATGCCTAAATTTCACACTACATGTAATTATTTTTAAAATTATAAATATTTCTCAAAAAAAAAGGAACGTGTCGATGCGATGCATGAATTGTTCATCTAGTTGTTTAACAAATGACTTTAGTAGCATGTTTCATAGGTTTTACAATTCCTCCCCAAACGAAGAGTTGTCACTTATCACTCCTCTGAACTAAATTAATATTTGAATGACAAATTAATGTTCGATCCCACGAGATTATGAGTAAACAAAAATTAATTTTTAAAAATCCGTAAAGACAACGTTTTTTTCTATAAATCCTCTATTTACGAGACATAACTTAAAGTATGTTCATTATAATACGCATCGCACGACAATCCAAAATTCCTGTTTCGCTAAGGATTGTTTCATCAAATTAACAGTCTATGACAGTGATGCATCCATTTCTTAACATTTATATGAAATTTTCTGTGTGTAACTATGTTTAGGAAGATTTAGAGCAGTGGTTCTCAACCTTTTGAGGTTCAAGGACCACTTGAAAAATGTGTGTCTTAGCCGCGGACCACTACTGAAAATTGTGTTACTCCCGTGCAGAAAATTTATAGATAATTATACTTTGTATATAAATTAAAATTTCATCCTCGTGGACCACCAGGGACATCTCCGCGTACCACTAGTGGTCCGTGGACCACAGGTTGAGAACCACTGATTTAGAGTGCAATGTGTTTTATGTCAGGTAGTTGTTGAAAATGTTTGTAAAGCGCTGTGAGCCCAGCTGTAGGCTGGGGTAGGCCCCTCTGCGCTATATAAGTGATCTAATAATAATAAAAATAATAAATCCAACATTTTAGTTATGTCTCATATATAAAGGATTTATTGTAAAACAAGTAATAAAAACTCGAATGAGTATTTAAAGCAATTTCCAAAAAGAATTTCCGATTTTTCTATTCAATTGAAATCATTCTAGATTACATTAAAAGTCATTTCAAATCAGTAAAACAGCGCTAACGCAATAAAGGGTTATATTTAAACTTAAATGGTCCTTTAAAACGAATTGTCTTAACAACCTTAGGAAAGAGTGAAGAAGTAGGGTCCCGATATTCCGATACGATTACGATTAATCGTCCCATCAACACAATATGACGTCATATCCATGGGCGTAGGGAAGGGGGGGCAAGGGGGGGCATTTGCTGCCCCCCCCTACATTTGAGAAAAAAATGTCATAAAAATGCCATACAATTGTTACAATAAAACTGAACTAAATTTCCTTAAAGTTTATTACATGGAAGATAGTTTACATTTATCAAACATAAAAAAGAATTATATCTGCAAGTATAACTGATTACAATACTGATTGTTCTTAATATTCCAGTTGTTTAAGAATTTCTTTAAAATTTTCAGCAAAAATCCGAAAGCTTTTATATTTTTGTGACCATCTAGTTTCACATAGCAAAGGAACATTTAGAATAAGTTTTCTTTGCTGATTACTTTCTCGTAAAAACACTATAATTTACTTAATTGTTCCTATTGTGTTTCGTACAACATTCACATTATTTAAATAGTTCACAACAAGATTTAGTTTATGTGAACTGCAATGTTCAAATGCTGCTTTTGGGTATTTTTTTTCTAATTATTGCTTGGACTCCTCCTTTTTTACCTGCCATTGTAGAACATCCGTACTATCCTTGACCAACAAGCTTTGTCATATTTAATCAAAATTCTAATGAATTAGTAATGATGGTGTTGGTTAAACCTTCAGCTGTTCTATTGACAATTGGAATATATCCCATGAATTATTCTGTGACCATCATTTTCCCATTTTGTTCTTTGACAAATCTAACACCAAGTGACATCTGCTCAATGCCTGAAATGTCAGTTGTCTCGTCGGCAAGTATAGAAAATGCAACTGAATTATTTGCTTCACGAACAATGTCTTCACGCAAGAGAGACCCACAAATTTCGATTATAGTGTTTTGCTTAGTTGCCGCGATACACTCAGCGGTTACCCGTCAAAACGGCCCCAGACAAAACGGCCCCGACATAACGGCCCCGGTCAAAACGGCCCCAGACAAATTGTTAACATATTTTAACAAAAACATTATTTTTTTTTGCATTTTAAGCTTTCGTCAACTTTTTCACCCTTAAAAAAGTGGTAAAATTGTAAAATTATTTCTTATGATATTATATTGTTTCTTGTAAACTAACAACCGTTATTGGTACCATTTCGCGTAAAGGCTATTAAATTCACCTTTGTGGTGTTATTATTATTGTTTATGTTAGCTAAACCTGATACTGAATAGGTAAGTAAAAATACGAATATATTTGATTGTAAGTTTTACTATTAGTCCATCTATTAGTCCAGGGCCGTTTTGTCGGAGCCGTTATGTCGGAGCCCAACTTGTAGGGGCCGTTTTGTCCGGGGCCGTTTTGTCTGTGAACCATTTATCAGCACTACAAGAACCAATTGACAAACGATTACCAAGAACTTCATCTCCAGATTCAACACGAAACTCTAACGGTTCATACAAATTACCAGAATTTGATTCTGTTCCACGAAGTGCTAAAACATGCATGCAGCAAAATAGGATTATAAAATGATGGGACCCAGTTTGTTGCGATTTTCTTGAATTTGTCTTCTAAATGATGAGTCCAACTGCTCATCTATAGAAACTGCTTTGGCTTCCAATAAAGCAAATAAAATTGCTTGCATCTTCATGAGAGCCTTTGTGCCATAATGTGCTTTGCAGGTTGCTACGTGCATCTTCGTTGAAATCTTTATATTTTGTACATGGTTTGATGACAAATACCCACTGAACTCATAGTATTACTTTTTGCAGAAACAACACGCAATATTTGCAAAAGGCACCTATTAACATTTGCGAGTATACAAGCCACGGTGAATAGTCTGATAACCATGCATATCTAAAAACTAAAAACTCTGTTTCCATCACTGTCAGCTCTAAAATCATAATTTTTATCAAGGGTCTAACAATCACGAATCAGCTGCAATTTCAACTTATTTGAAAGGTCGTATGTCCAGACATACCTTCCAATATCCAATTTAGGAAATGAATAAGTGTCAGCGACAATCAAATTAGGAACAGTTGCTTCAGTTGTGTCTGGCTGTTGAACGTGTACTGTTGTCCTCAATGCCAATGATAAGTCAGATGCTGCAGGCGCCCCAAAATCTTCTAATAACGGCATTTCGGAATCCCGCGATTGGTCTACTTTTCAAAAAAAAATTTTAGCCTGTAAAAAAATTTCTGATATCCATCCTTGGTAATCCTGCAGTTTCTACACGTATATTATTTCACAGCAAAATTCAATTTTCTCGTGAGAACTTAAGTTTTTAATTTATTAAATGCATTAATAAATGTTGTATTTTAGCTATTACAGCACTAATTTGTAAGTCTTATTAATTTCTAAGGCTTTTTTCAACCCTTATTTTATATGAACTTGAATTTAATTGAAAATTGTACCTGTATGGCATTGTCAGTTAAAATTAAAAAAAGTGGGATTTTTTTTGTCCCCCCCCCCTGGAAAAATTCCTAGCGACGCCCATGGTCATATCCCCTCACACTACATCACACCAAGAATGTGTCAATATAATGCGCACCACGCAACAATCTAACGTAAGCATTCACAAAGCGGGAAAACCACAGTAACTATAATTCTAGATTAAATTAAAAGTTATTTCAAATCAATAATTTTGAAACTAAACAAAAGAATTGCCTTCAAAAATTGCTTCTAAAATTACGGGAATCGAACGAAAAGACATTTTCAAAAATTCCTTCTCCAACATTGTTCTAAATATTATTAGCTATCGTTGGCTGTTATTTCAACCCGATAGAGGTTATGGTTGGTGAAAATTTGAAAAAAAGACCGATTTTTTAATTATTTTTAATTATTTATTTTTATTAATATATTTTTTATTTCTTTTATTTTCCAGGAAATCCAGTAAACCTTTTCGGTATTTTTTTTGGGCCCTTGCTCATCCTTGAGACCTCCTTAACATATTTGCAAAAGACCCGAACCCTCTATCTGGTATGGTCCAGGAGCATTTACAGGATCAACTGCTACAGACATATCAAATATATAAATATAAATGCAATTTTTCCCATGGTAAATTGCGTTAAAAACTACTACAGTCTGCCTGCTAAATTTCAGCTAGATTTGATCACGGGAAAGGGTTATAAAAAAAAGTTTAATATAATGCACACCGTGTGATGGATTAGCATAAACATTTACAGATCGGGAATATATTTTTTTAAAGTATCGTCAATATAATACGCACCGCACCGTGCGACAGGAAAATATTAAAAAGGTTGTTCAATATAATACGCACCGCGACACTGGCAGGACTCTAGCACAAAAATTAAAATGCTACATAGAGATATTCTAAAAATTTATTAATTTAATTACAGTACAGTCGATCGATCTGAAATTTTGATAGATGTAACATCTTTGTGATGTTTTACTTATAAGCAGGGTTGTTAACAATACTAAAAAAAATTATTGGCAATACCAATACTGCCAGTAAAATCTATTGGCAATACCAATACCAATACAATTTTAAAACCAGTATTGCAATACCAATACCAATATTTATTTATTATTGCCTTACCAATACCAATATTTGGGTCATTCGACGAATAAAACGCAAATACGTAATTCATCGCTCTATATCACTTACATCGATAAACGATAACAACATTTTTGGCTAATTTAGACAATGTATTTTTAACCAAATTTTGTTCAATAGTTAACACTTGCTTCATCAGTTTTCCTCAAAGCATTCAAAAGTCTTTGACAACATATTAAATAAGTCGGCATACCTTAACGTCCTTAAGCAACAAGATTTTTAATATGTATACTGTACACATATTGTGAATGAATGAATGGATGGATGGATGAATGAATGGATGAATGAAGCAAATGACTGTCATAGAAAAGCAAATGATACATAAACGGTTAAACATCATACTATAGTAAAAACAGTCAGACGAGTCAGTGGATTGCAGTGGATATTAACATCGACAGATAAAGCAGTTTTACCGTTATTAATAATTAAATTTTAGTTTAAAATTTAAATTCATGAGTTATATCTAAAATCTGTCTACATTGGCATTGGATGAAACAAAACATTAACTTGACTCACTTTCAAGCAAGAAATTCTGTAAAAGGAAATCGGAAAGAAAATATTGACCAAAGAAAAAAATGGCATCAAGATCTTGAAAGTATTACCTATCAGTCCATAATATGCGCAATCATTGAAAAGTTATGAACGAAATAGAACGACGCATTCACGCTACTAAAAATAATTCTAATTACAACAAATTTAATATTATATAAATAAAAAAATATTTTTTTCTTTGTTTGGCCTTATTTTTGTTTGTAGGCCCTAGGCACGGTGCCTAAAGTGCCTAAGCCTTAATCGAGCCTTGGTAAGTCACTGGTCAATGCTCATTGCCAAAGATATCATATATGATTTGATTTCTATTATCATTCATTTCATTGATCAGTCTCATTCAAAAATTGTTTGGCAATGTCACTCGCAAGATGGCGACAGAAAAGAAAAATTTATTATATTCAGCTTTATTCACAACCAATGTTGTAGAGAATTTATTGAATATTGCTTTTAGTATTGGTTAAAAATCAATACCAATATCAAAAATAATTATTGGCAATACCAATACCAATATCAAATTTCAAGAAGTATTGCAATATCGTCCCAATACTTAAAAAAGTATTGGCAATACTAGCAATACCAATACTATATTAAAATATTAACAACCCTGGTTATAAGTGTATCTTGTAGGCGTTCTCTCAATACATAACCTTGCATACAATAATCCTCTGAAGAATTTGTTTCAATAAAACAACTTTAATATCCACACTATGTACAGAACATATGTAACTTGAGGTTATACAACGTGGAGTCCTCAAACATACGAACGCCATTACACACAGAATTCTCTAACTCTCTCTTCCCGCGCTTTCACTCACGTGACCTCTCCGTCATCCAACTCTTGATTCTCACGTGACAATAGATCATTTTTATCGTTGGGACGAGTCTGCCTACAAAATTTCAGCTCACTAGCATACGGGGAAGTCGGTTAAAATTGATCCAAAGTTTTTTCGGCAAGCAAGCAAGCAGACACCACGACTTAATATAAATGATTTTAATAAAATGCGCGCACCAATTATACGCTTGCCTAATGTTTCCTCTGAGGTTCATTGAGGTTTTTTGTTCCTTCAAAATAACAAACTCGTGTGCAAATTTGCACAACGTCCACTTTTTGTGTGCAATACTTTACACCCGACAAACAGGGTATATTCTTATCAAAATTTGCTGCGTGGTAATTCTAAAATGCTGTGGGGCTGCGGTCAGATATCTGCGCTGCTTAAAGGGCACATAGTACTCAGCCGTATTTTTATGTATCATATTTAGCTCAGAATACGATGTTGTTTGTAACGGTGCCACTTTGACATGTTACGTAGACAATTACGTATTGCAGTTATAATTCACTCGTTTCCATTTCAACAATTCAGAAGCCTAAAAAGATATTGTTTTATTTTTTTAAAACACTATTTAAAAAAAAAGAATCACCGAAATGCCAATTGTCTTTGTCTCAGAACTTTCAATCTACATTTTCCCACTTGATGGTGGACAATTATTTAAGGCTTATTAAAGAAATTTTAAACTTCTTACAATATTTTAACAAAGATTTAGACCCTCAACTCATTGTTTCACATTGCAAACAAAGCGGTCTTTACTACTGAATATTAAATTATAACACCTTGTTGACATTCAAGTTTTGATTAAATCGAATGTTTGCATTGTTAATTTTCAAATATACTTATACGCCTTAGGTTAAAAAAAATTCATCTTATCATAGGCGATTTAATTATTTGAATTTTTTTAAAAATGATTAAATAACTGTTGCATTATGGGAATTTATACAATGAGTTCCAGCTACGAATACCTTTAGAGACAGCTTAGCGGAACGTCATCATTGCAGTCTATCATCATTCTAAAGACACAGCTACATAAATAACTCAGTTAAAGTGCAGCTATAAGATTAGATCAATCGTAAAAATGTTGATGGTCATTAGATTAGCAATTTTTGCTCTGATTTTCAAAGTTGAAAATTTGATTTTTTTTTAAAAAAATTTTTTTGTTTACATCAAGACACCGTCTGCTTTATTTTTCTCTGTTTAAGAAATTCTCTATGGACACTTGATTAAGCAAGTTGATTACACGACACCTAGTTGTTGTTTCTTCAACTTACAATTTATATTCCTATTAATTTTTTGAAAACAAATTAAGAATTATAAAAAATCTGACATTTAAAGCCTGTCATCATAATATATTATCATAAGACCTCAACCCAACTTAGGTGACAATAATGACATTTAGAATTAATATTTGATTTCATAACAGCCGGAAAAGCGTGCTGTCATATTCTGACAGGTTTGTGCAACAAATATTTTTGTTATCTATCAGATATTTGCTTTGAAGAAAAGAATTCTCGCTAATGAAAGTTTTGCGATAATCGATGGAGAAATCGTTAAATACACGTGGGTCTTGTTTTCTCTCTAATGGTTTCTAACCCATTCAAAGATTAAACTAAAATTAGTCTGAGGTAGCTTTAAGTTGTAAAAAAAAATTTTAAGAGGTGAAGTATTTTAAACCATCTCGATCAAATATTAAGTTATTTCTTTAAATTAAACATCTTGATCAGGAGCGGCCTTCGGGGGTGGCAGCTGGGGCAATCGCCCCAGGCCCTGCGTTTAGGGGGGCCCCGCGTTTCAGACTTGAGAATATTTTTGATTATTGCTTTGTACAATAAATTGCATTTTACGTAAGTCGTTACGGTATTTTTCGAAAAGAAACCATTGTTCATAAAACGCGAACATAAATATATTTTAGTAACAAAAGAGCCGGCAGATATTGCACTACTGAGTTTGCGCAAGAACTTATCTAATCAAGATAGTATGACCTTTTGGGCATATTGGTAGTTCGTGATCGTTACCAGTACTCTGGCCCCGCGGGGTCATTATTGCACCAGGCGTCGCGCGTACCTAACGCCGCCTCTGATCTTGATTGAAGTTCCGATTTTCTTCAATAAAAAAGTGTGTTGTGTTGTTTTTCCGTCGCAATCAACGAGGACCATTCTCATCCAAATAGTCATGTGTTTTGACAGCCATGTGTGTCATGTTGGTGGCTTATTAGCCCTTTTCTTGCATGAAAGGTGCAGTATAGACTGTATTCGGTTTATAAAAGATATGTGTATATTATTTATGTCAGTTTTAGCTAGTGGGTGCCTTAGTTAGTGGGTGCTTTAGTTAGTGGGTGCTTTAGTTAATGCAGGGGTTGCCAGACCTGTAGTAACTAAGAGTCATTTTAATTGTTTTTTTTAATTGTTGAGAGCCGCATTGAAGCAATATGGTTCACGAGTCCAATCGCAATGAAAAATTGATTTAGTGATGTATTTTTTAAAAAAAATTTTGTTTACTCGAATGTAATGATTTAAACATTTCAGTTGTTTACACCCTAACCGTATGTTGAAGAAATATTTTAGTTGCATAATTAAAAAATATTTAAATATATAAACTTTATAATAAGAAACACAATACATCTAGGCTCATAATTATTGTTAACATTAATTGTTATGATTCTGCCGAGAAGCCTTTGAACTAACAAGTTTCTTTAAATCTTGTTGGTATCAAGTAGTTTTGGTGCGAAGAAATTCTGCCAGATGCTGGTTACTAGTTACTTCTCGATGTTTTGATTGCATTAACTTTATTTTGTAGCACAAAGATTCATTAAATTTTGTGTTATCACATCAGTCGCCAAAGTCTGGAATTATTTGGATCTAATATAGAAATTACTCCTCAATATTCTTCTTTAATAAAGCCCCCATCAGCACAAAGTTGTCTATCACGAGCAATATTCCAAGCGATGCCATAACTTGCCTCAGTTAAAGTGACATATTCTTTGCTGAAAGCTGAAAATAATATCTGCTGCTGACACATTCCAGACTTGGAGATGGCAGAGGATACTGCAATGCAAACTATTTATGAATTTTTGATAGTGTCACTTCTAGATTTGTAATTTGCTAGCGGTGTTTGACAGATCAAGCTAACATTACGTAATGATTAATGCAAAGTATTTTTCCCATTCTGATAGAAAATTTCTTTTTTATTCTTTATAGTTTCTTTTCCTGGAACTTATTCCCATATGTAATGTAATGGTCAATACTTCAAAATGCGAATTTTACCAAAATCTGATCCAAAACTTTTCTCTTTCTCAACGTTTAAAATTTAAACCGAGACTCATTTTTTCAATACCTTTTTTCTGTCATTTTTTAAAAAACTTTCATTTTTCTTTAATATGATATATAATATTTTTCAAAGTTCTAAATTCATAAATTGTTCGGGAGCCGCATTGTGAACACAGAAGAGCCGCATGCGGCTCGCGAGTCGCATTTTGGCCACCGTTGAGTTAGTTGGTGCTTTAGTTAGTGGGTGCTTTAGTTAGTGGGTGCTTTAGTTAGTGGCTGCTTTAGTTAGTGGGTGCTTTAGTTAGTGGGTGCTTTAGTTAGTGGGTGCTTTAGTTAGTGGGTGCTTTAGTAAGTGGGTGCTTTAGTTAGTGGCTGCTTTAGTTAGTGGGTGCTTTAGTTAGTGGCTGCTTTAGTTAGTGGGTGCTTTAGTTAGTGGGTGCTTTAGTTAGTGGCTGCTTTAGTTAGTGGGTGCTTTAGTTAGTGGGTGCTTTAGTAAGTGGATGCTTTAGTTATTGGGTGCTTTATTTAGTGGGTGCTTTAGTTAGTGGCGCTATAGGTTAAGTAGATTTTTCATTTGGGTGGGGGGGGGGTAGTACCATATTATCTTTATCTCATAGACGCTGATGCAAATATTGTATTAATTAGAATTGTGTTACGATGCAGTGTCGTAAATATATATTAGCTTTTTTAGTGACGGCTGTGGTAGAGATCTTTTGGAAAAAATGTCAACAAAGCAGTGGCTTTTTTTAATGGATACAAACAAACAAACATACAAACATCAACTGAGCTTTATATATTAGATATGCGTTTAATATTATTTTATTTCAATTTTTCCACGATGCATTGGATTGATATTTTACATGTGTGAATTAAATTGCGATTTTAAAAAATATAATTCATAACTCGACATTTAATTAAAAACCATAGATGTAGCGAGTTTATTTTATGTGGAAAGCGATGGTCTATGTCAAATAAACTTACACTTACACTTTAAAAATGTTTACATAGGCTATATATTTACACTATACATTATAAACTTTCGCTACCGAATGTATTAACAGAAGTTGACTAAATTTAATAAAGTGATCCTGAAAACGCTTAATTAATATGAATTGTGAATTGACCATGTTATGTTAATTCTTTTGTAGTCGGAATAACATTGGTCATTCCTGAAGTTGCTTTTTAATCATTTTTCAGATGTGCTTATTAACAGACGGCTGAATCTATTATTTAGTGTGGATAGATATATACAAATATTTTTCAGAAACAAAATCTGGTGTGTGTGTATTAAATATAATTTACAAAATATGATGCCTTATCAGAAATAGGGAACAAAAAATGATTCCTTTTTTAAATTATACACATTGCACAAAAACCGTAAATGTAAATCTTAAATTTAGAGACATAAATTTTTTAAACTATTATTTTCCTGTTAAAACAATTATGAATACGTCTAAAGGAAGAGTTATTTTGATCCATTACATTTACTTTATTACAAGACTTTATTTTATGCGACCAGTTTAAAAAAAGCACGCCGGTACTTCGATGGGTCGCGTCAACGCGTCAACTCAAACTCTCACGTGGAAAAAAAAACAATAACAAACAGTGAATTTGAATTACATACGTTATATAAGGATAAACTAAAAATGCATTAATTTAATTACGGTACGTTCGATCGATCTGAAAATTTCATACGATGCATTGTTAGGTGAGACGGGTCCGTGTGCCAAATTTCAGCTCGATCGGATCACGGGAAGTGGGTAATTTTTTACTTTTGTTTTCCCACCCGCCCAGGACAGACAGAGAGAGATGCCGACAGAGACAGCGGTGAAGTTAATATAAGGGATTTAAAAATTGTACTAACCAGGAACTTCTACTGGGAAAAAGGGTCAGCACACTCCCGCTACGAAGAGCGGGTATATTTATAGTTTCAAATAAAATTTGAACGTATTATACACATACATATTTTATTTCAGGCTTTGTATGAGTCTCTTGGTTTGTTTGTTTATTTGTTTGTTTCCCAGCAATATAATTATTTGTTATATTACAATCAAAATGCAATGTTTCTCATTTTCAAAGTGCATTCTTTCTCTGATTTTCTTTGAAAATCTGATTTAAGGATGGATCTTTGAAAGTTGCAGAGACCTAAAATTTCAAAAAAAATGTCTGTCACCGAATCACATAGAAACCTCGATAATATTAAACACATTTAGAAAATATTTGTACTCAGCATTTATTAGTGAGCTGTGAAAATTCCCCAAGGCGTATCCGTTAAATTCCCTTTCTTATCTTATATAAAATACTAACTTTTGGATTCCCCAAGGCGTATCCATTAAACTTCCCTTTGTTATCTTATATAAAATAACAACTTTCTGGATTCCCCAAGGCGTATCCGTTAAACTTCCCTTTGTTATCTTATATAAAATACCAACTTGTGGATTCCCCAAGGCGTATCCGTTAAACTTCCCTTTGTTATCTTATATAAAATACCAACTTGTGGATTCCCCAAGGCGTATCCGTTAAACTTCCCTTTGTTATCTTATATAAAATACCAACTTGTGGATTCCCCAGGGCGTATCCGTTAAACTTCCCTTTGTTATCTTATATAAAATACCAACTTGTGGATTACAGCCACCTGACCTTTCACTTAATGGCCGTTCATTTTAAATTTTACTCAATGATGTCATCGTAACACTTTTTGCTTATAAAAACTCCGGGGTGCTAAAAGTTACATGGCCCATGCGAGAGTGGTTTTAATAGGACTGTTTATTTAAGAGATACGTCATTATTTTCCAGGTGCCAGAGATGCTTCAAACAAATCCTTCATCCGGCACAAGTTATCTGGCTAATGCAGGCGATGTGACCCAGTTCAGCATCCCCTCAGCCAATTCCTTCTACGTCATCCAGTCCGACAAGCCAGTTCAGATAACAAAATTCATCGGCAACCACAGTTTGGGGGATACTTGCACTGTTGACCTGCTTCCCGCCATGGCTTGGGCCACCAACTACTCCTGGAGTCTCCCGGCCTATCTGGCATCAGTGCCAGGTTTTTCGGTCAAAATCTTTTTGGTGATGAAGACTGGCATCAGAGCAAACCTTCGATTAGACGGCCATGCCCCGTTGGCCGTGACGTGGGCCACGGTTCTGTCTGGTGCACAAAGTATTGCTTTAACAGCCGGGTTTTTCAATGTCGATATCGGCTATCACTGGATCGATCTCAACCAGACGAACGATACGTTTGCAGCGTACTTGTATGGAAGTGGTAACGATACCACGATCTGCACTGCCCTAGGCCCCGCTGATGTAAAGGTAATATGAAATTTGCTATGAGATAACTCACATAACCCGCTTATATCCCTTCCATACGAATTGTTGACACTTCGCCCATATACACACAACTTATCAAAACCGTTCCAAAATCAAAAGGACTTTATGGCGTTTTAAAAATGTCTTAAAATTCGTAGAGGGAATAGAGCCAGAGATTGTCTCCCATTTTCCGGATATCCACTGCCCAATAAATTAATAGCGATCTTTACAATCCATTGTTTAGTGCTAACGAAGTAAGCACGTCACACACAAAGAACTATTCGGGGGATAACAGTAAATATTGCTGTCATCATCGTATAAGGAATCCAATATTGTGCCGATAGTTGCTACCAAAATTAATTAAATTGGCGGAATGGCTATTAAAAAAATCAAAATATATTTCAGAAGGCTTTTTTAATATAGTTTAATTATATTGATGTTAAACAATAATAGAATTCAAATATAGTTATTGCAGAATTTGTGCATAATTGATTTTAAAGACTGATTTCAGCAAAGATATTTCTTAGTCTGCAAACCCGTAAACTAATTAACAAACCCACTCTCCGCCAGCGTGAAAGTCATATATAAAAGACCCGCAACTCTGCTTTACAGATGATCAGCAAACATTTCAAACCAGAAATAGAAAGTTTAATATTGGTTTTGTGTGTGTGTGTTGTTTTTTTTAAGGAAAACTTTGTTCCGTTGTTTTGATATTTATATTTCTAAAGGCTTGAAAGCAGTTGGCCTTATTTAAGAATTTGTATTAACAATGTTTGACAATTGAATAATATAATTTAATTCTTTAAAAAGAGATGTTTGAATTTTCGGAAGAGGGGATGAAATATTGTGGTTGAGGGCTACTGGGCAAAATGGAGAGAATTGAAAACTAAAAAATTTTTAATAAATCATTTCAGTATCTGTTATTATACAATCGTGATGAAGTATTAAACTAATGGCTACTTGAGATATTTGATCGTAAAATGGATAATGAGTCGTTAAAACCGCGTGAAATGACCTGGAAAGGGTAAACCTGTACGCGTTATTTCTTTATGCCAAATCACATTTTCAAAACAATTTTTTATTACGATGACACAACTTTATGCCCCGGTGAAACAATTTTACCTACCGCTGTTTCATTAATGCAGTCGGTGGTACATTTATGCTCCGTGATATTTAGATTAACTTCCCTCTCCCGGACACTCATAAATAAATAAGACGTAATGAGAACAACTGGGTTCTTCCACAAAATAACTTTGATCACCTGACTGATCCAACACTACTAACTTTCGCCTGGCAGCAGTTGTTAATATCACATTCCCCAGATATACAGCGGTCGTCTATTCGAGTTACCTTAATACACACGGCACTTCTCGTCCATGCCCTGCTCCAACAGGTCATACGAATTGATCACCTTCGTGAATTTAAAGACTGCCGATTACTTTAAAATAATCAAACCAAACTTATGTCTTTATTTAATTTTATTCGTATAGGTAAAAAACAGTTCTGGAATTACGTGGGACCCTAGCATAGGACAATCTATTAAATACGGCTTCGATGAGTTCACCACCCCTGCGCACGACACAACATCACTACATGAAGACGCCAGCTCGTCAGGGGAGGTAACCACGGCTAAAAGTCATGTTTCGGGCACGACGCAACTCCAATGGGAGGACAACTCTACTTTTTGCCCCTCCTGTTGGATCCCGTGGTTGGCGGGAAACCTTTCGCAGGAGCAAACGGCCGCCATTATGGAGGCCGTGAAAAAGTTTCTCTACGTCAACCCCAAAAGCACCTCGGCCTACAGGAGGTCGCTGGAGAGCTCCCCAGACTACAGGCCGGTCAGCAATGGCATCGGCGTCTCTGGGATCGCATTCTGTGCGTGCGCTGTCTTGTGTGTTGTCATTTCTGATCTATTCAACTGGTTGGCTTGGTTTAGTTCCAAGGCTAGAAAGTGTATGTGCTGACACGTTATTTGTGCGCTGTCTTGTGTGTTGTGATTTCTGATCTATTCAACTGGTTGGCTGGGTTTAGTTCCAAGGCTAGAAAGTGTCTGTGCTGACACGTTATTTGTGCGCTGTCTTGTGTGTTGTCATTTCTGATCTATTCACCTGGTGGGCTCAGTTTAGTTCCAAGGCTAGAAAGTGTCTGTGCTGACACGTTATTTGTGCGCTGTCTTGTGTGTTGTCATTTCTGATCTATTCACCTTGTGGGCTCAGTTTAGTTCCAAGGCTAGAAAGTGTCTGTGCTGACACGTTATTTGTGCGCTGTCTTGTGTGTTGTCATTTCTGATCTATTCACCTTGTGGGCTCAGTTTAGTTCCAAGGCTAGAAAGTGTCTGTGCTGACACGTTATTTGTGCGCTGTCTTGTGTGTTGTCATTTCTGATCTATTCACCTTGTGGGCTCAGTTTAGTTCCAAGGCTAGAAAATGTCTGTGCTGACATGTTATTTGTGCGCTGTCTTGTGTGTTGTCATTTCTGATCTATTCAACTGGTTGGCTTGGTTTAGTTCCAAGGCTAGAAAGTGTCTGTGCTGACACGTTATTTGTGCGCTGTCTTGTGTGTTGTCATTTCTGATCTATTCAACTGGTTGGCTTGGTTTAGTTCCAAGGCTAGAAAGTGTCTGTGCTGACACGTTATTTGTGCGCTGTCTTGTGTGTTGTCATTTCTGATCTATTCAACTGGTTGGCTTGGTTTAGTTCCAAGGCTAGAAAGTGTCTGTGCTGACACTTTAGTTGTGTGTTGTTTTGTGTAATATATCAACCTCATAAACCTGCATCCCCCAATACGAGAATACGTATCTAAAACTTTCCTCCTCCCATCTGATATTCAATTGTTTTGCGACCCTCTTGCCCAGGATGTTACTTATACGGAGTACACAATGGGATGTCATAATATTACATTAATTTTGTGTCATGTTACGATGGCACATGAATATTATATAACGTCCCGTGAAAGTTATTTGCATGTTATGGCACAAAAAATACGTTTTTTGTAGGGCTGCAGAAATTAACGATTAATTAATCGATTAATCGTTAACAATTTTCATCGACTAAAATTATTTTGATCGATTAAAATTTAAGAAAATATTTCTTTTCTTTTTTTTACATAGTTTTCCCTCATATTATTATTATTTATTTAGGCGTGCATACGTAAACAAGGCTTTTCTTCCTTATTTATTGCACAGCAGAACAAATTTGCTGTGTTACGTCACAAAATTTGAGAGCTATCGAATTACCGTGATTTAACCGATTTCGCGAAATAATGAATCGCGTCTTAGCGGGATCTATATATGCGTTGTAAAATATAATTAATCGAAATTAACCCGATTAATCTAACAAAAATATTTAATCAGTACCAGCCCTACTTTTTCTAATTTGTTAAAACTAGGGCTGGTACTGATTAAATTTTTTTTCAATGAAATGTTGTTTTTTTAAAATATTGTTTACTGATTGGATTACACACATTCTAAGTCATCTCAATATGTATGTACAAATTGTGATGATTGAACAAAAAAATTGTATATTTTATCATCTTGTTTTTAATTCTTAACATCAATGCAAATAAATTTTATTATTAGAAAAATGATTAGACATGAACAACAATTTTAGCATGGGTCAAAAATTAATTTATTTTAAAGTCGTTTACCTCATAAAAATATTTGGAATATGATGTATTTAATTTCCTTTATTATACGCTCTCTTTAAAAATGTATGTGTTTACAATTTGAAAAAAAAATCTTCCTCTTAATTTTAAATGCCTGTTTGATGTGCCATTGAGCTGAAACTTTGTACTTTATCAACTGGCTATGGCAACAAAAAATTACAGGAGCTCTGAACTGACATCCACTTACACGTTGGTGGATCTCTATGTGGCACCTCAATCTTGACCAACCTCCAGACGTCCAACAGAGCTTAAATTGTGTACACTCACCCACTGTCGATGACAATCTAAGCTTTCATTACACTGAGGTAACCTGGAACGTTCACTCACCCTTGAAGACCCTCAAGAGTGGAGCTCAGTTTTAACGAACTTCCTGATGTCCAGTTGAACTGAATCTCTGGCCCTAATCCCCATAACAATAATATCTTTAAAGAGCAGTAAATTCTACCTGACTTTGATTGGCATCAATACTACATCTTATTTTACCCTTTCCCTCGCGTGCATTTTTAAGGAAATAGCGTTTTCATTACAGCGTTTCCTTTTGCGTGTTTCCGAATTCCTATAGAAAGAGAAAACAAATTACGCCATTTCTCTGACCTTTAACGAGCTTGTACTTTACATTCACCAAACGCATTTTTTTTTATTTCCGGAGATTCTGTTTCCTTTTAAAGGATTTTAAAAACCATAATAATAGTTTGGAATACTTTTAAAAAGACTTTTTTACAACAAATCTCAAAGAAACAAATTTCCGTTAAATAAATGTATGCATCTTACACTAACAGAAGACTGTGGCACCCATGAAATACACTGGATATAACTTCTCAAAACCGTCTTTCAACATTGTCCTATTCTCCCATTGATTGCGATCCTTATAATGTTTTCAAGGAACATTAAGTTCAAAGTGAGGGAACGGCGCTTTTTACTTTACTGTTATATAAAAATCAGGGTAAATTTCCTATTTCGCTTTCGATTAGTGATAGTCCTCATTATAAGCCTCTTTGTGTGGAATTTGAACCCAGCACCACCTCTGTAGACCTCTATATTTACAATGACGTCTATAAAAGCTTTTAGTCTTTTCAAGATATTGACGTGTACGCACATTTTTTTAAAAAATATTCAATTTTATGACGTGAGCCAACGCCAGCGTGTAAGGTTGACTGCCTCGCGAGTGAACGGCTAATGCGTGTTGGCGAAGAGAAGGAAATTGTCTCAGACCAACAAAAAAAAATTAAAACCTTAGTCTTCATGATTAAGATTCAAAGTTGTTGTTTTTTTTTCCTTTCTTTTACTGGTTCCTTTCTTTTTCGATTGCAAAATTTTACTTAAGGAAAAGGTCAAGACTCCAAGACTCCAGGTGACCCAGGTAACGTGCACCAAACAAAAAACGGAGGTGAGGACGGTTAAACCCATAAATGAAAACATTCATTCAACAGGTAAGCAAGTAGACAGGGGCGTAGACCTGACCATGGTTCGGTTCGAACAGTAGTTAAGAAACTAAATGCGTTAAGATCATAGATCATTTCTCTCTTGATTTTACACTTAAAAACTTGTTCAGACAAATGGGATTAATTTATTTTATTTTTTAAAGTTTCTTTTTGTAACAGTCTTTTTTAAGTTATTCTCATACCGCATATAAAATTATAAAAGTCAATTAAATGCATTTTAATGTCATCAAGAGTAAAGTCTAAGATTTCAGAATCGTTACTCAAATAAACTTGTAGGACTTCAAAAAGTGGGAATTTTCAAAACATTTTATTTATTTCTTCAATAGCCCATCAAAATATCATTGGTGACTACCCTCACACTCACAGTTGACGTCACCTCTTTGTGACGAATAACATGGTAACAAATGTCACCGTTTTGGTCATAAAACCTTTCGTGTGAGCGTAAAACAAATTCACAATTTTTACAGATTACAATTGGACAGTTTTGCCAGGGGCTATATTTTTACAAATCCCCATGGGCGTAGGGAAGGGGGGCAAGGGGGGATTTGCCCCCCCCCTACATTTGAGAAAAAAATTGTCATAAAAATGTCATAAAGTTGTTACAATTAAACTGAACTAAATTTCCTGAAAGTTTATTAAATGGAAGACAGTTTACATTTATCAAACATAAAAAAGAATTATATCTGCAAGTATAACTGATTACATTACTGATTGTTCTAAATATTCCAGTTGTTTAACAATTTCTGTAACATTTTCAGCAAAAATCAGCAAGCTTTTATATTTATGTGACCATATAGTTTCACATAGCAAAAGAACTCTTAGAATAAGTTTTCTTTGCTGATTAATTTATCGGAAAAACACTATAATTTACCTAATTGTTCCTATTGTGTTTCGTACAACATTCACATTATTTAAATTGCTCACAACAAGATTTAGTTTATGTGAACTGCAATGTACAAATGCTGCTTTTGGGTATTTTTTTTTCGACTTATTGCTTAGACTCCTCCTTCTTTACCTGCCATTGTAGAACATCCGTAGTATCCTTGACCAACAAGCTTTGTCATATTTAATCAAAATTCTAATGAATTAGTAATGATGGTGTTGGTTAAACCTTCAGCTGTTCTATTGACAATTGGAATATATTTCCATGAATTCTTCTGTGAACCATCATTTTCCCATTTTGTTCTTTGACAAATCTAACACCAAGTGACATCTGCTCAATGCCTGAAATGTCAGTTGTCTCGTCGGCAAGTATAGAAAATGCAACTGAATTATTTGCTTCACGAACAATGTCTTCACGCAAAAGAGACCCACAAATTTCGATTATAGTGTTTTGCGTAGTTGCCGAGATACACTCAGCGGTTACCCATCAAAACGGCCCCAGAAAAATAACATTTTTTAACAAAAACATTATTATTTTTTTTGCATTTTAAGCTTTCGTCAACTTTTTCACCCTTAAAAAGGCGGTAAAATTGTAAAATTATCTCTTGTGATCTTATTATATTGTTTCTTGTCAACAAACAACCGTTATTGGTACCATTTCACGTAAAGGCTATTAAATTCACTTTTGTGGTGTTATTATTATTGTCTATTGTTAGCTAAACCTGACACTGAATAGGTGAGTAAAAATACGAATATATTTGATTGTAAATTTTACTATTAGTCCAGGGCCGTTTTGTCGGGGCCGTAATGTCGGAGCCCAATTGTCGGGGCCGTTTTGTCGGTGAACCATACTCAGCACTAAAAGAACCAATTGACAAACGATTACCAAGAACTTCATCTCCAGATTCGACACGAAACAGTTCATACAAATTAGCAGAATTTGATTCTGTTCTACGAAGTGCTAAAACATGCATGCAGCAAAATAGGATTGTAGAAATGATGGGACCCAGTTTGTTGCGATTTTCTTTGAATTTGTCTTCTAAATGATGAGTCCAACTGCTCATCTATAGAAACTGCTTTGGCTTCCAATAAAGCAAATAAAATTGCTTGCATCTTCATGAGAGCCTTTGTGCCATAATGTGCTTTGCTGGAATTTTTAAATGACATTTTGCATGGGACCCTCATTTGACCCGGGACCCGGGACAGGTCATAGGCTATGTGTTTCAACCCCAGGTGACCACCCCTAGGGTAACCTAACCCTACTCAGGGTCACCTTGAATTATTATTCTGTTTATTGATGCTAAGAAGTGTTAATTAAATAAAACTCTTTATTGTTGTTAAGAAGAATAAATGAAATTAATATCTTTATTTCTCAAGATCTTATAAAATTGAATGGAGGATAAAATCTTAAACATTACCCGAAAAAAGACACTTGGTGCCCCCAGCCCCGAAGAAATGGACATTATGAGTTCATTGCACAGCAGTATTTTAATAAAGGCTCTCGCGTACTTATATACCAATTTGGGCAAGAATCATTCATTTACACTGTAGCTAACTCTCAAACTAATCTTTATATAGCTCATATTAGCAAAAAAGCAAAATAATGGGCCCCCTTTCCCTAGGGGTGGTCACCTGGGATTGAAACATAGCCTATGACCTGCCCCGAGTCAAATGAGGGTCCCATTCAAAATTTCAGCACCCTTGGTCCAACGGTGTGGAATTCTATGGGTAACAAACAAACTTTCATCTTTATTACCACGTTTTTATTAACTCGCTTTCGTTCCTGTGGCATTGTTTGTTGGTTTGTCCAAGATTTTTTCAAATCTGCCAACGTAAAATTGAACCACTTCTGATGGTCCTAGAGATCTGAAAATTTTACCACAGATAGATCTTGGATGACAATGCATTGTATTAAAATTTCAGATCGATCGAATGTACCGTTATTAAATTATTGAACTTTTTAGTTTATCTATAGTCTATATCTAAGCATCTGTACCGTCGGCTGTTGTTGACATCTGTGATTTCCCCCCGTGACCACATCACAATGTTTTTAAAACGTTGGGCGGACGCTTGTGAGGTGTTTGGTAAAATAAATAAAGGTAAAAAAATGATTTTTAATAACCACGTTTTTACAAGTAGACTAAAAAGAAGAAAATAATTTAAAACTTGTAAGTTCAAGTACTTCGATTTAATATGACTAAAAACGTGGGGCGGGTGTTTGGTATAAAAATTAAAGATTTCTAATTTAGAAGGCAAAAGAGAGATCTATAAGTGAGTGAACCGCATATGTTAAATCTCATAAGCGCCCGCCCCACGTTTTTAGTCATATTAAATGGAAGTACTTGAACTTACAAGTTTTAAATTATTTTCTTCTTTTTAGTCCACTTGTAAAAACGTGGTTTTTAAAAATCTTTTTTTTTACCTTCATTTATATATTAGATTACACCAAAACTTGTGAATAGTGAGCTTCGAAACGCTCCAGTCCCTGTCTATTGTGCTAACTCACCACCGACACGAATCGATTTATAAACAAAAGCCCTGCGCACTGGCACACATTTCTGACAAAGGCAGTGTGCTGGGATTAAAAAAGGACACGGGAATTTCCTCTGCTAGTATGGGCCTGGCATGCCACTCTGTGGTCAAATTACGAAATGCACGATGTGTGGTGTACATATTTTGCTTCAGTGATGTGTGCTACCAAAAGTAGGAAGAAACAATATTGACGTCACCGTGGTGTCAAAAGATTCTCTCTGAGAACGAAGGTTTAAAATGAATCATGAAAATGTTATTAAATAAATTTTGAAAACTCATATTGAAGGGAGATCTAGTGGGTTTCAATGTCCTTGTACATCAATTTATTTTTAAAATATTCATAAGTATTTTCTCAATTATCTTACTAAAAATATTTATAATTTTAGCACAATAAAGTCTTGCTGAATTTCATGCTGTTTCTGTTTTTTTTCCCTTTAAATATATGTTTTTATTTGCAAACACTTTTTGTGGAAATATCGGTAAAACAGTTATATAATTCTCATTCCAAAAACTCAGACTGTCAAACGCTAATTTGCTATCCACATTTTAGTCTTTTCTGAAAACGTGATCGTTAAAGTATATCTGAAATGTTTACCTGTTGGTGGATACGGTGGTCGAGTGGCAGCGCGCTCGACTGGCGTACCGATGGCCATGGATTTGTTCCCGGTGTAACAGGCCAGATTAAACCCCTGACCAGAATATACCCGGGTATAATCTGGCCTAGGCCAGAATATACCCCGGGGGTTAAACTGGCCTAGGCCAGAATATACCCCCCCAGGCCAGAATATACCCCTTTGACAACATGAGGATATATAGTAAAAAATAGATGAATGACTAATTAGAAATTCTATTGGTGTTTTATCTTTGTCCGAGACGTTAAACTAATTTCTTAAGTAGGAAAGATGTTTTATTTACAATAAAATAATAATAATTAAATGATTTATTTTATTACAATGTCTAATAGGACGGTCACTTTTTATCTATAGTTACAGTCAATACAAGTAAGATGGAATCGGCGTTTGTTTATTTTGTTTATTTTTTTGTTGTTGTTGTTGTTGTTTTTTTGTTGTTGTAATTTGAAAATTGACTCATAGAAGCACTAAATGAATTGATTATTTTTAAAAAATAATTTAAGCACGATAAGGAACTATATTTGTTGCTTTTCAACGCTTTCAAACATTTATTATTCCTTGACCTCGCTTATTTATCGAATCATTACGTTTCATTATTTTGAGTTTGGGCTGTTTAAAAGAACAGGGCAAGACTAAACATCGTTTGACTTCCCCAACGTTGCTCGTCGTATTTCCGTACCTTTATCGGTTTGCCTTCGGTGACGCGGCGTCTTAAGACATTAAAAATAAACCTCCCATCCTGAAGCGCTAATCATTTTTATTTTTAAATCATCGCAATTCATTTGTACCCATGTTACTCTTAAAACAGTAAGGTCAATCTTGTTGGATTTCGCCAAAGTTGGATTGTCCGCTTTCATCTATTGTTAAGAAGTACGGTTGGTGTACCGTGACGCGGCGTTTAATCTGTAGTCAAAAGAACCTCTCCCCTCGTCGCACCCATTATTTTATTTTAAACAAGCCCTATTTCCTTTGAAATGCGTTAATCTACATGAGTAGCGTAAAGTTGCGAATGGTGTCAAGCTTGTTTGATTAGGCCAATCTTGACAAAATTGTCGAATCGGATTTCGCGCTTTAAGAACACATTTTTGGTCACTATAAAATAACCCCCCAAACGACCAGACCTCAAAATTTTTCAACCATGGATGACCAACTGTATGATCAGATTTTAAGATTCTACTCTACAACGAAACACAAGTACCCCCAGTGGATCTATGACTTACCTTCAGAGAAACGGTCAAACGCCAAGTCACAATTTTGACAAATAGCAAGACCTTTTCAAGCAAAAGAGGGGATTCTTTACCATGGTGAAAAGGAAGTTCTCAATAAAAGTCGCCTGCCAAATATCCTGAAGGCGTTTCATGACAACCCAAATTTTGGTGGCCATTTTGGCAGGGATAAGACATTATCCAAAATCTCTGAACGATATTATTGGAAGAGAATGAAAAATGACGTTCACCAATATGTCAAAGCCTGTCAAAAATGTTTTGTCATAAAACCAAAAACCAGCAAGGAGGCACCACCACTGATCAATATACCAGTGCCTGTGAAAGTATGGAGCTTAGTCGGTATTGATATGATCGGACCTCTTCAGGAAACAACTAATGGAAATAGATATATAATAGCTGCAACCGATCATTTTTCCAAGTGGACTGAAGCAACTGCTGTTCCCGATAAAAGTGCAAAGTCAACCGCAAAATTTCTTTATTCTGTTATTTGCCGCCTTGGCTGCATGGATATTCTAATTAGTGACCAGGGACGTGAGTTTGTGAACATAGTTATTGACAACCTTATGAAACAGTTTCAAACTGATCACCGCATTGCATCAGCCTACCATCCACAAACAAATGGTCAACGAGAACGCGACAACAGAACTCTTAAAGAGACTCTTAGCAAGCTTGTCAATGAACAAGGTAACGACTGGGACCAATTTATTCCTGGTGTTCTTTTAGCATACCACACATCTGTTCATGGCTCAACCAAGTGCACTCCTTTTGAAATTATGTATGGGCGGAAAGCCAAGCTACCTACGGATCTCAGGCCTGTGGAAGATGGAACAGTTTTACCAACAACGTATTTGGACAATGCCAACCCTGATGTGCTGAACACACTTACAGCCATTCAGAAAAAGCTGCATCTAACCGTGAGTACCAATATCCACTCAGCCCAGTCGCATCAAAAGTGTAACTTTGATCGCAGAAATACAAGCAACCAAGAAATAACTGATGATTCCATAGTTTATATTAAGAATCATCGCCGCATTCATCGCATGGGTTCGAAGATGGAACCTCGATGGATTGGTCCCTACAGGGTGGTAGAATCATTGAACAAGGGAAGAGTTAAGCTAAAGAATATAGCGACCGAAAAAATACTCAGAAACACCTACCATGTCAGCAACCTTAAAGTTTACAGTAATGAACAGGGTTCTTCACCAAATCAGGGTCTCGATGATTCTGTTAAAGGTACTGTCAATGGGAGCCTACAACAAAATGAGCAAAGCATGAGCGAAGAAGCGAACATCATTGCGATACAATCTGTCTCTAAACCAATGCAGATTGGGGCCTTTAACCCACTAACAATTTCAAAAAGAAAGCGTCTTTGCATAACTCTTGGCCTTACTTTTGACAACGTTGTATATTATGGTCGCACTCGAGATCTCGAAAAACCGAGGCGTACATATAAAACTAAAGGGGATGGAAACTGTTACTTTAGGGCCATAAGTTACATTCTGACAGGAACAGAGGACAACCACATTCTTCTCAGAGATAAAGTAGTTCAACATATGAACACTGGCATTACAAAACAACTACAGGACTACTTGAATCAAAATGTGGAGGAGTATATACACATTTCTGGTATTTCTCGTGATGGAGTCTGGGCAACTGATGCAGAAATCCTGGCAACAGCCAACCTTTTACGTTTGGACATTGTTGTCTACACCAAAGTAGGTGATTCGATGGATTGGTTGACCTATCCAGCAAGTTTTGATCTTCAGTCAACGACAGAACATGGACTTTACCTTCAAAACCAGAACGGTCATTTTGATGTTGTAATTAGTGTTTAAATGTTACTCTAAGTAATTAATTGTGCTAAATGTTGTATATATTATGGACCTTGTTATTAGTTAATGTTTAAACTTTAAAAAAATTAAATGTCTTAATTTCTATTCGAATGTTAAAGTAGTGTCCTTTTATTAGATAGATTTTAAAAATGTCTTTAATCAAATCTTTATTCTTTATTATTATTATCAAAATCAAAATTAATTTTTTTTAATTAATCAATTGAATGATTATTTGAATAATCACTTTATAAACAAAAAAATGCAAACTATTTCATTCATGGAAAACATTTAATCCAAACTCAAAATGCTAAGTACTTATGCGTAATATTAAGAGAGAAATTATCATGGAATCCCCATGTCAATGAAGTAATTAAAAAATCAAACAAAAATATTAGGCTTTATAAAGAGAAACTTTTACAGATATAATATACATCGTGGAATGGATGCTTGAGGAAACCAGGAAAACCAACGCTGTATCAACATTTAAAACTCTAATAAAACTGCAAGACTAGACATAAACCAAGGATCAGCGTAGGATGCAATAGCCTTCTGTATAGAAGGAGCGTCTTTAAATGATAATATAATATAAGGGTAAGGAACCCAAGGTATTCGCACCCGTTTGAAAAGCAACAAATTTATGTAGTGCTTGATTAAGTCAATGTTAAATGGAAACAAATAACGCTGTTTCCATATATATATATTTGGACTGTAACTTTTTAGATTTTTTAAGATTTCATATTTTAAAAACGACAAAGGGAGAGTATTATTTTCAAATAAAAGGTCATGCTCCTTTCATTCATAGGATAATATTTGATCATTAATTATTATTTTGTTTTACAAAAACAATTTTGCTACTTTAAAAAATAGTTTAACTATCTGATAGAGCTAAAACATCAAGAGAAAGTTTATAAAGTCATTCATCCATTTTTTACTATATATCCTCATGTTGTCAAAGGGGTATATTCTGGCCTGGGGGGGGGGTATATTCTGGCCTAGGCCAGTTTAACCCCGGGGGTATATTCTGGCCTAGGCCAGATTATACCCGGGTATATTCTGGTCAGGGGTTTAATCTGGCCTGTTACACCGGGGCCTTGGGCATCCCCGAGTCCACGCAGCTTCGAGTGGGTACCTAACGCATAGTTAGGGAAAATAAAAGGCGGCTAAGTAATGCGTGGAACCCTTATAGCCGTGGCCTGTGAACGCTGCATCACTTGCCAAAATCGACTACTGCCTTGCAGATGGTCTTGGCTGACCAAAGGATATGGATGCACATCCAGAAAAAACAGCAGGCTGAAGTCGGAGACCACGGGCCCATTGGCGCAAAACTCGTCGGCACGCAATACTCAAATTGAGAACGAAGAAGAAGAACAAGTTTACCTGTTATCCTTTTTTTATTCAAATTTTTCCACTTACGGTTTCAAAAACATAATATTTTAAAGGAACCAAATGTAAAAAAAAATGGAGCATGGGCTTTAATTTATGAATATTAGGTTTCCATTTTTTAGAAAGTTGTTTCCCTTGAAAAAGATTGTTACGCTGCTGCTTATATATCACTTAATAATGGTACAGTGCCTTTTTAACAATTCTGATTGTTGTTTTTGTTATATATATATATATTGGGGCTGCGGAAATTAACGTTTAATTTCTCGATTAATCGTTAAAAAATTTTAACGATTAAAATTATTTTTTTCGATTAATCGACCCACGACTTATAAATGTACAGGAAGTCAAAAAGTAAAATATTTCGACCGATAAAGATAAACAAATTTCCGGACGATTACACGAACATTTCGGTTTTAAACTATTCGTGAATACGTGAATGTTCAAATTGTTGATAGATGTGATTGTTTCTATTGAGAGAAATCGTTTGCCTACCATGCAATGTTCCCTCTAAGTCTAAGCTTCGTTGGTCCGTGTGCAAAATTTAAAAAAAAACTCGTGTGCAATGTTGAACAACGTCTATTTTTTGTGCAATATTTTACAAAATTTGCTGCACGGTGATTCTAAACTCCTGCGTGGCGTCGGTCAAATATCTTCGCAGCGGCGCTGCTTGAAGGGAACATTGCTACCATGGTTCTAACACTTCGTTTACATACCACCTGCAAACCAAACATCCACTACAGCATCAGAAACTTCAGTTGAGACAATCTAAAGCAATGTGAACGATTGTTCTGCTCGGCTGGTTATATTGTCAATAAGACCCGCACATCACTTTTGAACCAAATAATGTCAATACACTTGTCTGTTTGTGGTGTTGGTTAAAAAATGTCATTTAAAGACATCCCAGTGCTATTTCGATTTTCGACAATTACGTTTAATAAATGTTACTTATGACACCATAAATTTCCATTTTTGTCTTTAATCGAAATTAACGATTAATTAATTGTTAGTTTGTCAATTAATTTTACATAAATCGATAACAGCCCTAATATATATATATATCAGGGCTGTTATCGAGTAATTTAAATTTAATCGTTAACTTTTGAAAAATTATCGATTAATTAATCGATAATTTCTATTAAAGCCAAAAATAGAAATTTATGACGTCATTAAAACGAACATTTCAAGGGAAGTAACAAAAACAGGTAATAGATTTTAATAAAATAAATTTATTGAGTTATTTCCCCTGTTTCCCTGCGGTGATAGTGTCAGCCATTTTTACCACGTTTTTATTAACTTGATTTCGTTCCTGTCTGTCCACAATTTTTGTTAAGTTTCTGCCGGTCCACATACATAGATAAAATAAATTTTAATGCTACGCGGGAGATGTTTGTACGTAAAAATATATATAAATTATTATTAATTATTAATAATTAATTATTTATTACTAAAAAAATTTTAAAAAAATATTATAAATATTTTCTTAAATTTTAATCGAATTTTTATCGATTAAAATTATTTTAATCGATATTTAATCGATAAAATTTTAACGATTAATCGAGAAATTAATCGATAATTTCCGCAGCCCTAATATATATATATATATATACGTACGTACATACATACATACATACATACATACATACATACATACGGTGGTTGCGTCATGTCCGCAGTATGAGCTCGGAGCGCATTCCAAGAGCCTTGCTTTACGGTGAGGTGGCAACTGGTAGGAGGAAAAGAGGTCGCCCCTGTTTGCGCTTCAAGGACATCTGAAAGAAAGAACTGTCACTGGTGCTGATAGACCATAAAACGTAGAAGACCATTGTCGAGGAGCGCACCTCCTGGCGGGCAAAAGTGCGTGAGGGCATTCAAGTCGCGGAAGCATCCCTCACAGCTAGGAGTGAAGAGAGAAGAGTCAGGAGAAAGGGGAGGGGGGCAGAGGAGCAGGAGTAAACGCCATCGTCGCATGAGGACGGACGAATGTCATACTATACTATACATACTATGCTACATATATTTATTTATTTATTTATATACCTCACTGCAACTTTGTGGTCTATTCTCAGATTTTTTTCCCTGAAGTCTTTTTTATACACAACTTACGTTTAAAGTGAAATAAAATGAGCTCATATATTCTTAACATGCACATTTTTATAATGAGTGTCATATTTTAACGACATATTCTTCCCACCTCATGAGAAAAAAATTCTATGAGAGTTTATTCAACTTAATTGAAACGTATCAATGTTGAATAATGGTTTCTAGGCTAGGTAGCCAGCCTTTTTAAATCCCTTATATTAACTTCGCGGCCGTCTCTGTCGTCATCTCATCATCTCTCTCATCATCTCATCATCTCATGGGCGGGCAGAAAAACAAACGTCGAAAATGACCCACTTCCCGTGATTCGATCGAGCTGAAATTTGGCACACTGACCCGTCTGACCTAACAATGCATTGTATCAAAATTTCAGATCGATCGAACGTACCGTAATTAAATTAGTGCATTTTAGTTTATCCTTATATGAGGTATGTAATTTAAATTCACGGTTTGTTATTGTTTTTTTCCCACGTGAAATTTTGAGCTGACGCATTGAGGCGACCCAACGAAGCGACGGGCGCTTTTGTTTACATTTTACGTGTCACTCTGAGCTCGGTCAAGCGAATCGGTGACCAGACTTTTCCCCTCTAACCCCCCACCCACCCCTCCCCCCCCACTAGGGTTATGATGCAAAGTTGAGTTAAGACAGATTTAGTCTGTAAATGTTTGAAAATAATCAATACTGTTAGTTATGTCTCATATATAAGGGATTTATAGTCAAAAACTTTGTTTTTACGGGTTTGTTTTATTTACCACTTTTTTTATTAAATTGCTTTCGTTACTGTTTGTCCACAATTTTTCAAATCTGCCAACGTAAAATTAAACCACTCCTGATGGTCCTAGAGATCTCAAAAATTTTACCACAGATAGATCTTGGATGACAATGCATTGTATCAAAATTTCAGATCGATCGAAATGTACCGTTATTAAATTATAGAACTTTTTAGTTTATCTATACGTAAGCATATGTATTATCCGTCTGCTCTTGTTTACATTACATTCACGTGCCGAGTTCACACCAACCCCGACCACATCAACCATGTTTAAATCAAGGGGAGATTAGTCATTTCCAGTCTGTAAATGTTTTTCGGGCAATGCGTATTATATTTGAACATAATCAATACTTCTAAACTCACCATAGCATACACTTAGACTATAAGAATAAAAATAAATAGAAGAAAAAAAAGATTTTTAAAAACCAAGTTTTTTATAAGCGGACTAAAAAGAAGAAAATTTTTTTTTCAACAGAATTGTGAAGGAAAAATATTTTTTCTGGATTGATAAAAATTTCCAAACTTATATGCTCAAGATGTAATATGACTAAAAACGTTGGGCGGGCGCTTTTTAGGCGTTTGGCTAAAATGATTAGGGTTTACAAATGACGAGTAAGAAAATGAGTGAATTGAATTAGTTAAGCCTGAGAAGCGCCCGCCCCACGTTTTTAGTCATATTACATCATAGTACTTGAGCACATAAGTTTGAAATTTTTATCAATCCAGAAAAAGAGTTATACTACACTATTCTGTGGAAAAAAATATTTTCATCTTTTTAGTCCGCTTATAAAAACGTGGTTTTTAAAAATCTTTTTTATTTTACTTCTATTTATTAACCGAAAAAATAACAATTACTGTAGTGAATGAAAAGTAGATTCCGCCACATTAAATTAAAAATCATAACACACTAGCATTGAATGCAATTAACGGGAGGAAACAAAATATGATTAAATTATTTTTATACAAACAACACCAATAAGAATGGGACACATGCGTGCTGTTATTAAACAGTCTATTGGACAGATGGGACATTGATTAGTCCTAACAAGGCACACTGGGTCACCAGAGCATATGGTAGTCTCAACCTGGCTCACTATCATACAGCACACATGTTTTCACTCAAAGCGGACGTATGCTACGATGCACGGTATATAATTAGGTTCTGCATAACCTGGTGTGGCTACACTGGACAAAATAACAAGCGTTAGTGAGTCAGACCTTGAAGGGTTTATTTTTTTCATTTTTGGAAAGTAGGCAATCTTAATTATATGACCCTTTGTTACTTTAAAATTGATATCACTATATTTTTCTATGCACTGAAAATCTAAACCTGAAATCAAAATGCAATGCGATTTTAAACAGTTAATAAGGGAAAATAAACCAAATTTGTATTAGAAAACTATAATAAAGACTCTTTACTCTTTACTATGTTTAAAATAACTTGTCACGTCACACCTAATGTGCTGCAACCATGGCCTCTTTCCCTCGTTTGTGTCGGTCTCCATTGACATATTCATGTTGACCTAAAAGAGCTTTAGAAACGCCTCTAAATGGCTACGTAATACAAGAACGTCTATTAATTTAACGATATCGGGATTTTTTTAAAAGACGAAATAAATCGATATGTAATTTGAATCATAATATTGGGCACAGCACCAACTTATAGGGTTGACTGGCTCGTTAATAAATGGTGCAGACGGAAAATGAAAAACTTCTTTGAGATTCAAAAGCCTGATTTCAAAAGTTCTGTTATGGCTTCTTTCTTTTGATTGGACTTCTTTTCATGTAATATAATCGAGAGAGATCTCGGCTAGAAGGGCTTAGAGAGGGGAAAGAGGGGTAACAAAACACTCAATTAAAATAAATAGAGATTATAAAAAAAGATGTTTAAAAACCACGTTTTTATAAGTGGACTAAAACAAAAAGAAAATAATTTAAAACTTTAAAAAATTTAAAAGTTCAAGTACTTTGTTTTAATATGACTAAAAACGTTGGGTGAGTGTTTGGTATAAAAATTAAAGATTTATAATTTAGAAGGCAAAAGAGAGATCTATAAGTGAGAGAATGAGTGAACTGCATATGTAAAACCTCATAAGCGCCCGCCCCACGTTTTTAGACATATTAAATCACAGTAGGACTTGAATTTATAACTTTTAAATTATTTTCTTCTTTTTAGTCCACTTATAAAAACGTGTTTTTATATCTTTTTTTACCCCTATTTATTTTCTTCTTTTTAGTCTAAGTTTATGCTATGGTGAGTTTGTCGCTTCCTTTTGATTATTAATTATTGAAGTATTGATGATGTTCAATATAATACGCATTATTAATTATTGAAGTATTGATTATGTTCAATATAATACGCATCGCGTGACAAACATTTACAGAATGAACGTGACTGAACTCTCCTTGCTGTTAAACACGGGGATGTGGTCATCGATGGCTGGGGTGAACTCCGGTGGCACGTGGATGTCAACAATAGCAGACGGATACAAATGCTATATAGAGATAATCTAAAATGCATTAATTTAAGTACGGTACATTCGATCGATCTGAAATTTTTATACAATTCATTATCATCCAAGATCTATCTGTGGTAAACTTTTGAGCTCTCTAGGACCACAAGAAAGGGTTTAATTTTACATTGGAGAATTTGAAATTTTGCGGACATACAAACAGGAACGAAAGCAAGTTAATAAAAACGTGGTAAAAAATATATCATGACTTATCAAAAGGTAGATACGTGACAGCTAAGCTATTTGGGGCTGTTGACGTAAGTGCTGTGGCGGGGTGGGGGGGACTTTTTTTATATAAGACGAATAGGTGGTAACCATTGTAAAGGCTTTCTTGATTCTTGATTATGCAACTTTAAAAGTTGTCTGTTAAGGAGAACAGGGTACTTGCGGTTAATCGCCCGAATAAAATTTTACAACGATAAAGCACGACATGACTTTTTACACGTAAAGTTTTATTCAACCGAATAATTTGAAAACATTAATAAGAAAAGTTCAAAAGTTAAGAATGAAGAATTTAATAAAAGATAACTATTAAAAGTGCATTTAGGAATAATGAACTATTTAAACTGGTGGCCTAAACAGAATAATGTTTTGCAGGATTGGGGTTCAGCTGACGAACATTGGTGCGAGTCAAACATAATATATACTCACACTTGTATGAATTCAGCTTGTGTCGTTATGACTCTTTTTACGTTCCTTAAGGCCTGTTCACACGTACCAATTACGATCAAAACTTCGTCTTGTCACAACTTTCAAAATCTTGTTATATTGTTGAACTTGAACTATCCCTTAACCCGTTATATTGTTACAGGATCTAAAAATAACTTATGAGTTCACCAAATAAAATAGTTCGTGACGCAAGTTTACATGATTATTTATCAAATTTTGATCAAAATTTGTACGTGTGAACAGGCTATTAGCAGCCTACAATGATCTTTCCGTCGTTTGTGTGTTACAGTAGTTCCAGAGTTTATATCAACAAAGTTGACGGAATGGTTGATCGTTTGGTGACTTTTAAGCCACAAACTGTTCCAATAATTGCACTGTATGCTCGCCATTGATCAGACATTATTGTTGTCCCAGGGAGTATATTATTAGTATTTATTAGCCATTATAATGGGCATAAGGAGTGCTTTTCTTCTAAAAAATTTTTTTTAAAGTACCGGAACGCATGAAAACAGGTACCGGAAAGCATGAAAACGGGTGCCGGAACGCATGAAAACAGGTACCGGAACGCATGAAAACAGGTATCGGAAAGCAACGTGAAAAAAGCATTCCAAAATAAGTATGTGGGGAAAAGGTTGCCGGAACGCCGACCCGGTGCGTTTACGCTGAAAGAAAAGCACTGCGCATAAGTGTCGCCGCTGTTCTGTCTTGAACGATAAACACTAAATAGTCACCAGTCTCACAACAAAAGCCACCAAAAACCCATTTCTGTGCTGGAAAAACTAAAACGAGACCATCTGCATTTTATCTGCGCAAATAAAGGTGTGCATCTACTTCTACGGTTGTATTTGGTCCACCAAGAATAACAGGTTTGGTTGAAAGTGTATTTGCACACAAATCACGAACTTTCGTATTCCAATGTATGCCATAATCCTTTCCAAAGCCTAAGTCACATATACAGAAAAATATATATGTCAATTCTTTAGGAAAAAGATAGTGTTAGAATTGATACAATTTTTGTAAATTAGGTGAATAAGCTGGATGGTTCAATGAAAAATTTTAGTCGGGCGAATTCACCGACAAGTACCAAGAACAGTAGAAGTTTTGGGCTTGAATATATTTTTTTATATCGGATGTTAAAGATCTTCAAATTTCAGTTTAAAAAAAAATTTTTTTTAAAAAAACAACCTCCTCAAACTGGTTGGATGACAAATTTGATCCTAATTTACGCTGTTGATTCAACATCCACGGATGAAGATCGGAGGAAACTAATGCAATCATTAAAATATATTTAATGTTGAATACCAATTAATACCATCTATTTGAATTTTTAAAAATGAATATACCTACCAAGGTGATACAAGGGTACAGAAAACTCTAAAATATAAGTTTAATATATATTTTTTTAATTAAGGGGAATGGAGGGGGATTCCTATTTAATGGAAAAAAAACGTTACTTTTTTAATTTGTTGAACTGTCAATTGTGAATTTATTTATTTTAAATTAAAAAATTACTTTTTAACTTTCTTTTCATGGTATTTTTTTATTCTGTTACACCGAGTATATAGTATATATTTAAATGTGCTTTAGAACTATTGATAATAGCATTAATTAAAACTTCCAAAGTTATTTCACTTTTAAAGAAGGCTATTTATTTGCTTGGACAGCAAATAAATACACACATTAAAAACATTAATTAAAGGTAGATATAAAAAATACCTTTAAAGGGGGACTTAATGGAACTACTAAGGTATTGGCAAGAAGTATTAGTCAGCAGATCTTTGTAACAACATAATATTTAAAAAATAACTGTCAATAAATTGCAAATCTCATTCCTTAACGATTATAGTCAATCTCATGACTAATGGCGTCATGGCCATGGGGCAATACTTTTATATTTTAAAAAAATAAAGACTTTTTAAAAAACAGAAAAGAGAGGAAAAAACCCCACTGTAAACACGTGCTTAAATTGATATTTCCATGAGTATTTTTTGGCGTTAAAAACGGTGTTTTTTTTTGCTATGTCTACATATTTAATAGTCTATAGTTGGAAATGAGTGGGCGGTGAAACTTCCTCGTTTCAGCTCACACCCAGACCCAAAGTTCACCAGGGCGTTAACCGAAAAGACTGTGACAATAGGCATACTCAGGGTGTATAAAATAGAATTTATAGGAAAATAAATATTCATTTAATCTGTTTATAGAAAAAAGCTGTAACAGGCAAAGGTGTTTAAAATTAACGTTTAATATATATGTATTTTTACTGTTGCTATGGCTATATATATCGGTTACTAATTATTTTTGTGAACACCGCGCGATTGGTCACGTGACAATGACTTCCGAAGTTCAGCTATGGCGACTGAAAACGAAACCGATCGCTTGAAGCTGAAAATGGTCGATGGGAAAGAACCCGATTTCGCCACAATGCGTGACTCTATAGAACTCAGACATGGTCTCATATTTATATTAGCAACCATTTCTTTTTTCAATCTTGTGAACTGGATAATAAAGTCTTATGGACCACCGAAATCTCTTAAAGACGAGGAGTGGAAATGGAGAAATCTCTACGTTTCCTGGGTTCACGCACTGATAACGTCGGTATGGGTTCTTCTTAGGTAAGTAAAATATTTAGGTATATTAATTTTAGTCTATTTCCAGTTGGTAAGTTGACAGTTCTTGATTATTTAAAAATGGGTAATGTACCACATCAGCGTTCTTATTGCAAAATCGCTAAATTCCAGTTTCATGTTCTATTGATAGGTACTTCGGTATGTCAGGGGAGACTACTACGTTTTATATATCGGGAAAAATTCGGCGCCTGAAATCCAAGTTTTTAATTTTTCCGAGGAGGGTGTAAAACTATTGATAAATAGGTTCTTTTGAATATGTAGTTCCTTTTCCGGTCTAATTCTTTGGTAGACATATTGACGATATTGGCCTACATTTTGTTAGCTTTCCTTTGTACAGTAACATTTCGATAATCCGGCACGTTCGGGACCGGCTCGGTGCCGGACTATCGTAAATTCCGGTCTATCGGGCGGTGCCACTTCTTTTTAGTGTAGGCTTTGCCGTAAAACAAATGTGCTTTTTTTAAGGTTAATAATTAAACTACAAATACAGTATGCAAATACAACAAAGTTTATTTCTGATTGAGAGTCAGTGTTACGTGTTTTCGTTTCTCTCCTTTTGAACTCGAAGGCTTAGGTTTTGAAAACATGGTCATTATACAGTTAGAACGGAACTCACTTTGTTTATAAACAGTTTCAAAAGTTATGTACGTCACTACAGATATTCTGTATTACAGTAGAGAGTACTGAGACACAGTTTACTGCGATGTGAAAGGACACAAAACAATAACGCTAAAAAAATGGCGAGAGGCTTCGTGATTGATTATCTGTGTTGCGCTGCACCTGTATTTGTTGTGACAGCTGAGACTAGCCGGCCACTAATTGTTTCTGAACAATACCGAGCGCTTCCCCGAACTACCCCGAAAACTTCTGAATAGCTCTAAAGCGTTTTTATTTGCTTTAAAGACACACTTTTGGAGAACACCAAATTTTTTACAATTTTCCGGAGCGATGCGGACTATCTGGCATTCCGGACTGTTGGATGGCGGATTATCGGACTTTTACTGTATTTTCAATCTACCAGTATTTTGTAGTCCTAAGGTTAATATAGGCCATGTTTGACCCAAAATTTTTTGAAGAAATTTTAAAAATATATGTCCACAATCTATCGATGTATATGTGTGCCAATTCTCATGTAGCTAAGACGTTGCGGCCATTAGTTATGTTTAACGAGGTGTATTTCTTATATCAAAATGACGCCGCCCTTTCAATGGCAGAAGTCCCCGATGCTTATAAAATATTCAATTATTTTGCCTATTAACATTAAAATATTTGATAATTGAACTTAAAAAATGATCTAATATGGAATTAATTCAATAATATACTTAATTTAGACGGCTAAACCCTTCAGAGTTGATATTATAAAAGATCATAATGTACCGTGTGCAGACTTGTTGTCCCAACACATGTCTTTTTGCATAGTTGGTTAAAAGATGACATATAAAGGAGACATTCCAGTGTTATTTAGATGTTCAACAAGAACATTAAATAAGTTTTACTTATGACATCATACATTTTAATTTTTGGCTGTGATCGAAATTAATGATTAATTAATAGTTAATTTTTCAGAAGTTAACGATTAAATTTAAATTAATCGCTAACAGCCCTAATATATATATATATATATACTAGCAACAAAACATTGTGTACATAAATTATGCTAATCAGGGCATATTTGCATTTATGTTAAGACTAGCAACAAAGCCCGTCCAAGGACGGGAATAAGTGTAGGGTGACCTATGAAGTTCATGGTAGAACATCACAACATTACCCACCCCTGTCTGTCCAGAGACTCTACAACACTGCTGTCTGTCGCGAGACCCTACACCCCTTCCACCGCAGTTTGTAGAGAGACCCGCAGTCTCGACCAGCCATACATGTGTATCACGTCAAAACATTACCCGCCCCCGTCTGTCCAGAGACCCTACCTCCCCCCACACCGCCGATCTGTCCAGAGACCCTACCTCCCCCCACACTGCGGTCTGTCCAGAAACCCTACCTCCCCCAACACCGCTGTCTGTCCAGTGACCCTACCTCCCCTCCACCGCGGTTTGTCGAAAGACCCGCCGCCTCGACCAGCCATACTTGTGTATCATGTCAAAAATACTATACATTATAGTTATAACAACATTACCCACCCCCGCCTGCCCAGAGACCCTACCCCCCCCCCACACCGCAGTCTGTCCAGAGTTATATTAAATAACCCTTAAAAACAAAGTTTTTGTCCACAAATACCAACGCCCACCGCTCAAAATAAACTCTTGGAAAAAAACTGCACCAAAAATAACTTGTTTTAAACGTTGTTCAATATGTAAATGAGATTTAATTTTTCTCCGCCAGTGATTGCCTGTAGGAGTTTGAGGGACCAATCGCTATCGATGACCGGACAGAACATTGCCTTTTATTATATAGGATGTATATAAATATACTAGACGCCCTGCGGCGTAGCATGCGCCGCAGACTTGCTCATGGAGAGCGCAAAGAAAGTGGAGAAAGAATGAACACAAACTACAGCACGAAGAAATCAAAACAACACGAGTGAACGTCGGTTGGGGGGGGGACTGCCAACTCATTGTTGGTTTCGAGACATTTGCAGACGAAATTCAGTACACCCCTAACTTCTATGAAGTCAGCCATAAAACGATAATCGGTTTAAAATTGGAGTTACATAATCGATAATCGGTTTTCCAAAAAAAACAAAAAACAACAACACACAATTAACAACCCTAAATATGACTAACCCTCGCTAGGGTCGGCCAATCACAGTTTATGTTTAAGGGATGGTAGTATTAAATGGGAGGCGGGTAAGAACAACCTCAGTGTGCATGACCTCACGTTTACTCGCTATTTTTTATTTACATGTACTTAGTGCTGCTTTTTTGTGTCCTATTTTGTAACCTATTTAAAAATTAGTTTAAGCGTTAGCTATTGGGTAAATTGATAAATCTTAACCAAACTTTGTATACAACAACTTGGTAGCCAATATTGAAATACTTTAGGGCTCTGATTTCCTAATGTCCATTTCTTCGCGGCAGGGGGCCCCAAATGTCTTTTTCCCCTTATATTTGTTATATAAAAATGGTTTAAGCTTAAGATACGGATAAAATTAATGGATCTTCACCAATCTTTGTATATAAAAACTTAAAGGTCTATATTAAATTAATATAGTGCAATGAACTCCTAATTTTTATTCTCTTGGGGCTGGGGGCTCAAAATGTATTTTTAGTAAACTTTTAAGATTTTATTCCCCATTTATTTTTAAAGATCTTGAGAATTATAAATAAATGTATGCTTTATAATTTAAATGAACAGGTTTTCGAAATGTAAATCTTGAACCGGAAAGGCCCCGGGGCCCGTTAATGTCGTTCTTTCCCTATATTAGCTATATAAAAATTAATTTAAGCGTTAATTAATTAATTAAAATATGTTTCAAGCTTAACATCTTGCAACGAATTTGCCCGGGGCACTAAATGTCATTTTTGCTATATTTGAGCTATATAAAAATTAGTTTATGCGTTAGCTACAGAGTAAATGGAGTAAAACTTTGTTTACAATAACTTTATAGCCAATAATAAAACAATTTAGGGAACTGAACTCCTAATGTTCATTCCTTCGGGGAGGGGGGGATGTCTTTTTTGTATACTTTTAGATATTATTTCCCACTCAATTTTTAACGATATCAATAAATATATCCATGATGAAACTGAATTTAAATGAACAGGTTTTCGTAATGTACATGTTGAACCGAATGGGCCCCTTAATGTCATTTTTTCCCCTATATTTGCTAAATAAAAATTAGTTTAAGTGTAATACATGTATAATGTACAAAATGGTAATGCGTTCCATGCTGAAAAATACTCAGTTTTTAAAAAATGTTTACTAACTTTTAGCCAAATAAAATTACTTATGAATTGTTAAAGAGTGTAACAACTTGGAATACAATTTAGATTTGAAACAGAAACCTAAATAAAAATATGAATTTATGACAAATAAATAATCCTTTTTGACCAGTAAACTGTCTAAAGACGTTTGTTTTTGCCGACGCTTCAACATTTGACGAAAATGTGTCGTAACCGTTTCATAGGCATTCTTGACACTTTCTTAGAAACATCCATTTCTGAATTTTATTTTGTTCTTGAGAATAGTGCAGATTGTTGATGTTGGCCGATTAAAAGTGTGCGCTAGATTAGCCACCCTCACACCTTGTTCTCGCTTTTCAATGATTTTACGTTTCATTTCAACAGTTATTTTTCTCTCTTATGATTGTCTTCTTGTCGTTGTTTTTTCCAAAGACATTTTAGTACAGGTTGTTACACTTTGAACATAAAAATATTACGAATACTGTCTGAATTTAAAATTCTTAAAAATGGATGATCACACACAAAAACAATACGCTAACAGACCGAGTTATAAACACATACTAATGCATTGGGCGGAAGTGCCGGCTCACAAATGAATATCCAGGAAAAAGGGGCTTCCCCTTTCTGCGTCACCCATTATGCGAAATGTCGCTCGTTAAGAGCAACTTTTTCACATGTTTTTCCGCTCGTTATGCGAATTGCTCGATGCAAATTGCTCGTTACGAGAGATTCCACCTGTATATATAATATAAAAATAAATTTTAAAAAATAACACAACTTCTACAAAAGATAGAATGGTGACTTAGAGTTTTGAACACTATCTTCTTTAAGTTTGACTTGTGAATTACAAATTATTGATTGATTCTTTACTTTTTTTTAAGAGTGGGTGGGGAGTGGGTAAATTCAGCGAGTTGACAAACACTAACTCTATTAAGCTCTTTTGAAAGATTTTTCTGTAGGTAATTTTTGAATTGTCATATTTGTATGTCGGCTGAAATAATGAAATTACACTGTAGCAAAATCTTTGGTCTGCATAAACATAAAACACATTGTCTTTTGCCAGGGTACAATGTGGCAAAACAAAAACAACCTCATCGTGAAATGCCCTGATTTCACTTTATTTAGGCAGACTGAAACTGTGCAATTGCTACATATTAGTTTGTTACTTCTCAAATCTTATGCAGTAGATTTTTAGGCTGTGCAGCATGAGAGTCCGATGGGTGAACTGTTTAAGGAGATTTGGATATAAATTTAAAAAGCATGCAATGAGTATGAGATGCAGTAGTATTGTGGTATGATGGAATGTAACAGACAGGATGGATCTGAATCAATTATGAATATGTGTTTGATCCTTGGGTTAGCTGTGTTAGGGTCATTTAGGTTTAAGGTCATCATTTTCTGACCAGCAAAGAGTTTTCTTTGGTTCAGTTTTTTTTTAATGTATCTTTTCATACATTTTTTGGAATATTAAAAACGAAATACGATATGTTAATCTAAATATATAAATATTTTGAATTTAATCTTTTTTTTAAAAATGGATTGGTTATCCGCACGGTTTTAGCCATGATGATAACGCCGAGCAATATCCGCACGGCTCCTCGGCGCATGCATATTTTAGCGGCTTGTCACGTTACATTGTAAAAAAGAGGCTCACCCGGTGTAGTCAACGAGTTGGTCATTAATGTGACTGAACAAATTCCCGTATACATCATTTCATCTGTGTCAAACTTTTGATTCCCCTTTCATTAACTGTACATAATGTGACGAGCATGCTAATTTTATTGCAATAAATTTATATCATTACACATTTTCAATCCATGACAAATTGAGTTTGTTAGATATGTATGTGAGAGTACTGTGTTGTAATGTCAAACTATCATTCTTTTAAAATTATGAAAATTTTAATCCCTGATAAAGGCTAAATTTTAAAAATTCATATTTATATTACTATTTGATATGTGATCAAATTTGGGACCAACATTATTCAAAACTATTTGGGTCACTGGCCTTGCTAAAGTGCCTACATATACTTGACTAACGAAAGGGCTCTAACTATAATAATTTAAAAAATAGTTTTTCATGACTGAAAAAAGGCTGGATCTAAATTTAAAAAATCTATCTTGAAATCACTATTTGATATTTTATATATTTGGGACCAACTTTGTCAAAATTATTTGGGTCAATGGATCTTGCCATAGGGCTTACTTATAGGTAGGTATACATGAAAACGAAAAAGCTCTCCACGCAATATAATGTCAATTAGCAATGGTACATACACTTACACCATTAGCATTACATAAGCATAACTATTTGTCTCTTAATCAAAGTCTATGTCATAGATTGATAACAATGAACTCAATTTACATAAGTCATTAGCCTAAAACTTAAAATATCAATCTATACAAGTCATAGAATGCTAGAAATCCACACGGCAAAAACTGTGCGGATAGTGCTTCCCTTTTTTAAAATTCCACTTTCACAGTGTTTTTAAAATCAGCTAATATTACTAAGAATTAGTAAAAAGCATTTGAATGATTCTTGTCTATTAAGAGAATAAAAAAAATTGAGTTGCCATGGTAGATTGCTTTGCAAATCAAGAACTCTTAATGAGTGCCAATTTTCACAGTGCAACAATTAATAGTTAATCTTTATTTTAATTTTTTTTTAATTCAATATTTTTTATCAGCCTCTGTTTTTATCAGCTGAAACACTATTGTTTTTCTAGGTACTCAATTGCTGGTTATGTAGGCCAAAATGCAATGGATGTGCTAAGTACTAAGTACACTGCTGTAATTTATTTTAACTGTACCAAATTTTTAGAAGGCACACACCCTCAAACTCAATTCAAATTCAGTTTTAGAAATTGATAAATAACTATGGGGTAATTGATAGTGATAAGGCTCTAGGAATATTTTGAAATGAGGCAAAATCATTCTTATTCTGTTTTTTACATTATACATTCTGTTAACATTTCATGATCAACTAAGTTACTAAATTGTATCCCCCACACACACATCAAGATCACAACTGGCAGATGCCCTTTGCCTGGTATTTTAGTGTTTTAATTTTGTGGGGAATATAGCAATATGATTGTATCCCTCTAGTTATGATGCATGAATTTAAGGCACAGTCACAAATAAGCCATATTGCCACATTTCAAAACATGTGTGTTTGGAATGTTGTCCAGGAAGTCACTAAATGTGGTGCAGACATTTTTGTTGGTAGCTGTTGTTTCAAACTCATGACTGGAATTTGTTGTTCCCACTTCATTGCCAGATCAGAGCTTACTGAGCACATATTTTAAAACTTATAACACTTCACATGTCTGGCCATATGTATCTAATTTCATTGTACACTAATAGCTAATAGTAAAAATCATTTGATAATGGTTCATTAGCTCAGACACTATGACTTTATTTAAAGGGTGGGCATACTGCAGCCCATTGGCTTCATGTGGCCCCTATGGGTTTCTGGTTTTAAGCATTTAAAAACAAAAAAAATTAGTTCATATTACATTTGACATGTTTGTGCATGAACTGAGACTGGCTTTAAAGTCTAACCCTTGAACATTTTATGACCCACTGACGCAGCACTCACCATAAATAGTTTTCCCACCACTGTTTTAAAAATAAAATGGTGAATAAATAATTATACACTGGTTAATATTTAATATAATATTATTTATATGGGCACAGGTGCTTACTTTGTAAAATTTGGTAGTGGCTATTGAGACGCTAACGTCTTAATAGCCCACAGGCTATTGAGACGCAAATAAATAAATAAACAATGTTTTTAAAATTGAGAGCTACAAGAAAGCCATATTATTAAAGAGTGTTATAAATAAGTTTAAAAATGACTCAAATCATCTAGTCTCTCTGGTCTCATGAATAGTGCGATAGCCAGCTGAACTTCTGGTCAAGGGTTAAATTTTCAGTATGGACGTGTCTTTTTTTTTAGCTGTTGTTTGTTTGTTTGTTTTTTTAAACATAAATTGATAATTAATAACATTTTTTTTTCATGGTTTGTCCCTGACAGAATCAAATTTTAGGTTTAGTGATAGGTTTTAGGGTGTGGGTTAGGTTTAGTGATAGGTTTTAGGGTTTGGGTTAGGTTTAGTGATAGGTTTTAGGGTTTGGGTTAGGTTTAGTGATAGGGTTTGGGTTAGGTTTAGTGATAGATTTTAGGGTTAGTTAGGGATAGGTTTAAGGATAGTTACTCCTTTCTTCAATTTTTTTATCCCCTTTTTTAAATCCCTTATATTAACTTCGCGGCTGTCTCTGTCTGTCGTCATCTCGCGGGCGGGCGGAAAAACAAAAGTCGAAAATGACCCACTTCCAGTGATCCGATCGAGCTGAAATTTGGCACACGGACCCGTCTCACCTAACAATGCAACGTATTAAAATTGCAGATCGATCGATTGTACCGTAATTAAATTAATGCATTTTTAGTTTTTCCTTATATGAGGTATGTAATTCAAATTCAAGGTTTGTTGTTTTTTTCCCACGTGAAAGTTTGAGTTGACGCTTAGACGTCGACCGTCGTGCCGACACCCCTCACATCCCATCCCCCATTAAAAGACAGGGGACATCACTCGGTGTCAGTCTGTAAATGCTTGTCGCATTTGAAAATAATCAATACTGTTAGTTATGACTCATATATAAGGGATTTATAGTCAAAAACTTTGTTTTTACGGGTTTGTTTTATTTATTTGCGTCTCTATAGCCTGTGGGCTATTAAGACGCTAGCGTCTCAATAGCCACTGCCGTAAAATTTGGTGCAAGGGGAATAATAATTAATAAAAGCAATGCTTGATTGTCTTTATTCATATTATTATTATTTATTACTGATTAATATTGGGGTAATAATAATATTAATTAATTTGCAAAACAAGTCCAACATTTTTAATGAAATGTTTTGAAAAACAGTCTTAAATAGTTCACCTTAATTTGCAAATCAAATTTGAATTTCTGTCACTTAAAGTAACATTTTTTTTTGTTAGGCCTAAGCCTAAGTAATATTCCTTCACTCTTTAACATATCTGGTTGAATTACATTTTAGTAAAATAAAACAAATCAACATAACTTGCCACCACCCAGTAATTATTTTACTAAATAACTGAATGTATTGGATATGGATCAAATTGTAATGAATTAAAATTGTTATGTCTGTTATTACATTTAATAAGATTTTTTGTTATTGCAATAGAAATAAGGAATTTTAAAGACAACTTTAGAAAATTATGACTGACCTCAAACTTAAAAAACATTACATAAACTAAACTGTAATTGATAAACAAATTTTACCACATTATCATATTTATTGCTATTCCATCTTTATTTTAAGTAAACAAGGAAAACTTTCATAGCTGTCAACTGCTTTTTAAGAAAATTTTAAGATATTTTTTTTATTATAAATTTTTGAAAATAATAATTGTTAAATTTATTAGTGCAAAATAAATATTGCGGTTTTAAGTAATTTAAACCAAATTTTATATAAATGTGTACAATATTTAGTTAATAAAATTAAATAAGATTTTAGTTGTCAAAAGATTTTAAAAATTAATGCATCTTCACCTGTGCGATTTGTGAATAATGATTAATGTAGTACCTGCAAATGAGTACTTTTAAGCTAATTTCTGAAGTAGAACTTTCACTTGTGTTTATGCAAATTCATTGCTTTTTACAATCTCTCCCATATCAGCATGTTCCTGTACCCTGAAATGTTCTCTGGCCTGTTGCAACACATCAACTACATGACTTACTTTTGTGTTTGCTTTGGCACAGGTGAGTTGCATTTGCTAGCTTTGTAATGCATTTAGAGTTGTTTTAATTTTTTTTAGGGTTCTGTCTGCTATTGGTGATTTAAATTCTTACAGAATATTGTAACTAATATCTCAAAGTGAAGAATTTCATATTTGGAATCAATGGTTAAATAGTTTTTTTTTAAGTTCTGCCTCTCACTATTTAAATATTGGTCATGTATCTTGGCATGAAAACTAATTTTTTGGTTCATTCATTACTTGCAGGGTATTTTTTCTATGACATGCTTGATCTAATATTGAACAACCGAGTGTTTGCTATGTGGGAAGTGGTCTTACATCATATTGCAGTGAGTATAAAAGTTCTTCTAAAATAATTTCTTATACTTTTACATTATGTTTTACCTTTATCCAAAAAAATATTTCCATCATATTTTATTATAATTGATTATATGAACTAATAGTAAGAATCACATTCTGGTTCCGACAATTAAGCAATATTATATATGTTTTATAAACAAGAACATTTTTATGAAATTAAAGAAAACAATAATTAAAAGGTTTTATATGTGTGTGTGTGTGTGTGTGTGTGCATGTGAGAGGGCTTAGTTTGACAAGGATTTTAAATTAAGCCATTTATTCTAATAGTATTTAGGACTATCCAGAAAGGCTTCAGTTACAATTAAATGAAAGCAAACCAAATTGAAAAGTAAGATACTAATGAGAATTTGAGGTGTAATCAACTCCCCACACAAACTCACTTTTGTGCTCACAATATTTTACTGTAGATTAAAACGGAAAATCATGTTTGATGGATTGGATTAAAGCCAGTCCGAGAATTGTACAGCTTTGTTTTATATATTAGGAAATATATATTTTTTTTAATGTTGTTGATTTCATAATAGCTTATAATGCTTAAAATAATTATATTCCACTGTATAACGTCTTACCATCTTTCTCAAGATGAATTTATTTTTGCAGCATCAGGGTTGGTGGGACATTTTCATGTTAGACTTATAAATCTGTAATTGAGTAAGACAGCATTGACTTATAAATCTGTAATTGAGTAAGACAGCATTGACTTATAAATCTGTAATTGAGTAAGACAGCATTGGCTTATAAATCTGTAATTGAGTAAGACAGCATTCAAGAAACATTGCACACACATAAAACTGTTTCATTTATTGATCTTCAAAAATAAATTAATGTTTTGTGGCAAAAAAAAATAATTGAGAAATATATTAGCTGAAACAGATTATTGTAGGTGGTAAAAATTCACTGCCAGACCATGCTCTATAATGTTGGTCACCATAAAAAATATTAATGAATATGCATGCAATAACTTACTAAAGTGTAAAAAAAAATTTAACTCGTATTTTATTTATTACAAGGATTGTTTATTAATTTTGTTATTAACAATCCAGTGGTTGTTTTTTGTTGTCAAATTTCAATTCGATCAATGGACCCCATGTTTAGGCTTACCTGGCTGCATGGGCAGAAGTCCAACCCCATCTCCATTTGGGCTAACCAGTCTTCTCCTACAATGTAGACAATTTTATTTCTTTAACATTGTCGAAAAGTATTTGGAAATCATAAACAACTAAAATTGAATAATAAAGGACTATATATCTTAATTTTTTGGTTTTCAGATTTTAGAAAAACTAACTAACCTAAGAGATGAGATGATAAACATTAATAGTGTTTTTGAGTTGATGACAATGTATGTAATCAGGGATTATTTGGTGAAAGTACTTTATTTATTGATATTTTCTTTAATCTTAAATAAGTATAATGCTTGTTTATTTCTAATAATATTGAATTTATGTTTTCAGGTAGCCAGTATGTTCTATTACAATGTACATATACGAGCACATATTGGGTTCAGCATTGTCGCACTCAGTGTAGAAGTCAACTCTTTATTCCTTCACTGGAGGAAACTGCTGCAGATGGTAAAAACACCGTATGACAGTCCTAAATACCTCCTCATTAAGTATATCAATCTGAGCACCTTTGTTGCTTTTCGGGGTGTGCCCCTCTCAATGATCACATATTGTTGCTTTGTATGGCGCCACAAAGTATCCATGATGTACTACATAGGAATTTGTCTCAGCATTTTTGTCATGGATGTACTAAACATCATCTTGCTTTCAAGGCTGTTCAAGAGTGACATTCTTCGTAGTTCCAAAGGGGGGCCTAGTTCCATTTGTTCCACTCTGAGAAGAGATTGTGCTTCATTCAACGGTTACAGTACAAATGGCCATGTTGTTCATAATAATCATGTTTCGAACAGTATTAAAGAGTCGATGAAAAAGGAAAATTGACTAGATGGTATAGTCTAAGAATGGCGGTGGCTAAGGTGCTTGAATATATATACACAAATTAGTTCTTTTCAGATTTTTTTTTAAGAATGTTGTTTTATAGATGGTAATAAAAAAAATTGTGTGATCCATATCTTTTTACTCCACTTCGAGTAATATTTTTATTTCCACCCATTATTTTTTTGCTTGAAACTGAGTATGTGACTGTTAACATTTTTTACGTTTTTTATTTTACAGAGAAGCTATTACCTTTAATTAATTGAAATATGCACTCTTGTGCAATGAACAAAACATATTTTTAATGTTAAAAAAATATAACTTTGAATCAACTTGCTTTGTCTACTGTTACTCCTAAACTGTAATTAAAACATGCATACAACATAACAAAACATGCAGTACAACATAACTGGGTTAATACTGGCGTATGTTAAATATTTGAAGCCTCATAATCTATTATAATGGCCTGTTTAGCATAACATTTTAACAAGTGTATAGCATACCTTTTGAGAGTTATTAGTTTACTCACATATTTTCAAACTATCATATTTGTTGTTATTGGAAGTTTATATCATACAATTTCATATATAAATTATGCCCACAAAAGGTTTTTTTTAAAACAATTATGTGGATATACCTTTTCCTATGTTTGATTATTGTAAGAGCTCTGGTCCATATTTTATATTTTATAATATACTTTAACTTTAGTCTAGAATTTCTTACTCTGTAATATTTAAACTTATTTTTACATTATTATTCAAGTTATGGCTATTCTTGGTCAACAATTTTAAAATATATACATTTATATGTTCTGAATTGCAGGGGTTAATTTTTATGTATGTCTAAAACGTTTATTTTTTAAAAATATTTCTGTAGTTCATTGTTAAAATGTGTTTTTCATCATATAAATAAGGTCATAGCTTGGCATCAAAATTCCTGTTTCTTTTTGTTGTCCATTTCTGCTGTGTAAGCTAAAAACAAAACAGCATTATCATAATTTACTAGAAATTCAATAACTAGTCCCATCTCTAGCATTCATGTACATGACACTAGTCTTGATTTTTCAGCATTCCAAACAAAAACAAAAGAGGTAATGGTTTTGTCTCACAACTTGTTTATTACTGTCATTTAACTTAAACTGTGACTTTAATTTTGTTTTGTTTAAAAACTACTCTTTTGGGTCACAAGAGACAATTCTTGTGATTTCAATTGGAATTATTTTGTGGTGAATGTTGAATTGTATTATCCCTTATGTAAACTTAGATCTTTTTTCCCCAGCCTTTTTTGTTTCATCCATCTTATTTTTTCTGAGTGTAATTCGGGTCAACTGTGTGTCGTTCTATTTTTTAATAAAAATGATTCCTGGACTTGACAGTTATTCCAGAAATATCTCATGTTTTAAATATCTTTGGCTTGATGACAAGACTTTACTGAGCTTTGGCTTTGCACAACGGCTTACAGAAAAAGTTGTAACCTAAAAATCCTTGTTTTAACTGTGCACATGAATAATTTAAATAGGTTTCTTGTAATAATAATAATTGCAACTGTATATTTATTATTGTCATTAAAATGGTGCCATCATAGAGTGGTGCACATGTTATGATTCACCAACCAAGAGTTTGTTGATACTGCTTTAAGATTTTTCCCTCTTGAACTCTTATTTGTTTGTAATACTCTGCAAATAGTTGCTTTGCTTTCCCTATAAGAATCATATATATATATATACAGTATATATATATTTATTTATATATATATATATATTAGGGCTGTTAACGATTAACTTAAATTTAATCGTTAACTTTTGAAAAATTAACGATTAATTGATAGTTAATTTAGATTAAAGCCTAAAATGGAAATTTATGGCGTCATAAGTAACATTTATTAAATTTACTTGTCAAAAATCGAAATAACATTTTAATGTCTTCTTTACAAAACATCTTTTAACCATCTACGCAAAAAGACAAGTGTCTTGACAATCGTTTACATAGCTTTAGATTGTCTGAGCTGAAGTTTCTGATACTGTAGTGGATGTTTGGTTTGCAGGTGGTATGTAAGCGCAGTGTTAAAACCATGGTAGAAATGCGCAGATATTTGACCGACGCCACGCAGGAGTTTAGAATCACCGCACAGCAAATTTTGTAAAATGTTTCACAAAAAATGGACGTTGTGCAACTTTGAATACGCGTTGTTTTTTGTTAAAAAACTTTTCACACGGACCAACAAAGCTTAGGCTTAGAGGGAACATTGCATGGTAGGCAAACGATTTCTCTCAATGGACACAAAAACCTTTATCAACATTTTGAACATTCACGTCAGTCAATAGTTTAAAACCAAAATGTTCGTGTAATCGTCCGGAAATTAGTTTATATTTATCGGCCTAAATATTTTACTTTTTTACTTCCAGTACATTTATAAGTCGTGGGTCGATTAATTGTAAAAAAAAATTTTAACCGTTAAAAATATTTAACGATTAATCGAGAAATTAATCGTTAATTTCCGCAGCCCTAATATATATACACACACACTTCAGATTATTTGCTTTCTGCTCCATGTTATTTAAATAATGTTTTAATGGATCCATTGTTTTGTGTTTTACTCATTTCAAGGAATATGGTTTCTCTCCTCCCTTTTCCTAAAATTACATGTCAATCATCCACATACCTCCCCAATCCCCTTTTTATTTTAAAAATTGATTGAAGAGAGGCAATAATGGTATTTCCAAGATGATTGAACTGGAAAAAGACTACTCTAACATTGACACACTATTTTATTAATTAGTATTTTTGTCTGTCATTTAGGCACAAATCTTGAAAGTCTTAAAAACTGTGGTCAAATCTTGTAATACTAAATATGAGTTTGAAACCAAAATTTTATTACTTTTTAAAGCATATTGTTTTTTTATATTATATACTTTTATTAAATTTTGTGCCAGTAAATTACTCTTAAAAAGTACAAAATAAATCATTATCTGCGGTTCATTACTAGGTTCTTTCCAGAAATGTATTAAAAAAGTTTAAAATAAATGTCCCCCCAAGACTTTAGAGGTATTATTTCATTTGATAAAAGGCAGGAGCGCCTGAAGAAAAATACAATTATGAATATATGCATTCAATTGTGTTGCTGCAAGTAAGTTCCTAGTGTCAAAATCATATGATTTTATTATCGCTAGCTGTCAAATACTAGTTTTAAATTTAGATATACTATTTACATATATATTGGAATATCAGTGAAACATAATTAATCAGTGTCAAAGGCTAGGCAACATTTCTCGAGGCTCTAATTTTTATTAGCTTTACACACAAAATTGATGGTTACTCACGCTTTCTTCATTTCTAAAACATTAATCAAAATGACAGCCTTTAAAAGCTTTCATTTATTTGATCACATACCTGGTACTGAAAGAAGATTAACCATGGCACCACATTATTTATATATATATGTGTGTGTTTTTACGTGTGTTTTAACAAAAAAATTAACTGCTGTGCACCATCTTGCTCATTTTCTGAGGTAATTAACACTGTGCTGAATGGTTATATACTTGTGTATCACAGCTGAGTTTTCATAGCTCAGAAATTAAGTAATTGCTAGGGGCTTATTTAAATAAAAAAATTTTACATTGCAGAGGGTGTTCAGACAAAGTTACATTGACATAACTGTTGAGTTTCTCATACACATCATGTATGAAATTGGGTCAGTTGAGCCCACTCTCCAATTGATAAAGACTTACTAAAAAACTCCATGAGAGGAACAATTTAGCTCATCGAGAGTTACAGTCAAGCTTGTAAAAAAAATATTTTTTTTAAAAGAGTCTTGTTTAAATGCTCCTCAACTACAAAGTTTTACTTTAAAAAATAAATATGCATGGCTTTAAATTGTAATAATCCTTTGTAAGAATTCGAATTCTGTATATAATATTGAGACCAAGAGATACTCGATGTACTAACAATACAATTATTTCAATGGTTATACTATATGTATGCCTAGATACACTAACTGTAAAATTATTTATTTAGTTATACTTAATTTATTCAAATTTATTATGTATACTAGAGATCTGAAAACCTACCATATTGCTAGTTATCTAAAAAATTGATTGATAATACATATACATGATTTAATAGTAAAACGATTTTGTAAATAAAAACTTTCAGATATTTCCTTGGTACTGTGTAACAACCTTGTCATGATAGTGCTTTTACCATAATTTATATTAATTTAACCAGATTTGTGACAGCAAATTATAAGACCTTAATTGGGCCAACATAATTCCTTATATTCAAAATTTTGGCTTATGTTATGCAATATAACCAATAAATAGCTAAGATAATGTCACAAACTAACATTTAGTCGCATAGTGTTCTAGGTGAACAAAACATTTTATGTCCAAAAGAATCCAATAAGCATCTTAATTTAAATTATTTTTCCATCACAGCACAGAATTCATTATATAAAACCTAAAAAAACTTTTAGACCGCTAAATTTAATCAGTGTCATCTGTTATGTCCTTTCTTCCAGCGTATCATCAAATTGAATACTGTTAAAGTATAGGGGGCTTTGTAAATACATGTACTATTTTTTTAAATAGATATCATTTTGCAATTAAGTGTGCTCTTGTATCTTTGTAATTGTATAACCAAGCAATGCTGAATCTTTTTATTTCTTTAAATCCAAGGTGATCAAAAGAATTAATCAAAATATGTTATCAAACATGTACATATATTTATTTATGTTCATTAAATGTTAATAAATCTTGCAAACATGGCCATAATGTGCAAATGTTGAAAATTTATACAGCTGAAGTATCATCACCTTTATATTTATTTAAAGCTGTAGCAGATGTAAAGTATCTTTCAAACCTTTATTTACTGTAGAACAAGTAAATTTTTAATGGTGCTCTGTAATTGTGAAACCATCAACCCCTGAGCAAACACGTCAATTCTCTTTTAGTCTGATTTTTCTTGATTTAAAATATTAGCCTGCTGTATTTCTATTACTCTGTTAATCTTTCCTCACCATTCACTGAACTGAAATATTTACATTCTAAGGAAAACACATTTCTAATTCAAAATTTATCATTGTATATGGGACTGTAATTGAGAAAATAAAGCTAAAGTAAAGTAGGTACATGGGTGCAATTTTCACATATTAACTTATTAAGTTCATTTATTTTTAATGTTCCATTTTACTACCATCTGAAAAAAATCTTTAACTTTTATTTGCTATATTTATTTAATATTTCCTAAGTAATATTTAGCATCTCTGACAAAAGCAATTATTTGTATCTCTTGTACTTGTATATCTGCTAAAACATAATCTGTAGCATTTGCTAAGGTCCGTTCCAAGTACATTGGTAAACTATTTTTAAAAACATATTTTAAGACTGAACTTGATTTGTTCACTATAAGAGGATACAGCTAAGAGTAAGAACCGACAAAATAAAAATTAAATTCAAGGCCAACCATCTAGTAATAGTGCTAGTATGCATGCAAAAACTATTTTAAAATTCTAATAGTATTTGATGCCACAGTAAAATAAATATGCCTTGTTTTTTCATAGCTAATTGTTCAATAATGAGCAGGAACCCTCATGCAGTATATTACCCATCTTATCTTAAGTGGAATACGTTTTTTTTTACTCAAATCATTTTAGGAAAATGTCTTTTTTTATTAGTATTATTAGCCATTTCAAAGTTGTCATGTTTAAATTTAATATGGGCACCTGTCTAAATTTAAATCATAAACTAGGTATTGGCCCTCAGAATTTTTAAAATTTAGAACATTGGTGTTATGAATCAAAATATTTTCACGTATATAATTGTTGACTAAATATTGCTATAATAACACTATTGCTAAGTAATATCTGAGCTATATATAGCAAATATATTTTAACTACACAAGGTAACATTACAATGATGATCCCACAAAACTTTGCGCAATATTTTTACACTTCCAATGTTAAATATCCATATTATGACTGTCCGAAATTTAGGTCGATTGTTGTAGAATTTTTAAAAGATGAACTTTTACTTTTTCTTAGAACCCCCACCCCTCACCATATGCACTCTTACCAAAATCTAAGAAAAATCAACTACCCCTTTCAGTGTGTACATACTTAATGCATGTTCACATACCCAGTTTTTAAAGTTAATAATTAAATCTAGCAATAATGAGACTCATCTGCTTATTTTATGACTAATTGTTATATTTTGTATGTTGTCAAATGTTATGTTAACATGATTAGAAAATGAGTAAATGATTGTACTGGTCTCAATGGTAATAATGACTATTAATTTGCTTGTAATAATGAAAGGAGACATTATTGATCTCAACAAATGAATTATTTGATGGTCACTTAAGTTCATTATTCTGTTTGGCTAGTGTGTGTTCTCTGGTTAATGGCAATGTATGCTTCAGGCTTTGAGAAAGTTTCTTCAAGTATAGCAATGCTTAAGATCGGTACATATTTAAATCTGCTTTAAGCTTTGAGGGCACATTAAATTTGCTATAATGTGCTATATCCATTGTTAGTAGAGACAAGTTTGGTTTTACTACATTGCCAGAAAAATTATTAACACTCCATAAACTCATTCTATGATATTTAGTGAAAGAAAAAAAATAATAACTGTGACAACATGGTTTTGCTACATTCAATGTATCAGAAATTTTATTTGAAGACCTCAAATTCAAGGCATAATATCAACTGTGGAAATGTGTCATACAATAAATGTTTTGGCAATGGTGTATTTAGTTGATATTGTTTATTTTTTAAAAACTCACATTGCAGTGTGCACCCTGTAAAACGACTCAACCCTTAAACAAATAGCATAGAGATGTTATTTTTAAAGGCTTCAGAATGAAATACCTCATTGAATCAAACCAAAGAATTTTGATGGCCTGTGTAGGTATAGCATACCGCCCAGGTGTTGATATATGCCTGGAATTTCAGTATTAATGGTTTGTTATTACTACTTGAGAGTGTAACAATGCTGTGTAATTACTTTTGATAGAATTTTTTTTAAGCTGCAGCAATGCATTGAAGAAAAAAAAAGGGGGGGGGGTGTTCAGGGATTAGTAGCACAGATTTTTTGAAGGTGGTATGAAAAATAACTTAAACTTAAAGTAATTTTCAGCAGAAAGTAATGTTACTTTTTAATGTTGTTATTACAAGTCAAGATATACCAACAATCAATTTGATTATTTTGTTGTTCTTTGTATACCAACAAACACTATGATTATTTTGTTGTTCTTTGTACACCAACAAACACTATGATTATTTTGTTCTGTGAAGCATCATGTCTTTAAATGTTTTCTCTGACATTAAATTTGTACCATATAAATGGCTTTTCTAGTCTGCTAGCTAGAATAATAAAGTTATTTGCAATGCACAATGCTTTCAGACAAGCATACTTTTTTTAAAGTTTGGGATTTTTAAAAAACTTTTAAAGGCAATCATATTATTTGGTATTTAGAGTTAGAGAGACTTTTTAAAAATTGTTTGTATCTTTACCTTTTATTACCTATTCCAACAAAAATATTTCTAAAAATCAAATTTTGTACTAGTTTGCTAGCTAGTTAAAATAACAAAGATAATTCAAAATCAAATGTTTGCTAATATTAATCTTATTGCTATAAATATATGCAATGTTATATATTAGTTATTGAATATCTCTTTTAACGATAAACTTGCCTATTCCGATTCTGAATGGTTACCTGACACTAGTTAGGGAAACAATGGTGGGTGGCCATTGTGCCACACAATCTTCTGATAGCCGTGGCTTGTGAATATTGCGTCATCCACCAACAGACCAGCATGGTGTGTGCATTCTTATAAGAACATAGGACACAAGAATCTTTTGCAAAAGAACGTAATGTTTAAAAAAAAAGAATATATATTGAACTAAAAGAAATTCTGAAGAATTTTATAGTAATTAAAGTAACTTTGTTATACCAGATTTGAGCCTGATAATGTTTAAGAGATACTTTTAATATTATTCGATGCCATTGGAACTAGATTTGAAATGTATTCTTTTAGACCCTAGCTTGCATCCAGCTAAATGTTTCTTAGTTAAATATGGAAATGAAATAATGCTAATTAACAAGAGCTCTTAAAGCTTTATTTCCAGCTCCATGCCATGAACCTATACCTAAGACCTTTTTTTATTCCATGAGACTAAAACATATTAATAAATTAAATCAAAGCCAAACTTCCTTTTTCCTCTTTTATGTCATGTCTTACTGAAATGTGGGTTGAAAGTGATATGCTGAGTGAAGTTTAATTTTTTTTAAAGACATAACAATTTGACATTGTGACTGTCTTCTTTAGAAAAACAAACATATTTGAAATTGAACAAATTAGGTTTTCCCAATGTAGTTTTCCAAGTTTAAGTTAAGTAATAAATGTGCTTTAAAAATGTGGAAGTTAGAGAAGAAGAAAAAACAAACACAAAAACATAACATGCCTCTCACTTGATTCCTTCCTCCAAGTTAAAGATTTTAAGCAGAATTACAATGATTTTGGATAAGTTGTTATTTCTTTGTTTTTTTGCAAGCCTTAAACAGAAATTTGTCCCTATGAATCCTTGTTCAGAAAACTCATCCCAAGAGTAGTACATGTTAACAGTAACATCTATTATCATTATGGTAACAGGGTTTATCTGATAGTTTTAATTTTGTTACATGTAAAAATATATAGTTTTTTTCTAATATTTATTCTAATCTGTAAATTTTCATTTTGCTTCTACTATGCACACTTATTTATGTATTTCTTTTATCCACTGAATTGCATAATTTCCCTTATGGAATGTGCAATAAAAAAATTAATTTACAAAAAAATTAATTTTCAACAAAATTCAGTCCTGTTTTTGCCACTAGAGCAATGAGTCAAAAAATAGTGATGTGATTTCAACAAATTTTTGCTATTTTCATTTTTATAAAATTGAAGAAAAAAATTCACAAAGGATTGCATAAAATGCTTACTAACATAAGCAAAAAAATGAGAACTGCTGTTTTCCCACAATAACTTTATACAGTTTAAAAATAATCAACATAACAACTCAGTGCTTATTCCATGCAAGTCATTTAATCAGGCGTACGAATATTCATGGACACAAAAAATTAAATTTTAAATAACCTCAAAGTAGGTATAGGTAGTCATTTTCAACTCATATTTATTAGGTTCTCAGTACATGTACATGTAATTGTATTAAAGCTGGTTAACTCAAAATTAAGTTGAAGAAAATCCGAGCTTAACATTGTAAAGTTCTAACATAATAAACAAATTTAAGCTAATAATTGTTCTGTATTCATGCATAAGAATTTGTATTTATTTATTGTAATGAACTGATCTATTTTTTATGTAACTACTAATTTACTGGTATTTGTTATATACATTTTTTAAAAATAAAGGAATAGGCCTATAAATAAATAAAATATACTCTTTTTTACATAGTGTTTTGTGAAGGGTGTATTTAATGTATTTATTAAACTGTTTTGTTTTCTCCTTAAATGCTAACACAAAAATATACATATATATATGTTGGGAATCTTTTTTATGAGGAAAGTTTAACAATCTCTCATGATTTGTTATTTGAAACAAATATAGAACATCCTTATTTTAAATAAACCAAAACTTTTTAAAAAACAATTTTTTTTATTTCATCATTTTGAATTGCAATATAAAGTTTATATGAAAATTACCAGACAATATATATGCTCATATATATATATTATATATATGAGATAGATAGATAGATAATAGATAGATAGAAATCTAAGTTAAACACTTTTCCTCCCATCCAATGTATACAGTAGGCTGCTTGAATCTCAGATGTTGTCCATAAATTATGCCAACAAAATAGTAGGAGTGGAAAAGGCTAGACAGTGGTTTGGGGGGAATGGGGGTGACGACTGGAATTGCAGTAAACATTTTCCATTGCCCGTAATTATATAGGCCAATATTTAGAGTCATTAACAAGCTGCCACATTTGCTCACAAAATATTTATGGCTTTAATTTAGATAGAAAGATTAGTATTATTGTAAATGTAAGTTTAGTTCATTCTCCTAAATTTCAATCAGGTGCAGCCAACTCAAGTGGCCGACAAAAGAGTAAGCTGATGATCAAGAATTTTGTCAGCTGTTTCCTTTATAATTTTAGATTGGAATTATCATTTAATCATTTGGCACATGCTATCAAAACAGAAATATTTTAATTTTCATTGCGAAGAATTATTTTTTTTAAATAGTCAATATAGTTACAAAGAATAACATTTTGACCTTATTGATTCCTTAATAAATTCTACTTATTCCTATATTATATTTTATTTATAAGTTTTGAGCAATAAAAATAATATTTTAATTTTACTAGATTTAAATTATGAAAAAGGCAGGTGGAAGGTGAGAATTCGACTTAATAATTGGTGGTAGTTATATACAAACTTTATAACAACATTCCAAAATTACAAACTTCATAACATTCAAAATTATTTCAACAAATTGGGTATTTTCAACAACTTTAGTAACAAAGAAAACATTGGTTCATGAAATTTTTTTACCAATAAGAATAAATAGTGCAAAGATTATAGGAGCAATATTCAGTCAGACTTTGTTTGAACTCTGTAAAATAATATTGCTATTGTCAATTTTTAAAAAGTTAAAATTGATACATTACTCATTTCTATAGAACAAAATTAAAACCTTAAAGGAAAAGTCATTAGGGACATCAATTTTACCTACACATTGAGGGAAGAGGGGAATATTGATTTTTCACAAATTGAGGTTGAAAGGGGAAAAGGTGTTGCAAAAAAGTATCCCCATTTATTATTTTTTAAAACATTCTTCAATGATTTAACGCTATTCTGACAGTCTATTAAAGCAAAGTTAGTGTTTGAAAGGCTGTGAAAATATTAATGTACATAATTTTTCCAAGTATTTTCATTGTTCTGACTCCAGGTTTAATTAAGTACAGGCTACATTTATTAATATTTTATTATAGCTTTCTTTTTCTGTTCCTTTAATATTTTATTTCATTGAAAATTAGGCAAAAATAATTTCATTTTTTTGGGGTCAATTTTTTTAGTACAATAAATTTCTGTGGTAAAAATAAAATAAGAGGCATTCAAAATTATTGTTTAAATGTCATTCAAATTTTATTAATGTTAACCACATGATCTTTGCAATTTTAAAGAAAAATTTGTTCTAATAAATCCAGGGAGCACTCACACAGCTGTATACATTTGTACATCAATTCAGCTTTAACATCAGAAACTTTCAATTCATGTCAGGATAACATTGCCAGTCCTACTTATCTGGCACAGTTTTAGGGCTCGAAGAATCTGCATTAAATGGAGGGGAAAAAAGGAAATAAGCTTTTACGCATGACAAATTTGAACACACACATGTTTTTATAGCAATAAATTAAATTAAAGGGAAAAAAAACTATTTTATTCTTGGTCTTGATCATATTACCTTTAGTTTAGCCTCTCCAGTGGCACCAGTTACTCTCAAACCCATAGAATTCATTTCCTTAGGTGTCAGTGCCTCTCTGAGGAAGATAAATTATGAAGAATTAACACTATTATTTTTAAAAAATTAATAATAATGACCATGAGGTTAAAACTGACACTCGACAAATCATATATTAGACCCCTAACAATTTTAAAACAGAAAGGGAACTGCTCAAATTTTTCACTCCTAATGCATCCCTAATGAGTACCCATAATAAATCATTTCTGAAGTTAAATAATGTCTGTTAGAGCGCTGCATGGAGAATATCCTCATAGTAAATTGTGAGTTATCAATTGCTACAATTTTTCAATGCAACTAGTGACCAAAGAAATCCTTCTAATTCTGTTATATTTATTTCTAAATCCATAATACATGTAAAGAAAAAATAAGGGATTTGTGCCATGGGTCATGAGCTACATATAGTGGTTTTGTGCCATGGGTCATGAGCTACATATAGTGGTTTTGTGCCATGGGTCATGAGCTACATATAGTGGTTTTGTGCCATGGGTCATGAGCTACATATAGTGGTTTTGTGACATGGGTCATGAGCTACATATAGTGGTTTTGTGCCATGGGTCATGAGCTACATATAGTGGTTTTGTGCCATGGGTCATGAGCTACATATAGTGGTTTTGTGCCATGGGTCATGAGCTACATATAGTGGTTTTGTGCCATGGGTCATGAGCTACATATAGTGGTTTTGTGACATGGGTCATGAGCTACATATAGTGGTTTTGTGCCATGGGTCATGAGCTACATATAGTGGTTTTGTGCCATGGGTCATGAGCTACATATAGTGGTTTTGTGCCATGGGTCATGAGCTACATATAGTGGTTTTGTGCCATGGGTCATGAGCTACATATAGTGGTTTTGTGCCATGGGTCATGAGCTACATATAGTGGTTTTGTGCCATGGGTCATGAGCTACATATAGTGGTTTTGTGCCATGGGTCATGAGCTACATATAGTGGTTTTGTGCCATGGGTCATGAGCTACATATAGTGGTTTTGTGCCATGGGTCATGAGCTACATATAGTGGTTTTGTGCCATGGGTCATGAGCTACATATAGTGGTTTTGTGCCATGGGTCATGAGCTACATATAGTGGTTTTGTGCCATGGGTCATGAGCTACATATAGTGGTTTTGTGCCATGGGTCATGAGCTACATATAGTGGTTTTGTGCCATGGGTCATGAGCTACATATAGTGGTTTTGTGCCATGGGTCATGAGCTACATATAGTGGTTTTGGGTCATGAGCTACATATAGTGGTTTTGTTGGCACCATGTTTATCAACCTAAACTAACACCCTGACCGATACAATTATGATTTTCCAGTGGCTTTTGAGATAAAAAGGAGGCGAGCTTCAACCCCTTAAAAATTTGAAATGCAATATATTTTTTATTTCCAGAATTTCTATCGGGTTCTTAAAATTGAATTATAAGTAGATTGAAGGATTAGACTAGTGAGATATTCTGCTCATGAAACAATGCTAGATATGAGTGCACATCTTTGTGCAATTGTACTTTCAAATTGATTCTTCCCTGTCTAGCATTTGCTATTACACTTTGGTGACTTATATTTAATTTACTATTGTGTAATTACTTTTATTCTCCTTACTTATTATACTTATTCTATGGTAAATGTATCTTAATATTAGTTAAATTAATGGTTTGTAGTGTAATCAGCATCCATTGCAATAAACTCAAAGAGTTCCACAAGGAACTGTCCTAGTCATCCTATTCTTCCTAATTTACATAACTGATTTACCTAACAGCATCTCATCAGGATCAAAAGATAGGTTATTTGCTGATGATTATATTATATATAGAACAATTAGGACAAGATAGTGAAATCTTACAAAAAGACCAAGATGAATTAAAAAATGGGAAACTAATTAGAGTTATGTCTTTCCTCTCAGAAAACTATCAAAGAAAAAGAAACAAATAAATACAAAATATTTCATTCATGGAAAACAGCTATTCCAAACTAAAGATGCAAAGTACTTAAAATTAATGAGAAAATATCGTGGAATCCCCCTTGTCATTGAGAAACTTCTACAAAAAATGCTACCTTATGTTGATGAAAGCTATACTAGGGGGTGGCCGGATATCCGTCATGCCGGATATCGGGATTTCCACAACTATCCGGATGCGCCCAATACTTATGACAGATCCGGATGGGATCCGGATATCAATTGTGATTTGACTTGCCAACTTAAAAAAATAAAATTTTACTTGTCTCACGTGTTATATCTTATTCAGTCTTATAATTTTTAAACTCTAGTCCAGGGGTGGCCAGACCTGTAGTAACTGAGAGCCATTTTAAAATATATAAAAATTGTTGAGAGCCGCATTGAAGCACTATGGATCATTAAGCCTGGATTGGAAATCTTCCAGTAGTCCTTGTATAACATATCTTTCACAAATTGTACGCGAGCCGCAATGTGAACACACAAGAGCCACATGCACGAGCCGCAGTTTGGCCAAGGTTGCTCTAGTCTATTGTGAATATTACAATTATACAAAATAAGTTAAGTAACAAATTAAGTTATACATTAAATTATTAATATGTAACAAAATAAACAAATTAACAAGCGTTGATCATGAAATCTTTCAAATCCATGCAAAATATGGTAAAACAATCAATTTCAATACCAGAAAAAAATATTCAGTTAAAAAGTTACAAATATAGATATTACTTTACTACATAAGATAACAAAGTTAATTAACAGCATATTAATCTTAAATCGTCCGAATAAAAGAACAGTTTTTATTATAGCTCTAGATCAGTGCTTCTCAAACTTTTTAGTATGGCGGACCGGCAGGAATTTTTTTCCATTGCACCAGGGGACGGTGCACTATTTTCCCTGCACTGACAATTTCTTCTGTCCTTTTTTTGATAACTTCTGCGGACCGGCGGCGGATGGCCAACGGACCGGCACTGGTCCGCGGACCACCACTTTGAGAAGCACCGCTCTAGATCACGACTTCTTGTACACCACACTACACACTCAGTACAACACTGTTCTCTTGGTACACACTACACAGTTCGTTGAACTTCATTCATGTTCATTCATTCAATTCATTGTAAAATGTTCATCATTGACAGTGTCACAGACTGTCATTGTAGATAGCAGATACACTCCATTTGTTGGATAATAAATATTTTAATAAATACATGTAGTATTAAATACTAAATAGAAAGTAGTAAAGTACACCCCTTTAGCTCTTGCACTTAAATGTGGAGACATCCGGATCCGGCAAATATTAGGGCCAAACTATCCGGATCCGGCAAATAGTAAAAAAACCATACCCGGCCAATATTACCACTAATTGCAAAAAAATAAATATTCAAACCCCCCCCCCACACACACACACACTTTTTACCCATTATCAGTCTTGGAATACTTATTTTTGCATTTTACTTTTTGAGTTTTACCTTCTCATTCAATTATTGCAGTATCCATGTTTAAAAATGTAGCTAAAACTTACTTGTTCTTTCCCTCCTTGAAATAATCCCACAGAATTTTATAAGCCTGCAAAGGTAAAAATAAAAAAATTTGAACTTAATTATACAGTTTTTTTAGTAAGAAAATTATGCAAACAGATAAGAGCTAAATAAAAGCTATCAATTTCAATGACTGTTGTAGCTCTTTACAAGACTAAGTGTGGGATTGCAATTTAAACTTGTGAAATTTTTATGGGTTTTTATTTTTTCTTTATCTTCCATATAATCTGCACTTTTTTCAAGTTCTAAATGTTAAGCAATTTAAAAATTAATGATATGATTTACTACTTTTTTTTCTATTTTACAAAACTCACTTTATTAAGATCATCAAGTTTGACACGGCCACGAATAAGCTCAGATACTGACATAAATTCATCCTGATCTATTTCTACAAACGTAGAGTTGTTTGCTCTCCTGTCAAAGGCAGACATTGTTGTTTTCTCAACTACAATGGAGAATGGCATAGTGAAAATTTACATGATTAAGACATATTTTGCAGCAATTTTAGGCCTACTTGTACTTAATGCAATTCAGCCAAAGTAATTACAAAAAATTTGTTTTCACTTAGGATTTTAACAATTGATTATCCCTACCTTCTTTTATTTGATTTTCACCATTTCCTTGAGTGGTCTTTTTTGATGTAACAAGCACAGGGTCATTTGATGTTTCTGGATGCTGGACAGATTTTTTTTCTGACTCTGTGTTATCAGATGTGGATGGCTCTTTGTGTGTTGCAGGGAGCAGGCTGTCTTTTGGGATACCCATCAAAAGTGACAGCTCCATAAATTGGTTGAGTGTTTCTTCAGACAATTCAGGATTTTGCTGATCATGTCAAGGATAGTAAAAAGATGAATGTGAAAGACACAGCTATGAACGCTGTAAATAAAGCCATGTCAAGAATACAATGCTCTAAACTTTGTATCACCAAGACAAAAACAGTATGTTAAGTTCGAGTGATTTTTTTTAGATTGTTACTTTCAAATAAGAATTGTTCATAATAAGACTTTTAAACCACTGGATGTTCAAAATAAGACTTTTAAACCACTGGATGTTCAAAATAAGACTTTTAAACCACTGGATGTTCAAAATGAGCTTTGGTCCATGTAGTATCTAAAAATAGCAATAAGAGTACAGCTCTTTCAGTAACTTCAAGGCAGTATAAATAAATCTGAAAGAGCTCTGAGAATAGTGAGTCATGTTTTGGAATATTAACAATATGTATGCAGGTTATTACTTATACAAAATGTTATAATAAATTTATTCTTCAAACTGGCAAATAAATTAGTTATTATTAAATGTAATTTTTCAATATTCAATTTTAATTTGAAATTATTTCTTGTTATTAAATTTAGATTATTATTTCTTCAATTTCATACTTTATAAGAATGCATCTTAAGGATTTTCAATAGTTTTTTTTTAATAATTTTTTTTATTCTTTGAACTAAAACTGAAAGCTTTTAATTTTAATTCCTGGACCTAATATTAAAATAAAAATTCATTAAAATGCTCTCTTTTGCAAACAAATCAAGTAAATTAAAAAATTATTTGATAAATATTTAGCTTCAGTGGCCTGGTCTATAGCCATGGTAATAAAAAAATGTACACAGTAACTGATCTGTGTTTGTGTATAAAGCGTAGGTGCAGTCTGGTATTATTGGTAGTTTGATGAGGTATGAGTATTGAAATACTGGAAAGCAGAAGAGGTAATGGGCTAATGTCCTATAAAACTATTTGGATGTTTTCAGAAGGGACACTGTCTACTGAGTCACTTTTTTAGAACCGCCGGAGCAACACATGCCGGGAGGTACATGTGAAGGTTGCCTCATGGTGGTGAAATCCTATGACTCTGGCTAACCAGAACAGAGGGTGCTCGTGGTCGACCTTTTGAACAATGGGATGTCCAATAGGAAAGGGGGTCAAAGAGGCACTTGGCGTGGATGAGTGCCTTATAGATACTGGAATTAAGAGACCAAGCATTCTCTTCTTCCAGATCATGGTAAAGATACGGTAGCTACAACCGTTCTAAGTTACAGTTGTCGAGCCTGGCATGAGGGTAGTGAGTTATGTCCTGCATCAGGTCTGTTTAGATAAGTTGTAATTAGGACAGTTTTAAATGTATAAATTGTATACTTAAGTTATGTTAATTATTACTTGTGTATTGATAGTTGGATAATGTATGTCACATTATTTTTTATTATGGCCAGTAAATTGTAGCCAGTAAAGTATAGTAGAGTTGATCAAAATAGGAGACTTGCTAGTGGGTAGAAGAGGGATCAAGGCGATCCCGTGCCAAGCATTGGAGTCAGTGTGGAGCAATAGGCCACAGCTGACTGCAGACGGATCATTGGGCTGTCCATCACTTCACGTAACTGAGGGCGTAGCATCTAACGACCTGACAGGAGAAACGACCACAGGTGTGATGTGTGGCAACTACACTTGACCGGCAAACCGGACTAAGCAGGCTGACCTAAGACCGGGCTGTAAAACTAAATCAACGACCCACCCTGTTACCAAAGGAAGCTGGGTTAATTTAAGACTTATTATTTGTATTTAGTCTTTGTCTTATCCTTATATTAGTATTTTCTCTACAAGCAATTGTTATTTATATATATATACATATTTCATTGTTTATTCATTTCAAATAATTAAATATTGTTCTCTGTTGTGGACAGAGGTGTTTTGTGTATCATTTATATTTGTCGCAACAAATATATTTAGAGTTAGCGCTTATCATATAGGAGGGCTCGTCCTCAAGTTAGTTAGATAATTCAATTCATGACAGACACATTGTTGTTAGATCTAGATTTATGGACTTGCGATGAGAATAAAGTTGAAAGTATCCTCTGTGCCGGTGAAAGATTTTGATCTGTTCATGTTTTTGGAAGTAGTTTATTGAATATCTAGGGTCTGGGTCCAGACTCGTGTGTGTTGAGCCCATAACCCATCTTTTTAACCACTCTTCTTTTTTGTGGCTCTGATAATCTATTTTGCAGAGCTGAGGGATGTGGATATGTCTAGCTTGTCAATAGATCTTACCCTTTTTGCTAGTTTGTTTGCCCCTTTTATTTCCCAATATATCATTGTCTCCTTATATCCATTGTAAGGTTAGGTTGACCTCATTTAGAGGCAATTGTTTATTTTAAGTAGGTTTGTAGCTGTGATTGTGAGATCTTGGTGCTCAGCTTCATATTTAGTCAAAGAAGATAATAAGATTGCTAAGTTTTATGGTTTAAATAGCCTGAAAATTCATGATAGCTACTGATTCATAACTACAGGTGACTCCTTAAAGGTTATGGAGTTCATCAAATGATCAGCATCAGTATCCCCCCCCCCTCCCTATGGTTTGAATCTTATAATAATAACCCCTTCAGATCATGACGGTCTATGGGGCAAGTGAAGTAGCGTTCACAAGTTTCATTGAGCCACCACTAACGAGCAGGGGAATGTGTGGCCAGCACAATGACCGGGGGCCTTGCCAGTGCCTGGACTCGAACCCGGGACTCTGGAAAAATATCCTCTACTTATGATACTTTTGTTTTTTCATCAGCTAGCATAGTATGGGACATGTGTATTTTTTCATTTGTATCTTTTTATTAGGTACAGCTTGATGTAATCACTGTTTAAAGTTTGTTTGGGGGAAGTCTTTGAAATTTAAAATAAAAAAGTTAAGATTTCCCATGTCATAATATAGTTCTTTCAATCACTAAGTAGAAACCAAAAATTAGCACAAAGGTTCTGAAAGTTTGGTAATCATCATTGAAGTCTTTTAACAATGATTTTACCTGTACACAATAATAGCGTTAAGTTGGGATTATAAAAGATCTTAACATTTTAGCTTCTAATATTGATACCTTAAATCTGTTGCCTCATAAATATCAATAGTTTATTTTCAATGGAAGCTCTCTCAAAAACTTACACCAGTTTGTGCTTCCAATTTTTCAAGCATCCGAGCCATAGTGAGCAACTGGCCACGTAAATATTCCACAGCATCCTATGATAAAAGAAATCACAAGCATTTTATTGACAGAGTAATTGATTGGATTTATTTCAATAGACAATTAAAATAATTAGAATGAATGTTACAACATATATTCTTTCAAAACCATTTCAAAATTGACATTTTATGCAACAATGAACTGAAAAGAATATTCAGAACTAAAGCCCTAGATCTGAGTATTAAGATTATAGATGTGAATACGGGTAATAAAAAAAGATGTACATTATTAAATTAATTTAGGCTCCTCTATATCAACGTAGATAATTAAGAATATTTCAATAAGCTTACTTTCTGGGCAGTTTGAATGGCTGCCATGTCTCTGACAAGACTGGAGTACTCAGATTTGATTTCCTCAACGGCTTTTAACATTCTTAAAGGATTATTCTAAGAGAAAAAAAAGGATCAGACAATATAGAAAAACAGAAAGAATTTTATTTGTAGAAAAATTTCCAAGATTTATTTTTTTTATATCAGCTTTCTGAATAAAATATTAATCAGTTATTATTGTGTATTTAGTACTGTATTCATTGTTTCTAAATCTACCATTGGAGGATAAGATTTTCAACAATTTTAAAAATCAATATTCATAACACCAAATTACCTCTTCTTTTATTCCATCTTCATTCATTAGCTCAAAATCAAGTTTCCTTGTGATATACTTAAGGTCAGTCTCCGCTTTCTGAAACTGTACAAAATATTATGTATCGTTAGGTAGATACAAGTATTTACTTTTTTTTTACTTTTGAGGTAGTATATGAAGAGGGTATTTGTATACTAATCATATTAAATATTAATTATATTATCAAATAAATATAAAACTTAATTGATTTGCTTTTATTTCTTTGGCTAAGAACGGAATGAAAAAATATTGTAAACAGCATTTTAAGGCAGAAGATGCAGTATCTTATATATTATAGATGCTCTTTGCTTATAAATGGTTTCAACTTGTCTTGCATTTTTATTAGAATTTGAATGTTGATAGTTTCTTTGTTTTCCTGATTTGTTCAGACAATCCATTCCACGCCCTAATGCCAGGTGGGAAGATGGAGGATTTATAAGTGTTTGTTTTTGCATATGGAACAAGAAAAGTGTTTTTGTCCCTATGTCTTTTTGTGTTTTGTATTAGAATGAGCAACTCCTGACACTCTCAAGCAGAGGTATCTCATATTAAATTATAAACAGATAAATGTCTAGATTATAATTATATATAATTCATCAGAAATTTGGACAAGCACAAGATGCGAGCAAGTAAGCATGACGAATGACCCTCGCTATAATTGACCAATCACAGTTTATAGTTGGCAAGCGAGGGTGCAGGGAAGGCAGGTAACAACAACCGCACTGCGCATGTCTCGAGACCAACAATGCGTCGGCGGTTCCACGTACACTTGCATTGTTCTCATTTCTTTGTGCTGCTTTTTGTGTCCCTTCTATTCCCCCTTGCTTTGCACTATCTATGAGCAAGTCTGTGGCGTATGCTACACCGTGAGTCGTTTTTAGTATAATATAATTAACTACAATAAAATAAATGGAATCAATGAGTTTAAACGTCCAAAGTATGATTATAATTTATTATAATTTTTATTAATCTATTTCTTTTTACTTTACTGTCGGTTTAATTTTATTTTCTTCGTGTGAAAAAATAGAGAATTTTAAATCTGTTAAGAATTTGGGTACACATACAATTTCTAAGCAAAGTTTTTACCCCCCCCCCTTACACCAAAAGAAAAACACTGTTGACCCACTTTCATTTATGTGACATGTATGCCCAATAACCCATGGTTTCCCTGACACATCAATATGGGATAGATGTTTTCCTCCAAACTCGACTTAAGCACGTACTTAGATTTAGATGTACAAAAAAAATACTTAAAATAAAAACTAATCTAAGAATCTGGATTTACATGCATTCAATAGTTAAATATCAAAATAACTATTTTTATCCCACTTACATGGGCTTAAATGCTAAAAATGTTGAAAACGTGGATAATATTAAATAGAAATAAGAAAATTAAAATACAGTGGAACCCGGTTAAGTCGACGGCCTAGGGGTATGAAAAAAGGCGCCGAGATAACCGATGATCGAGTTAAAGGAAAACCAATATGGCGGCAAAATATTAACATGCGCTTTAAATTTCTGTATATACATGATGTGCGTTAATTAGTGATGGGACGATTAATCGGAATCGTATCGGAATATCAGGGACCCTATTTCTTCACTCTTTCCTAAGGTTGTTAAGACCGTTCGTTTTTAAGGACCGTTTAAGTTTAAACATAACCCTTTATTGCGTCTGCGCAGTTTTTTCCCCCCTAGTATATAAACTCTAACGAAATTCATCTACTCCTGCCCGCCACATACCGCGCGCGCGCAGGTTCCGCTGGTGACCCAGTTTGAGCGATACTGTGCCTTGGAAGGCACTTGCGTGACTTACAAGCTACACAAATAAATAAACCCGCCCCATGTAACCTACATATCCCCTCATTGTCCCCGAAATATTCTCTTCCAAACCATCTTCCTTGGGTCTGTCCCCTCAGCTTACAATGGACTCAGAATTCCTTCGGTAACTTGATGTTAATCGGACTAACCAACAACAATGGTGTGGGAGATTGAGAGTGGGGGTAGGTAAACTGTCTTTAGTTTGTTATATCATATATTTCAAAATCTGGGGAGCCTTGTTTACAGTAAGCACCCTATGATTTTGGTATCGTCCCATCACTAGCGTTAATAAATGACACTGTACATGCACATGTTTTTGGACGTTTTTTTTACACAACGGCGTTGCTGTTATTTGTTTGTCTATCATGACCTATATATGACTCATGACAAAGCGAACTCTTCTCTATAAAAATGTACAAAATTAATTAGGAACTCCTTTTGAACCTTGAACTTTGACAAATTTTAATTAATTCTAACCAATAGTTAAATGGCTTTTGCACACGGCCACTTCATATGAATGAAACAATGAGAACAAAGCAGTAGTAATAGAGCCAAAATGAGGTTGAAGGATGAATGGTTGCCAATGACAAGTCTGCACACAGTACATTTTGTTATTCCATACGAAACGAAATGTTTTAGACATGCAATTCTGTGTGCATATTAGCTATTGGAGCAATTACGTAATACTAGGCATCGGCATCACTTACGCTACCGATTGCCGAGCATCTCCGAGTATACGAAAATCGTCAGATGCCGAGTAGCCGAACCGATCGGTTCAGACCTATCAATAAGTAACATTTTCAAAGGTTCACCGACAAAACGGCCCTGGACTAAAACATGGACTAATAGTAAAATGTGCAATCCAATATTATAATCGTATTTTTACTCACCTATTCAGTATCAGATTTAGCTCACACAATAAACAATAATAATGACATCACAAGAGTGAATTTAATAGCCTTTACGAGAAACGGTACCAATCATGGTTGTTTGTTGACAAGAAACAATATAATAACACAAGAAATAATTTTACAATTTTACCACTTTTTTTAAGGGTGAAAAAATGTGAACAATTTGTCTGGGGCCGATTTGATCGGGCCGTTATCAAGGTAACCAACACTAAGTTGCAAATTTGGCCCTCTTTTGTGCTCGAGGTATTAGGGTTTGGCGACTTAAAATAATCTAATTAACCGATGAGAAAATGCAAAGACAAAGAGAGAATTTAGCGGTTCCAATAAAAAACGTCAACATAATAGAGCTGACGAGTTAACCGGGCTCAAGTTAAGTGGATCCCACTGTTTAGCCATGCCCTGTTTCCACCAGATTCTTATTGATTCATTCTCATGAATTCATGCACATTTTAAATTAAATGCCTTATCTTATGTGAAGAAGGCGATGACTTCACTAAATTTCTGAGTTACCATAGCAATATTTTAGTATTATAAATATTCATGTCATTTTTAACTTTTTTAATCGAAGTGATTATTCGCACGGTTTTGGCGGTGCGGATAATGCCGAGTATTATCCACGCGGGTCGTCGGCGCATGCGTATTCTAGGGGCTAGACGCGTTGAGAAAAAAAACGCGCCCGGTGTAGACAAAATAAAAGCCGATATCACTCGATTTCGGCTAAAATGTGTAATTTATATGCTAATACAAATTAAAATTTCATGATTACTGAAGTTTTAAAGTGGCACTGCCATAAAAAAATGATTTGTGTCCAATTAATGATAACTCTTCTAATTTTAAAATAACGCACTTACATCGTCAGCTTCTTCAGGTGAGTGGTTAGTCATAGCTTAGTTCCATGAAGCATAAAGGGATGGGGATCGAATCCCAGTACGGTCTTACTTATATATTTTTTTGGGGGGGGCGGGGAGGGGGCCGGGGGGTTAGTTATTATTTTTTTTGTTGAATTTTTTTGTTTGTTTTACAACCACAGTGAGGTTATTTGCAAACACTAGCAGGCTCTTTCCCAGAAACATTTTATTATTCCCCCACCCATGCCTGTCTTATCTATTCTGTTTAATATTACTCACTGTTACAGACTCTCACTTTTAAATTTCTATGCTATACACCATTAATATTATATCGTCTTTCGCTTTTGCATGCTTTAAATTAAATTAACTTAATTGATTTATGATGATTACAGGTACAATGCTAGTTTTGGGAGAATAATAACTAGCCTTTTTAATTACAGAGCATCGCCCAAATATGAATGAAAGTTAATAAATGTACTTTATAATATATAGAATAAAAATTTTGAGTGCACTGGAACAGTTAATAATAGTTTAATATCAGCTAAATCCATAGTGTTACTAATTAATTAATTAACTAATGATTAACCAACGATATTATATTTATGCAGGTCCACTCAGATTATTGCTAAAATGGATTAAAAAATATATAATTCCAGTCACTCGAAAGACGGTTAAAATGACAATTTAATTATTTTTATACCCTCCAAACCAAAATATGTCAATAAGCAATGATACATAAATAATAAGCAGTTAGTAAGTTAGTAATAAGAATTTAGATATCGTTTGGCATCATTCTCACGGTCAAAACCGTGCGGCAGTGCGGTTAACCGTGCGGATAATGTTGGCAATGTTGGACATTTTTCGCACTGCCAAAACCGTGCGAATAACGCTTAGGACAACTTAGGTACCTTTTTTAATTGTATAAATTTCCATTTTGTTATAGATCTACATTTTATTGTATCTCAGTTAATATTTAAATAATTTGTGGATCTCAACTTAAGAAAAAGTAAAAGACCGTGAAGTAAAAAGTAATTTAATTGAATTTGTTTGTTAAAGTTAAAGTACTTAAAGTAGGCTAAATAAAAATTTAATTAATAATTATATAATAACAGACAGCCTACTTCCTGACATTTAACTCCATGATTACCACATATAGTCAAATTCTTTACTAATACTAAGTACATTATAATTACTAAGTAGGCAGTTCAGTAGGATAACTAAGTAAGTAAAAAGTGAGTTAAGTTCTCAAGCTGAATCATAATCTGAAGACTGAAGATTAGTGAAGATACTACCCTTGCCGTTGCCGTTGGCGTTGCCTGAAGAAGTCTTAGTCTCAGCCTGCTGAGCTAAATGAAATGAAAAAAACTTCAGTCAAAATTTTTACAGCTTTATTTTTCTTTTTTACCATAGATTCTAGTTTATCCACAGCTTTTTCCATAATCGGAGCTTTGGTGTTCTCAAAAGGATTTCTGTGACTGTACCAGGTAGACCTAACTTTGTATTTCCACCATTTTTTACAATTTGAAAACGAAAGTACAATATTTAAATAAACTTCCGGAATTATTAGTACTTTGTTTGGAGTTTTTTCCCTTCGGTAATAATCCAATGAAAATAGAGTGTAGATATGTCGTGGCCGTTAGATGTTGATTTCCGAAAGATATAAAACCGAATTTGATTGGCCCAACTCATCAGTCTTTACTCTTACAACTGCCTCACAATCACAATGTCTTCATCTGCAGTCATGGTCGGCTTTCTTTTTGTAGCCTTTGCTACACTTTTTCATCATATTTATGGTGAAATTGTGACTGGGTCAGTGTCGCTAAATTCTGGCGTATTTGACAAGGTATAGTATAATAATTGATCTCTAAAGGTGGAGTTATTTTTTAAATTATTTACGAGAGTCCCAAGCAACCGTTTTTGGAATTATCTAATAAATAAATATAATAATAATACAGTTACAGTCAAACCTCTCATGTACATTGAATGCCTTTAGCAAAAAATCTCACAAAAACACGGACTGGTTTGATGCCAATGATGCACATTGGGACGAGATGAAACCTGTCACTGAAGCCAAAAGGAAAGCCCTTAAGGCTTACAAGGAAAATCCTACACCCACAGTCCACAGGCTGCATGCCTTAAAAACAGCTAAGTCACATGCCCACAAAGTCTCACGTCAATGTGCCAATACCTACTGGCTTAACCTCTGCTCCAGCATACAGTCAGCTGCAGACATGGGAAATGCAAAAGCCATGTACGAAAATATCAAAACAGCAACTGGCCCTCTGACGTCCAAAGTTGCCCCCCTGAAGTCCAAAAGTGGAGAAATTATCCAAGACCAGGCAGCGCAGCTAAAACGGTGGATTGAGCATTATCTGGAACTGTATTCAACAGTTACCACAGTCTCAAGCACCGCTCTAGATGATATCCCAGATATGCCACTCATGGTAGAGCTTGATGTCGTGCCCACACAGGAAGAGCTGAGCAAAGCAATTGACTGCCTAGCTTGTGGAAAAGCCCCTGGGAATGATAGCATGTCACCAGAAGCTCTAAAGAGTGGCAAGACATCTTTACTCCAACCATTGCACGAGCTTCTGTCCCTCTGCTGGGAGCAGGGCTACATCCCCCAGGACCTTAAGGATGCAAATATAGTGACACTATATAAGAACAAGGGCGATAGACTCGGATAGAAGTGACTGCAATAACTATCGCGGCATCTCACTCCTTAGCATTGTAGTTGTAGGATAAGCTTTGCCCGTGTCATACTAACATGATTGCAGAGTTTAAAGACTTGCTGAGAGAGTATATCCTGAATCACAGTGCGGCTTCCGGGCAGAAAGGTCAACAATCGACATGATCTTTTCTCTAAGACAACTTCAAGAAAAGTGCCGAGAGCAACACATGCCCCTCTATCTGGCTTTCATTGACTTAACAAAGGCTTTTGACCTGGTCAGCAGAGATGGTCTGTTTACAGTCTTGGCAAAAGTTGGCTTCCCACCAAAACTGCTTAACATTATACAGTAATTCCACGATGGTATGAAAGGCACGGTGCAGTATGATGGATCAACTTCCCCTCCATTTGATATCCTCAGTGGAGTCAAACAGGGCTGCGTCTTCGCCCCGACACTCTTTGGCATCTTTTTTGCCTGTCTGTTGAGACACGCCTTTGGAACCTCAACCAAGGGGATCTACCTACACACCCGTTCTGATGGCAAACTATTCAATCTGGCCAGGCTGAAATCAAAGAGGAAGATACATGAAACAGTCATTAGGGACATGCTTTTTGCGGATGATGCTGCCATAGCTACCCACAATGAAGCAGATTTGCAAAGCCTAATGGACCGCTTTGCCAAGGCCGCCAGCGACTTCTGCCTAACCATCAGCCTCAAAAAGACTAACGTGATGGCCCAGGATGCTGATCCACCAAACATCACCATCAATGGTTGCCAACTTGAGGCCGTGGATCACTTTACGTACCTTGGCTCCAACATCACCAACAACCTGTCCCTTGATTCCGACTTATCGCAGCCATTCATTTTGTGGTTGTAAATGTCAATCATTTCTGGTTTATCCATTTTTTTGGTTTCGGTAACTTGTACCCGTCGTGCATCTGTGGATACCAGTATGACATTTTTTTTAGCTTTTTTATCTCTGAATGCAAACACAGAGCATGGTATTCTTTTGATGTAGAAACCACTTCATCTCTCTTTGTTGCAAACGTTAAGGACTTTACCTCAAGCGGAAACCCTATTCTGTTGATGTTCAAGGTTCCAGTATAATAGTGGTTTTTTCGCAAGGAGGTAATCAAGAAGTTTTCTTGAGGTGTAATACCTGTCCGCAAAGATTTTGTGTCCAGTACCCACAGGCTGTAATAGAGTGTGAAAAACTTGCACAGCCTGTCCTCCATCTTTATCAGTTTCTGGATTGTAGGATGTATTTGCCCCAAAATAAGTCAAAATATCAACAACATAACCCGTTGAAGAATCGCACAGGCCAAATGTCTTGATGTGATACTTACTAGGCTTAGTGGCATTATACTGTTTGAATTGCCATCTGCCCTTAAAGCCTATAACCATTTCATCTATACTAAGGTCTTGAAATGGGTAGAAAGCATTTCTGAACTTATCCACGAGTAAGTTCATGAATGGCTCTATTTTATCTTTCCCTTCGGAATTTTCATCGCCGCAGTGTAGCATGGAATGATAAATGTCTTGAAACCTCTGTCGGTTGAATACATGGTGTATCCAAGGGCTGTATGATTCAGAAGACATTGACCAATAATCATAAATAGCTGGTCTTTTATACATCCCCATGTATATGAGCACAGCAATAAATTTGTCAAGCTCCTGTCTTGAAATGTCCACCCATCGACTAAAGACAGAGCGTCTAAGTGCTGGTGTGTTCATTTGTACTTTCTTTTTTGCATATGCATTTATGGATTTCACAATGTAATCTTTAATATTGTCATCAAAGAGTTCATTGAAAAAGTCAATGGGTGTGGGGTTTGCAATGTTTTGGAGTTTAGGGCAAACTCCAGGATTTCTAAGGGGATGAAACCTGAAATTGTTCTCAGTTTGTCCAGTTTGGACTTCAGACCACTCTGACTCTGTATCTTCAGGTACATTGTTTGTACTAGTACTAGTAGATTGACTAGTAGTTTTATGCCTTGAGATTGGAGCCACTGCAGCTACACTAGTAGTAGTAGAACATGATGATTTTTTTCCTTTCCAATTGAAAATTTTTGTCTCTTTGAAGAAGGCGGAACATATTCCTCATCACTTGATAGATCGAATTCAAATAGTAAATGTTCATCTTCATAATCACTGACACTATCACTATCTTCTGATTTATCATCGTTTGAACTAGAATCTTCCAAACAGATCAATTTAACTTGCTTCATCAGCAGTCATAGCGCGTACTCGTAAGCGACTATTGCTAGATGAAGCCATTTTAAACAGCTGTTTTTTGTTTACAAAAATTCCAACTCAGAAAAACAAGCACAAAATGCACTCAACGTGGTCTATTCCGTTTTAAATTTCCCTCAAAGGAAGTTGAAACTCTTCTGAATCGAAGTCTTATAAGCTTTTAATAAAATAGTTGAATGGAAAAGTCGGATTAATAATAAAATGAAACAAACCAGTGGTGACGCAGAGAGCGGCTAAACGTACTAGGCTGAAAGCGCGTCGATGCAGACTGCGGCAAAGCGTATTAAATGGGTTAAGCACTCTGTCTGTTCGCGTATTGTCTCTCTGTCTGTTCGCGTATTGTTTTCATGTGTGATCAACCATTTTTACAAATGTTGTATTCAGAAAGTATTCGTAATTTTTTTTATTTGCTAAGTGTAATAACCTGTGCTAAAATGTCTTTGGAAAAAACAACTACAAGAAGACAACATAAGAGAGAAAAAAGCTGTTGAAATGAAACGAAAACCATTGAAAAGCGAGAACAATCTGGCTAATTTAGCGCGCAACTACAATCGGTCAACATCAACGATCTGCATTAATTTCAAGAACAATTAAGGAGATGCATGCTTCAAATGGAGTGTCAAGAATGTCTACAAAACGGTTACGACACATTTTCGTCAAATTTTGAAGCGTTTGGCAAAAACAAATGTCTTTAACTGTTTTCTTGTTAAAAGGAATCATTTGTCATAAGTTCATGTTTTTGTTTCCATTTTTTGTTTAAAATCTAAGTTGTATTCTAGTTGTTTCACTCTTTAACAATTCATAAGTAATTTTATTTGAATAAATGTTTATAAAAAAAAATTTTAATGAGTATTTTTTTCAGCATGGTACGGATTATCGTATTTTACATTGATTTGTATGGGAAATATTGTTTCGTATAACAAGTGTTTCGCTTAACGAGTAAGATTCTGGAACGAATTAATCTCGTTATTAGAGGCTTGACTGTATAACATTAGTATTGTTTAGTATGTATTATTTTTAAGGGTTAAACAGAAAGTGAGCTCGCCTATCAAAAGATGCTTGTGGATAAATAGCGTTAAGACATTTATTAAGGCTGAAATGAATAGAACATTGGCGTTTTAATAAATTTCAAATTTTGATTTTGAAACCACTTCTTCATTATAATTTTAATGATAATGAGACAAGAATTTTTTTGTGTTTAAAGCAACGCTAAAACTGAACTGATCAGTTATCTAATACAGGTTATCCCAAAAAAATGTATACACTCTTTAAATGGCCATAACACAATAACACCAACATTTATTATATTACAGGAAAGTTTCATAAATCAAAATACTGTGTACAAATGTAGAAACCAGCCAATTATCAAAAGTGTTCAAATTGGTGGCCATTGTGGTCCATGCACAGGTGACAACGCTCACTGACTTAATCCGATTGAAACGGGGGTCACAGGTTTTCAGCTCACACTTGCAATGATGGGATCTCACCTGCGCGCTTAGAACTTAGATTTTTTTACCCAAGTATTTTTATCATGTTCCTCATACAGAGCCTAGGCAGACACCTACTCAATGTATTCGCCCCCAATTCTGACACACTTCTTATCCAGGTGGCAAAACAGGCCTGTAAATCTTCCCTTTTCAAGTTTGAAAGCTTTCCCAAGACAGCAGCAACAAGCTGATCGCTGGTTTCAAAGTGGTGGTCTCTCAGGGGATCCTACAGCCTCTGGAAAAACCAAAAATCACAGAGTGCTAGGGTGGTGGGGTCAAGATGTTGAGGCCCGTTTCCTCCAAGCGCTCGACAGTTGACTTCGCCTTGTGAGCCGGGGCAGTGTCATAGTGGAACCACTGCTTTTTGAAGGGCAGATGTGGGTTCAACTGGCGCATTCCATCGAAGACTTCTGGCAGGCACTTGTCACGATACCAGGAGCCATTTATAGTTCATTTCGCTCATTTAATGAGTGTATACATTTTTTTGGGACATCCTGTATCACTTTGTCTAAATTAGCCTAGTCATTTCAGTAAGTAGGCTACTTTTATTAATTCTTTAAAAGTACTTAGGACTACGTAGGCACCGAGTACAACGCAACAGAGAAATAATTTTATACAACCCTCCGATAGACACAGAGAAAACACTTTTTTATATTCAGTATGCAAACACATACAAATTCTTTATCTTCCCATCTGAAATTCGGACGTGGAATGGTTTGACTGATCAAACCAGGAAAACATTTAAAACTCTAAAAGTGCAAGTCTAGACGTAGACATGGGTAAACATAGGACACAACTATCTTCTGTATAAAAGAAGTGTTTGTAACAGATAAGGCAAGATTTGTTCGATTATCAAATGTTTTACCTTATTTTCATATAATTAAAGGTAATTTAGGCTACTCATAGATTATTAAGTAAGCTGAGCTAAAGATTCATTTTGATTGAATTTTTATCTAATGTTTATAGTGAATTAATTTTCTGTCATTGTAAAAATATACCATAGCAAGTGAGTAAAAGTAAAAGAATATTAAAATAAACAGTTAATAAGTATTTAGTATTTATTATGTTTTAATTATTTCAAATATTAGATTATTATAAAATTAAATTATTTAAAATAATGGATTTTTTATTACAAATTTTTCTTCCCCTTTTTATAGATTGTCCAGAAGCATAAAGCAGTTTTGGTAAAGTTTGATGAAACCTACCCTTATGGCAAAAAGCAAGATGTTTTTAAAGATGTTGCCAAATCAAGTGTTCTTCAACCAGATTTACTTGTTGCTGACGTACAGGTTGCAGGTAATGATAACAGGAATTTGTTTACCTTCATCTTTAGGAACCCATTAATTTTTTTCTCAAATTTTAACTTATAACTAAAGGTCATTTATTCAGTAAAAGGCATTTTTATTTATTTTTTCCCCATTAACACCAAAAGAAAATTGTACTAGCCTCAAAAAAAATTATTTTAGAAAAGACAACTCAAAAAAAATATATCAAACTATTAAAAGATAAGAGTTAGGGTTCATTGTATTATTGTATTAAAACTGATCCAATCCTCCAGACTGCTGAATATCCCTCAGTGATTAAGTTACACTGTTACAGGGTTAGGTTTTATTGCAGCTGAATTACTTGTTTATATCACAAAATATGATAATGTTTTATAAAACCTGTCGATTTTTAAGTGTTAAATTATATATACTGTATGACTACGATAATAAATTGCTCACAGCATTCCTCAATAAGAGATGCTTGTTAAACATATGAATAGAATGTAATTTTATAAGCCTGATTACAAATGTGGGCCATATTTATTTTTTTACTTAGATACATTAAAATGTTTTTTCTAAACTGAAATGGATCCTAAATTACATTTGAAAATAAATTATTAACAAAAATAATATATTAAAATAAGGTAGAGGTTTATTATTTGACTATTTAAAATATATGTAATTTTTTAATACCTTTTCCTCAGATTATGGTGATAAGGATAATAGTGACCTAGCAGAAAGATATGGTATAAAAAAAGAAAACTTCCCAGCTTACAGACTATTCCTTAATAGCAAATTAGATGATCCAATAAAGTTTACTGCCAGTGCTGAGAATGCTGATGATATTAAAAATTTTGTTATTAGGGAGACAGGTAATTTGAAGAAAAAAAAATATATTTTTACAAATTTGTCCTTTTTAACTTAATAGTATTAACAATTCTAGTTAAACAGATCATTGGGTGTGAGGATTTATGCCACACATAACAATATCTTTTAATTTGTTCTTTGTTTGATTTTTTAGTCTATTCTTGATACTGATCTGCTAAGATAAAAAATATATTTGATTTTCTAGCTTTCAAAAAATATTTTAAATCCTGCTTAAAATAGTAATTTAACATTTTCTCTCTAAATTCAGGCCTGTGGCTTGGTCGACCAGGCTGTATAGAAGAGTTTGATACTCTCGTCAAACAATTTTTTGAAGCTCCTGCAAACAAGAGGGCTGAAATTGTAGAAAAGGCCGACAAAGCTGCTGAGAAATTCTCAGAAGGTGAAGAGAAGACTTCTGCAGAAACCTATGTTAAAACCCTTCGAAAGGTCCTGGAGAAAGGAAATGACTTCGTTAAGTCTGAAGTCACACGGGTTGAAAAATTGAGGTCAGGCAAAGTCAGTGACAAGAAGAAGGAGCAACTTAGCAATCGTTTGAATATTTTGACCACATTCCAGTTAAATGTTAAGGATGAGCTCTAAATGTTTAGAATTTGTTATTTTATTATTATAATTTTGTTAATTATATTTAAGTATTAAATATTTTTATTTACTGATTTATGATCTTGAGCCATTTTGCTTGAGTTTTATTTTAAACCTATTGAAGCTTAAAGGTTATTTAAAAGCTCTTCATGTCCAATATATGAGCATTAGAGATGTTTCAATGCTCAGGTTTCTGGCCCTACTAACCTATTTTTACCAGCCTGCCATTTTGATTGTTAAATCTCTTGATTAATATAATATAAAATAAATTCAATATATATTTTTATTCTTTAAGTAATGCAATAATTTTTATTAGATAAAATAGTTTCACAACACTGCTACATTTGGTTAGGCATTTGTTTAATTTTGTGGCTCATTTATAAAAATCAAAGTTTCGCAATATAACAAAATGTATACCTGATACAAGAAGTGATTACAAGTGAATTTTTTTTATTTAATAGCATGTTATTCTTGGGTTAGTCTGTTTTGAGTGCATCTGTGCGGAATTAGAAATCATATTTTTAATTTTTTAAATAAATGTTTTAAAAACTTTTATCATGCATAAATGCTCAAGATTTCTTTAAAGATACAATAAAGTTGTAGTTGCATGTTTCATAATAAGAAATCAATTAAAAGGTAACAGAAATCAATTGAATTTGAATGAAAGTATTGAAAGATTTGTTTCAAAGTTAATTTTCAATTCATTTTTCATTATTGTAGCATCAACCCATTATGACCAAGTCATTGAAACTTCTTATACAGACCAACAATTACACACTTAGACTTGGATATAGAAATTACATTAATATGATTAATCATTACAGCTCATATTAGTTCTTATTTATATTTTTTTCAGCACCAAAACTTCCATATTTTTTAATTTTCATATTTAGTGAATAAATGGTTATATATGCTGCCAGGTGTTTTATTTATTCTTCTGTTTAAAGTGATTGGCAATAAATGGTTATCTTGCTTTAATCAATTCTTTTTCTTTTATAAAGAGTACATTTTTTACTAATTTTTTTTCTAAACTGTACATTGTTTTCAATTGTGTTTTACAAAATTGCCACTTGCCCTGGTAATTAAAACAAAAAATAAGAGTTAAATGCAAATTAAATAAGTCAAATCCCTTTCACTGCATACTGCAACCATATAATCATACTATAACTACAATTACTTTTTGAAATAAACTGCCAACAAGTTCTGTGATATTCTGTTACATAGGCAGTTCAACATTCTTTAAAAATAATCACTGCTGTTGATGTAACACATCTCATTTACATAATAAGAAACACAGCCAGCAGGTTACATTTTGGCTTATGAGAAGAGTGAAAACTGTTATTCCACATTATCAATGAATACTTGAATAAATGTACGGCTGTTAACAATTCATTTAAATTTAATCGTTAACTTTTGGATCATTATCGATTAATTAATCGTTAATTTCGATTAAAGCCAAAAATTAAAATTTATGATTTCACAAGTAACACTTATTAAATGTTCTTGTTGAAAATCTAAATAACACTGTAATATCTCCTTCTTTATATGTCATCTTTTAACCAACTACGCAAAAAGTGTGTTGACATTATTTGGTTCAAGTGATGAGCGGGTCTAATTGACAATATAACCAGCCGAGCTGAACAATCATTCACATAGAACTCAGGTAACTGGCATTCACAAACCGGTCTTGGCAAGGAATGACATCGGATATCGGTGTTCATTAAGTTTCCACCATTGTAGAGAGTTAATGGATTCAGGATCTTTCATCTCCATTTTGTAATTCATCAGAAGAGCTTTCGTCATTTTCTAATACGCCTTTGATTTGGTTTGATGAGTAGTAGAACCATGATAGGCAAACTTTATCAACATTTTGAACATTCCCGCCAGTCAATAGTTTAAAACCAAAATGTTCGTGTAATCGTCAGGAAAATTATTATTATTATTTTTTTTTACTTCCAATAATTTGTAAGTGATGGGTCGATTAATCGTTAAAAAATAATTTAAGCGTAAAATTTTTTAAAGATTAATCGAGAAATTAATAGTTAATTTCCGCAGCCCTAAAAAAAGGTTTTCTTTTTTTCAATTATTATAAATAGTGATGTCCATATCTTTTTTTAATAGAGCAAAAATATTTTTGTGGACCTTTGAAACATATTTGAAGAAGAAAAAAAATACAATACAATTTATACACTTTATTGAATGCAACATAAAAAAAAAGTTCTCTGGCAGAAATTGGATAAGCAATATGATATGCTGGCACATGTTCAGATACATTAGTGATTGTGTTTTTGTTTGTTTGTTGTTTTTTTTTGGGGGGGGGGTATATTTATATAACAGAATAACATAACTTCCAGTCATGCCTAAGCCAGTCATCTCAAAAAGGTAAAATGTGTCCCATACATATACCTGACTATATTTTAATTTGGAAGTAATAGATGAATAAAAACTAGGTGGGAAGGGGAAAGTCATCATAATGTATGAAGATGAAAATAAATGGGCTTAGTATATGAAATAAATTAAATATTTTTATTTATGTTTAAGTATAAAATATCAAGTTCCCACGAAAATTGACCTCTATTAATTACTATTAAGCTTATAATCATGTGCAGCTTATGAAACGCACATGGGATGGGAAATATTTCTTGTTATAAAAGATTATCTTAATCTGTTGTTCCAACTTGACTTCAGGTACTAGAATAGAAAAATGTAATTTTCTAACTTACATTACAATATTTCTGCCACACTAGTAAATGAAAGAAACCTGGATATAAGCAAAATAAATTATTTCATGGAAGAACCAATTTCATCCTCAAAAGCTTACATATGATCTAAAGTTGTTTTTTTATTTCTGCTCTATTTCTATGTTCACCTGTTTCCAAACAAGCTGAAATTAACAATACTACTTAGCCAATTGAGTGCTTCTCAATTATTTTCTGTCATGCAGGAAGAAGAAAACATCCCCCCCCCCATGCGACTGTAAATAGTATCATTTGTCTATGAAATTGTTTTAAGTATACCTCTGCATAACACTGTATCCTTATTAATGTATGAGAGAATAAGGAAAGAAATGTGGATCAATTTACAATAAAGAATAGCTTTATTAACTGTAGCAGAAAAGATTTAAAGGAAAATAATATTTTAAAAAAAACTTTAACCTGCAAAACAAAAATATATATAATAATTTGAGGTCAAACGAGCCCCCCTTTACAGAGCATGCGCGCCCCACTATTTGAGAAGCACTGCATTCATCTAAGAATTTTCTTCAGCACACAAAAAATTGTATAGTGAATTTCAACATCCCGGCATCCAATATATTGATATTATTACCCCAAAAAGTCATAACACATTATTTTTATTGATTGATGCCTGTAAACCAACATAAACTAAATCTTTTATATTTTTATTGACTACTAGCGTATCACCCGTCAAAAATGACGGAAGTCGTCAGCTGAAATCGATTTATTTTATAAAAAATGCACATGCCGACCTTTTTCAAAAGCCCAACTAACTTGTCCTTGTTTGATAAATACGAAATATTAAACTTTCTGAAATGTACACAAAGTATTTTATAATAGGGGTTGTAGGGCGCCTACAGGGCCCCCTTTGTTTTTTTATTTTATAATTAACCATCATCAAATCCTCTTTTTACATAATTCCCTTTTCCAAAATTAAAATATGAGCTAAAACAATGACGTCATATAATATTTTTTTACAGCCCATCTTTAATTTGCACACCTTTTGATGCATTGGTGCAGTAATTTGGTGCGCTGCTTTCTAAAATTAGTAGCGTCACGGACAGACACTACAGACGTGACATTGAAAATTATATTGTTTATGTTATTGGCAATGGCACCAGAGAGGTGGATCAAATGGTGGACTTTCTACAGTATGACAATATAAAATCAAGTGAAACAATGTTGACAATATTTGATAGTTTAATGTTAAGTATGTCCATTAGTCTGCTTGTAAGTCTTTAATACCAAATGTCAACCCTGCACTTGGTCATTAGTCCAATTCTTGCATTTTAAGGCCAGATAGTCCTGGCATACAAAGTAGACTTTGTTTTACTGCAGCCATACAACACAATGGTAAAATAATTGTTAAAGTCATCAAAAGAAATCCGCAGCAGACTTTCGCTTTCTTTTGGGCAAGTTAAGTAAATGATCTGTAAGAGAAGGTATGTCACTGTTGTTTTCTGAGGGTGTTGCATTGCCTCTTTCACTGGCAGGTGTGGATACTGCTGGACTGCCTGGCAGTGACCCATGAGACCGCCTTGAACCAGGGGTGAGTCGAATGGGAGTTTTAGTTCCTGGCAGTCTGTGAGATGGGGAAGGGCTGGGTGTGTAACTGGCCAAAAGTGCTTTATCTGTAGATGTTTTTATGCCAAGTCTTTTACTGGCAAGTCTTTGAGCTGCTGGAGACATAGAACTGAGCCGCTCAGCTGAACTTAGACCTATTTTGGCAGAAGGTGATGGACTGAAAAAAATTGATTTAAAGTGAATTAGTTTATGATGCTTAAATAGTAAAACTTGTGAACCCTACTTCACTTGCCCCATAGTCCGTCATGGACTGGAAAGGGGGTAATTATTATTATTAAAAATGATATATTATTACAAAGGTGGTACTTCTTGGGACAGTCATATTTAAGTTTTAAATAACTTCAAAAGTGGTTTAATATAAAAGTTACCAGGAGGACAATACCCACTATAAGAGATAATTACCTGGCAAACCTACGTGTAACTTGTCGAATGGCCTCTTCCTTTTTTGCACGATGAGCTTTGCTTGCTTTTTCTGAAAGTTCAAGGGCAAGTCTATCTCTCTTGGGTACAGCTGGTATCTGATGGAAGAAAATATTTTTTAATAAAAAAGTTAAGAGAGATTTATTATACCTGGTCGATTACGACGGACAAACAATATTTATCCTGGCGTTGAAAAACCTATGGTCTGCAGGTCATGTGTCGTCAGATGGAATGTTTACAATTATTATGATTTATAAATTTAGTAGAGTGTTAATGGTCATCTTTCATGTCATACAAGGGATTTTTAAGTACATGTATACCATTTATTCTTTGAATATTGATAGAACCATGAAAAACCCCATTCTTTTCTGAAGCATTAGAATAATATAACCTACAATTGATTATCAACAGGAGCCGTGAATTGCCAAGCTCTTTTTCTCAGTACTTCTTATTTCTAAGAATCTTAAAGATTATATATGGCTCTCCACAAACAAAATTGCCCATGTGGCCATCAGTGAATCATAAAAGATTTTTTAAATAAAAAGAATGGTCCATCTTTATTTTAGTAAATCACCATGTAATGATGAATGAACTCATGCAGTTATATCTTACAATAAAATACTTCTCATAACACAGACATTTTAAACATTCCCAATTGTCACATTGCTAATTCAATCTCATTAATAATATTTAGCCCTACCCTAAACACAGGTCCTGGTGTCATTCCAGGAATGGCTTCATTATTGTTATCCAGTCTGGAGGGTGTACTGTCAATTTCACCCCATGTCATAAGGGGTGATTCATTGACACCAGGGGCAGGTGAAGGTGTGGATGCAAATCCATAACCATTGACTTGTGGTGACTGACTGGGCTGGATTTCTTTACCATCATGGCCAATTTTACCTGGTAAAATATAGAAAAACTATGAATTTTTTAAGTGCCACTCTTTGGGGCTTATGTAGTCATTGCTATGTAATGTTATTTAATGTTCACTGTAAATTTCTTCAGTTTGCTTTTTTACCTAGATTAGTCAGTGCCTTAAAACAAGCAGCTTTCTGCATGGCTTCTTTACTTCTAGCGTTGTTAAAAGGGTTGTGTTGAAATCTTGTGTTTTCATGAATTATCTGCTTTGGCTTATGTTTCTGTTCCTCTATTTTCTCCTTAGCACTGAGTTCCAAGCCTAAATTCAATAAAAGAAAAATTAGAACATTATTTACTTTTAATTTACATTTTTAATATTTTACCAATTGGGGCCCTTGATTGAATGCTTTGAGCACAGAGAAAATTAGCAAGTTTGATAACTAAACTGATATGTTTTGTCAATCATTTTCAGGTTTATAATATACTTAAGCAAAAGTTAATATAGAATATGTACAATAATGATAATTCTATAAATAATTAAAAAAATATTAGAGCTTAGCAAGTTATTTAAATTTTAAAGCATTAAATAAAGACATTATGCCTTTAAGGGGAGTTTAGGGTGAAAATTCTTTAAAAAATTATCTAGCTTCCTATAAAATATTCTAACAATGGACGTAAATTGCAAGAAAAAAATTTTTCTAAAATCTTTTTGGATGCTATGGAAACTTAAATAAACATCTGCCATTTTGTTGTTCATTTTGTGTGAATTTCAAACACTATGGCTTTTTCAATTACTAGTTATGGCTTTCAAATGTAAAATATAGATGATTTGTCATGTATTAAAAATTGTTAGCCTCATGAGGGGATTGTGTGGCACAATGCCCAGCCACTTTGTTTCCCTAACTAGTGTCAGGCTCTCATTTGGAGCTGGTAGGACTCAGGGACACCTTTAGGGCCAGGAACAAATCCCTGCCTTCACGGAGATTTGAACCCAGCCAAGTGCGCATGTAACTCATGTCTCCAAATGATTCTCTGAATCCGCTGGCCCAACATCATCACCAACGAGGACCTCTGGCAGTGCAATCAACAAGAACCAGTGGAAGATATAATATGCCAGCGCAAATGGAGATGGATTGGCCACACCCTCAGAAAGCCTACATCCAGTGTAACAAGACAAGCCCTCACTTGGAACCCCATGGGCAAGAGAAAAAGAGGTAGATCCAGAACGACTTTGAGAAGGGAACTGGAGGCAGTCACCAAAAAGAGGGGGCACAGCTGGGGATAGTTGGAGAGATTGGCGCAGATTTAGGATGCCTTGAGAGCCTTTGTTTGTGGCCTATGCCCCAGATGGGACAACATGCGATGATGATGATAATGAAGTGCGCATGTGCACATTCACAAAATTTGCTCTGGTAGATTTATTAGTTAAAATCTGAATACATAAATTACAAATGATAAATCTAGAAGTTAAATGTTTTATGAAAATCACAAGTCAACATTATATAACATACCTTCTGGTACATACATCACAGCATTTTCATTTGTGTATTTCCATGAGTTAACGTGTGCTGGTCTATCTTTTATTGCTGCTTGTTCTTCTATTGGTGGGAGTGCAATCATGTCTTCATGTTCCTGCAATTTTTAAAAAAATGTCAATTCAAATAAAACAATAATTTTTTTTAATATTTAAATCATATTTGTTGTTAAATACCATTGCATTTTTGTATATTCTGATATAATTAATGCCTTCAACAAATTTTTCTAAAGGAAAATTATAGATACTATTGTGTATTTGATTTTTAAATTTTTTAAATAACAAAAATTTGGGGAACAAACTATACTGAAATTCTTAATATCAAATAGAATACAAATTAAATCACTAACTGCCAATTGTTCTTTTTCCTTTTCAAATATCCAAGCATATTTGATTCGATGCTTTCTTTCAGACTCCTTAAGAATTTCTGCAAAGGATGCACTATCCTCACTTGTATTCTTAGCCAAAAAAGTATCTAATTTTATTTTGGGTGCACTTGAATCTATGAAAAAATTGATTATATGTTAATTGCATATTTTTTGGCAATCCAAAAATAATATTAATCATAAACCATTCCTTCTTTTGGATGTGAATGCTTTTAAAAAAGTCAAAGCATCAGTTATTATCATGTATTGTCTCATCAAAGATTGTTTATAACATTTGTTTGTTTTTTAATTTTTATACAAGATTAAATGTTCAAATTAAAACACTAAAGACCCAATTTTGTTTATAACTTTGTATAAAAACACAACCTTCTTCTATATTTTCCATCGCTTCTTGAATATCATCTTGCAAACTGTTGCCTCCATCTTCTTGTAAGTGTGATTTATTTATCTGCTTTCGTTTTGATGGAGTTGTTTTCCTTCGAATTTCAGCAGGAGTTTCAAAAGTAGATGGTGTATTGGCTGAGAATAAAAAAAGAGTTTTACAAAATTACACATTGATTGTGATCATCTTATTCAAATAAGTTACAATTAACGTATCTAATACTTTAATAAATATAAACATAGAAATTGAATTTCAGAAATAATTCAATGCAAGAAAAAGAAATGCTGGATGATCATTAAGTATATAGATAGTGATTTTTCCTTATGTGCTGATAAAAAAGGCAAAGTTATAGAAAGCTTTAATTTTTTACTATCCAAGTTTGAAGCATATTTTACAAAAAATGAGATTATCATGTAAATTTTATGAATATTGTCCACTGTGCCAACAATAATTTGAATAACTTTTGTAAAAGTAAAAGAAAAAAAAATTTAAGTTAAAATTTAATAAGTTTTACTCACAGACATCTGAACAGCCTGTATCAGGTCTTTTGAATCTCATTTGTATTTCCCTCAGTTTAACTAAATCATTTTTTTCAAGGGCCTCATAATATTCAGCTTGAGCCTCCAGCTTTGGTAAATCAGGATAAAAATCCCTCTCAATAATTTTGCTGATGGTCTGTAAAGAAAGGAAAAAGAAATGTACCAACTAATAAAGACCAACTTTTTTATATTGTTTAATTAAGATATGAATGTTGTAATTAAATGCATTTTTAAATGTATGTGTCACTATTTTTATTGAAGTCGCTGTGAGCCCAGCTGCTAGTTGGGGTACCCTGCTATATAACTTCTCATTGTTATATACTGCTTACTCACTCCTGAAGAGATTTTTGAACTACAGCTACCATTATAATTATATTTTTGATGTTATGACTTACTTCTAAATTTTTTTACATAAAAATATGGGAAATTTGTGTAATAAATGTGTAAGAAAAAAGAGATGTGATATAGTCATATTATGTGCATCTCTTATACATGTAATTATAATTTACTAAAAGGTCCAGATAAACAAATTGGATGAATCACTCAATGTATTTACTGGTTATATATTGTTGCCAACTATAAAAAAAAGGCTTTAAATACTTTAATATTGATAAAAACCCAAAAGATTTAGTAGGTGCTTTGGTAGAAATAATTATTTTTTTAAATTGACCAATAGAATAGTTAAAAAGAAATAATTTTTTAAATAATAATAAAAAATGTAATTGAATCCTTATTGCCTCACTATGTGACCTCAGTTCCTCTTTTCGCATCATGGATTTTAGCTCTTATTTTTATAATGATCTTAATTTACTTTTACTGTCAGGATTAATGCTATAAATATAATTTTGACTTAGTAATGTAATTTTAAATATTGTTTAACCTATCTTTCATCTATATTTGAAAAGTACCATTTTTAAGTAAATGAAGTTTCTCTAGTGTTTACAAGTAAAGTACAACATTCATGAGCCACATGAGACAAGGCAACTCATTCCACTAAACAAATGTACAAATTAAAAGTAGGAATAACTTTTGAACCTTCATCTTTGGCTCATGATTAATTAATTTAAAGTTAAAGCTTTCCCAAATTAATGGTTAAATAATTTGTGCACACTGCAATCTCTTATGAATCAAAATTGATGAATATTATAAAGGTACTGAGGTTGAATGAATTGTTTCTAATGAAAATTAGTTTGCATGCAGTACAATAATAAATATGGTATTTTATAATATTTATTCTGCAGGGTTTTGGGGTCTAAAATGAGTATATTTTTTAAATTTATTCCTTGTAAGGTCATTGTAAAATACCAATTATCAAATATTTATATGTTTATAGAGAAAATAATTGAATACTGAACATGTTATAAGAATATGTGATGTGCATCATTTGAAAGAGGTATTGTCACCTCATTTGTGAAACCGTGGTTTTTGCCAACAAGAATAACCATATTGACCATAAGACTTTTCCTAGGTCAAACAGAGTAGGCACACATGATTAGGCATAAATATGAAAATCATATTTTTAATTTACAGTAGAACCCACTTAACTCGACCACGGTTAACTTGCCAACCGACGTTTTTTATTGGAACCACCAAATTCTCTCTTTGTCTTAGCATTTTTTCATCGGTTATGTTGATTCTTTTAAGTCGCCAAACCCTAATAGCTCAAGCATAAAAGAGGGCCAAATTTGTGTTGGTTATATCAATCCACATCTGTTCACCTAGCGACCCACTCTTGCATTTTTAGTTAAAAATAGCATCGAAATCTCGCTTTCCTTCGAGTCTTCCGGCTATTGTGTGATTCTACAAGATTTCAATAAAAATTGCCGGATGTTTTTCACTTTGTTTCACTTTGTGTGTGAATTAGTTTGACGCGTCTCTATCGAGTATGTATTCACCCAAGGTGCTCGAAAATCGAGTTATTGGTCTTTAATCCTCATTATTTTGCAGTGCATGTTATATTATTATTAAACTTAATTCATTTCCTGATGCATTAATCATTTAATTTTTTAAGATAAACGAATATACAAACCTTTATTTTCTTTTCTAAAGATATTCGTTTATCTTAAAAAATTAAATGAACCAGAAGTCCAAAGTGAAATTACACATGTAATTTTCATTTTAAAATACTAACTGAAACAGTTTCTAACTTGATAATAAGATTTTACTATTCATAATTATTTCAACTAAATTTTATTGTTACCTGTCATAATAACTATGAAGAAGTAGGAACATAATTTACATATAAGCTGACCATAGAATACAATTATAATTAATGAGAATTATGTAATAGTTATTTTGGATAATGTTCTTGAACGTTGAACCAGTTTCCTGTTTGTGATTCGCATGACTGGATTAAAATTGCAGTCAGCCAACATTGATCTTTTCTTAGACTTGTTCATTTCCATGCAAGAAAAAGCCTGCTCACAGATGTATGTGGTCCCAAATAGTGACACAAGTTTGGCAGCAAAATTTTTGAAGTGTGGAAATGCTGCTGCTGGCAAACATCCATAAACTCCAGCGGAAGAACTGACTTGAACTTCTCCTTCAGGTCATAATCTGCTTGTGGGTAAAGCAGCTCTAACTGTATGTCTTCTGGGGGCTGAATCAGCTTCTGCACTAAATGGCAAACTGAGGATATTGAAGAGTGGTTCCCCGTTCTTGAAGTCTCGGAACCTCCTTTCAAATTCAAAAGCCAAGGCATCCAACTGAGCTTGTACTTGTCAGCCGTTTTACCAGAAATGGTTTTCTGTTTAAGCAAACGAAGATGACAAAACTTGTTTTATTTTGCTTGTTTTTTTTAGTCAAAGCATGAGCTCCATCGGTTTTTACACCTGCTATCTTGTTCCACACAAACGCAGTTCTTTCAACACAATTCTCAAAGCATTGAATAAATCCTGGCCTGTAATTATGTCTTTTAGTGGCTCAACACTAAGTAATTCTTCGGTAAGCTCAAAATGAGTATTTATTCCCGTATAAATACCTGCTATTGCTATGTGTCCTGGACATCGGTACTTTCATCCAACGCAAGAGATTACCACAAAAAGTCATTGCTTGCATCTCGAATTTTGTGCATTAAATTGTCACTAATTTTTTTCAACACGCCTTTAAAGAAATACTATCCAATTTTGTTTTCTGTTCTGGACAAATAATGGTTGCTGCATCTGAGTAGCATTCCTTGATTAACTCGCTGCCAGAAAAAAAGTCTTGTTCCGTTTTTCTTATGGGACAACACCAAACTGGCTTCAGTTGCAGAATCTTGTATTAAATACTGTTCAGTGAAAACAGTTTGTTGCTTCTTTAAATTATTAACCAACTTCTGACAATTCATTTTTCTTTCTTCGTTCATTAAATTTGCCCGAAATCCAAATGTTTTGTTTGGTGATATCTTTTTAAGTTGTACTCCTTAAAGACACTCACACAATCACAGCACAACAAGCAGACTGCCTTGCTACCAACGCTTGTGAAGCAATATTTAGTGGTCCATTAGTCATTAAAAACAAGACATTCTTCCTCAATCTATCTTTTTTTTGGCAGCACTCAAGGTTAAATCAACGTCTGTTCGCTTTTAAATTACAATTTTTACAAAACCGCAAATATATAAATAGTAAACAAAGGCCACCTCCAGTTGAGCTGATATTGAGTTTCGAATAAAAATGTTAACAATTAATGACTAATGATCACTAATCAATTATGGAGCCATAAAATCGATTTAATATCCCTAGGTTTTAATAAAATGCTCGGAATAATTAATTTTTAAAAATAGCGATAATTGTATGCAAATAAAATTAACATCGACATAAGATCACTACATATACATGCCTACGGGACGCATAATATGCTCTGGCGGGCTGCATGCGGCCGCGGGCCGTAGTTTGCCCACCCCTGCCATACACAATAGGCCTACTGATCCACGAAGGTGCCAGGTCATGCGAGGCAAACCGGATTACCGCCGCAGAAAAGAAGAGGCAAGCCCGAAAGGCCCATGCTGTCAACCCTCCAGGAGATGTCGCACTCGCCCCCTGTCCCTTCTGTTCCCGAACCTTTCGTGCAAGGATCGGCCTAATCAGCCATCTGCGCACGCACAGAAAACCCTCGGATGACTAGAGTGGTCCTCGTCGTATCGACGGACGAACGAACACACTGATCAGCCATAGGGGCCGTACATAAATGACATCACACGATTTTGGCCAACTTTTACCCCCCCCCCTCATCACACTTCGTCACGAAAACTTAGACCCACCACCAATATGACGTAACAAAGCTTTGACCCCCCCCCCAACAGCTGAAAATTAGCATGTTGCAAATTACTTTTTTGTCATTTAAACAGAGCTTTTTTTTGTAAAAAATATGTGCCGGTACTCAGTGATGGATTGCCTAACTTTTAACTACCAGTTCGCACCTCGATGCAAGCTAAATCACAACTGCAAAGATACTAAATATCAATTTTAACAAATTAATAATATAATAAATTTAATAATGAATGTTAAAATACAAGAAAAGTAATAATTTTTTCCCACATTGAAAAAGGTGCCAGTACGCGTATCGGCATAAAAAAAGCACTGCATTTAAATATGTCTATGTATTTAGTGTAAGTCTTCACTCTAATATTGTAATACGTCATTAAATAAATTGCAAGCAATCAAATATTTAAATGGAACTTTTATTTAAAGTTACCTGTTTTTGATGTGACATCACTGTCACATTTCTTAATAATCTTAAACACCTCCCTCCCCCTCATCACAAACACGTGACCCCCCCCCAAGGCGCTTGATTTGATATCATTTATGGACGGTCACATAGGTTTACTTAACTTTACAATAATTTACTTTAAATTATAAAAAATTAATGATTCCAGGGGTGCTACTCACTTTAATTTTAACCCACAAATGACAAATCATAAAAATATAATTTTGGTGTTAAAATTATGATTTTGTTATTAATCATTAATCTGTTAAAATATGCTATTGCTTTTGGCTTTTTTCAGCAAAGTACTTAGCATACGTGATACAGCATAGTATTCAAAAAATAACACTTATTAACTTTAACACACACCGTCACACACCTGTGAAAATTCATCTTCCGAGAGAACTTTCTTCGGTTTCGCTATACGCTTTGAAGGGACTTTAAACTCATAAGGAGCCAGGTCTTTTCTCGTAACGTTCGCCTTCTCTGATTCCATTTAAAATATCCTCCAGTTTGTAAATAGTTACAAGGTCGACAGTTATCCGTATTATTTAAGCCAACAAACGTTGGTTTCCAGTTTACAGTATTACGACTACAAGTTGGATAAGTTCCTGTAACTTGTAAACAGGAAACAATATAAATATATGTTGCTTTTTAAAGGAAACAAAACAAAAAATTGTATATGAAAAGTGTATACATATCACTATAGCCCCAACCTAATTATTTATACTGTATGATATTCAACTGTATAAATTTATTAAAATAATAACAAATCAATAATCAGTATCCAATTATTTAATAGTAAAAATATTCACTGGCGTCATCTCTTATAGAGACTTTTGTTATTCCTGAAAATGTGTTTTATTTTGTAGCCTCCATGTTTTGGATTATGTTTTTAATTTAATTTATTTTACATCAAGTTGTTACCTCTAAAGTTAAAGAGTAAAATTACATAGTCTGCTATAGTCAGCTGTTTTATAAAATTTATTAGAACAATTTTTGCAATTAATAAAAGACATTCAACTCAAATACATCGAATATCGTCAACGATGAATGTAATACCATCTTTTTATATTTTACAGGCAATTAAGGACTACATAAACCTTATTCACTCAATTTATTATAATTTGACTGTATAAGTATAATAATAATATTTATAACTGTAAAATTAAAATAATGTTATTTATTATTTATATATTATAACTAATACTTAACTTATAGTATACTTATAGCAATTAGTTATTTTTTTTAATTACATTATCTTTTGAGTAGATTTGGTGTAGATATAATAATGTATGTGTATTTTGTCGAGGCAAAGCTTTCAAGAAGCCTAGAACTAGAAGCGGAATCAGTATAGACTAGACACATTCACATAGACTATTGGGCCGTCCATAAAGTACGTCCCCCTCCAGAGGGGGGAGGGGGTGTACGAAAGTGTGACAGTTTGTGACAGGGGGAGGGGGTCTGGTCATGTGTGACGTCACAGCGTTTTATATTAAATTTTAATTACTTGTATTTTAATAATTTTAAAAAAAATATTTTTGTTCAAAAGTGTGACACACTTTGGGGTCCGAGATTTGGGACATGGGGCAGGGGGGGGTAAAATGGTAAAAAATAGCGTGACGTACTTTATGGATGGCCCCTATAGACTATAGAAGTCGCTTAATTTAATGTTTCGCACATGTCTAATTATTAATTTAATGTTCCCCATAAATCACGATGTCAAAAATGTTCATTACATTGTATTCAGTATAGTATATTCTACATTTAATTTTTAAAAATGTGAGTTTTTGAAAAGGCTCTTTAGTATATTATTATATCCTCCTCCTCCTATATAATAAAAGGCAATTTTCTGTCCGTTCTGTCCGGTCATCTATAGCGATTGGTCCCTCAAACACATATGACTCCTACAGCCAATCATATTGAATACGTTTACGCGGACGTTCAAAACGAGTTATTTTTGGTGCAGTATTTCTTCCAAGACTTTATTTTGAGTTAAGCACGTTGGGATTTATAGTCAAAAGCTCTGTTTTTACGAGTTATTTATTTTAAATATAATGAAGAGTATTTTTGACGTGATGCACATGTATGCCGGTCGAGACGACTGTTGGAGGGGAGTTACAACATGCCACCGAACGGTGGCGGAACGTCCTTGGATGGGCTTTGTTGCTCGTGTATATATAAATACTAGCAAAATCCCCGCGCTCCGCTGCGGAAGTTAGAATTTTAGTAAGCGTTGAAAACCCGTTTCACACCAATTCAAAACACCAATAGATTTCAGTCTGAATCATGATCGATATACTTGTTTGTCAATATTTGTCAAAGTCGTGTAAAATTAAATGGGTACTAAAATGACATTACGGGCGCCCCGTGCAAAATGGATGCAGGATGTGCATATCTCATAAGGTCTGAGGATTTCAATCTAGGTCATGATAGAGAAATGTGACTATATTTATTTAAATTATTTTTAAGGTAACAAAGCTTTAAATGTTTACGAAAAAAAATATTTTGGGTCCCGGCCCCAAAGGAACAGACGTTAGAAGTTCATTACCCTATATAATTTTATTTTATTTTTAAAATCAAATTTGGCCATAGTTCATCCATTTACCTAGTAGCCACATTTTAAATTACCTTTTATATAACTAATGTTAAAATATGGCATACGGGCCCCCAGCCCGGAATAAGTTGTGTTTTTAAAACTTTTACTTTGAATGCCAGAAACCTTCGATGGAGCGTACCCAAAAACTTCCTAAAGTTTAATGGCCGTGGGATGAATAAAATACATTTACAAATAATACGTCTTTAAAAAAAACTAAAATAAGGGCCGGGGGCCCTATCGGGGTAATATGTATAGTTCAAAACAACAGCTTATTTCAATTTGGATTATGATGAATATATTTGTTAGTAAACATTTTTTTTTAAATTGAGTGAAATCAAATGGTTAAAATGTCTTAAATGTTTACAAAAAAGAGATTAGGGGCCCTCGGCTACAAAATATTGAAAAAATATAATTTTAATGCCCTAACGAATTTTAATATAAGCCATCAAGTTTTTATCTTCGAAGTTTTGTAAAATTACATTTACACAGTATCCAAAGTTTTTTTATTTGTAATTTAGCTCATATAAGTTAAAAATATTACTTTTGTGTCCCGGGCCCCCAGTGAGTGATAATTAAACAAAAAAATTCGCCTGTTACCATCCCGGGAGTGTACTCAACAACTTCCCAAAATTTCATGCTTCTAACTACACGGGAAAATGGAGAATCTGTGATGATTAACTTTTTATATAAGAAAAAAAATTGGGCCCCGGCCCCTTGTGAGTGAAAATTTTAAATATTTGTTGGCCTGTTACCATCGCGGGTGTGTACTCAATAATTTCCAAAAGTTTCATGCTTTTACCTACACGGGAAATCAGAGAATTAGATTTGAGTCAGTTTTTATATAAGAAAAAGTACATTTGGGCCCCCGGCCCCCAGTGAGTGATAATTTAAACATTTTTTTTTGCATGCTACCATCGAGGGAGTTGACTCAACAAATTCCCAAAGTTTCGTGTTTCTACCTATACGGGAAAGTGGAGAATAAGGCAATTTTCAGTATAAGGAAAAAAACGCTTTTGGGCCCCCGGCCCCAATGAGAGTGAATTTTAAAATTATTTTACGCCACTTTGAATCGCGAGAGGCTACTCAAACAACTTCCCAAAGTTTCATGCTTCTACCTACACGTGAAGTTGGAGAATTCATGATGATTCAGTTTTTAATATTAGAAAAAAACTTCTTTTGGGCCCCCGGCCCCCAGTAAGTGTTAATTTAAATATTCTTTTTACCTGTTACAATCACGGAAGTGTACTTATCAACTACTCAGAGTTTCATGCTTCTACCTACACGGGAAATATGAGAATTTGTGATTTTCTGTTTTTATATAGCTCATTTAAGGAAAAACTTCATTTGGGGCCCCGGCCCCCAGTATTTGATAATTTAAATATTTTTTTGCCTGTTAACATCGCGGAAGTGTACTCAACAACTGCCCAAAGTTTCATGCTTCTGCCTACTCGCAAAATAGGAGAAATTAGTTATTTTTCAATTTAATATAGCCCATATAAGGGAAAAAAATGGTTTTGGGCCCCCGGCCCCCATTAGTGTGAATTTTAAAATTCTTTTACGCCAAGTATCGTCGCAAGAGGCTACTTAACAACTTTTCCCAAGGTTTCATGCTTCTACCTACGCGGGAAGTTGTAGAATTAGTGATGAGTCAGTTTTTTATATAAGAAAAAAACTACATTTGGGCCCCCGGCCCCCAGTAAGTGATAATTTAAATATTTTTTTCGTTTGTTACCATCGCGTAAGTGTACTTATCAACTACTCAGAGTTTCATGCTGCTACCTACACGGGAAATAGGAGAATTAGTGATTTTTAGTTTTTATAAAGCTCATATAAGGAAAAAACTTCATTTGGGCCCCCGGCCCCCTGGAAGTGATAATTTAAATACTTTTTCGCCCGTTACCATCGCGGGATTGTACTCAACAACTTCCCAAAGTTTCATGCTTCTGCCTACTCGGGAAATAGGAGAATTAGTGATATTCAAATTTTTATATAGCCCATTTAAGGAAAAATAACGTTTTTGGGCCCCCGGCCCCCATGAAATTGAATTTTAAAATTCTTTTATTCTAATTATCGATCGTGAGAGGCTACTCAACAACTTCCCAAAGTTTTATGCTTCTATCTACACGTGAAGTTGAAGAATTAGTGATGATTCAGTTTTAAATATTAGAAAAAAACTACATTTGGGCCCCCGGCCCCCAGTAAGTGTTAATTTAAATATATTTTTTCGCCTGATACCATCACGGAAGTGTACTTATCAACTACTCAGAGTTTCACGGGAAATAGGAGAATTTGTGATTTTCAGTTTTTATATAGCTTCTACCTACACGGGAAGTTGGAGAATTAGTGATGAATGAGTCAGTGAGTGAGTGAGTGAGGGCTTTGCCTTTTATTAGTATATATATATATATATATATATATATATATCGCCATAAAATAATTGTTTTGTTGTTGTTGTTTTGTTGTTGTTGCTTTGTTGTTGTTTCTGTTGTTTTGTTGTTTTGTTTTTGTTGTTGTTTTGTTTTTGTTGTTGTTGTTGCAGTTGTTGTTGTTTTTGTTGTTGTTGCTGTTGTTGTTTTTGCTGTTGTTGTTGTTGTTGTTGTCTACATCCCTTGCCCTGCGACGACAATGTCCTTCATGTTGTTGTTGATTTGTTGTTGTTGCTGTTGTTGTAGTTGTTGTTTTGTTGTTGTTGCTTTGTTTTTGTTGCTGTTGTTGTTGTAGTTGTTGTTGTTGCTTTGTTGTTGTTGTTGTTGTAGTTGTTGTTTTTGTTGTTGTTGTGTTGTTTTGTTGTTGTTTTTGTTGTTGTTTTTGTTGCTGTTGTTGTTAAACCCTGGAAAGCCGGGTACTTGCCCCTAGTATATATATATATAAGCCCAAGTCACTCACTGGCTCATTGGATGTGGAATGTCATCATGGCCGTCTTAATGCATAGGCCCGTTGGGCATTTGCCCGGGGGCCCACTAGCATAAGGGCCCCATGGGAATATCTTTATTTATATATATTATGTATATTTATTTTTTTATTCCTGTGGGGAAGGGGCCCAACACTATTTCTTTGCCCGGGGGCCCAAACTGGTATAAAGACGGCCCTGGACGTCATTGTTTGAGCTTATATACTAGGTGTGCAATCAGGAGGTGCGCAAAATAATTATAAATTAAAATTTCTCTAGTAAAAAATTTTTTATATGACGTCATTATTTTAGCTTATATTTTAATTTTGGAAAAGGGAATGATGTAAAAAGAGGATTTGTGGATAATTAGACTAATTATAAAATACTTTGTGTACATTTCAGGAAGTTTAATATTTCGTTTTTATAAAACAAAGATAAGTTAATTTGGCTTTTGAAAAGGTGGGCACCGTAGGCGCCCTATAAAAAGTAGGCGCCACGGCACCCCAGCGCAACCTAGTTGTATTATAAATGGTTGAGGATTGTGATGTATTTCCTGCATCATGATCAAGGCATTATCATTAGCCAAAACGTCAACTTTTGTATTAGTCAATTAATTAAGATTTAATTTATTGTTTCGAATACAAAATTCGTTTTTGTATCTTGTATTTTATTTAAAACTTTTAATAAAACTTTATCACAGTCCTATTCTTAAAAAATATATGAATGATAGATTTAACAAAGCAGTTTTATAATTAATTGAACAGGTGTTAATTCCAATTTTTTATTTCACATTGATGAATCACCTTATTTCAATTCATAATCTCCATTATGTGGAGCTGGATAGCGAAGTCAATAGTGCGCTCGCCTCACAAGCTGAGGGGCGTGGGATCGAGCCCACGTTAAGGCCACTATACAAATGTTGATGAACGACTAACGCTAAGAAAGTCCTCCGCTGACCTGGAGAGGGATGGGCGCCGCCAAGGCTACTAAGCCCGAGAATGTTCTAAAGGAAACATTAGAACCCCCTACGACCTCGAAAAAAAGGTTATGGGACTAAAAAAAAATCTCCATTAGATGAATAGAAAGCTGCTATTTTGCTATTTTATTTTAAAAATCTATTGTCGTGTCTTATGCCAGCCACATTTGGCTCGAGTTAAAATTTTAACTGGCCCGCTGTCTCATGTTTAATTAATTGACTTGTGAATTTTTTCTTCTACGACAACATAAGAAAAGACAATTTTTTTTGCTGATGTCGGAAAATCGATGACGTTTTATTGTTTTACAAAAACCATATTTGACACAACACATTTTCCGCTATTAAGCTATTGTTATATTGTTGTAAGGTATGTAGTATAACATAAACATGTCTTAAATCTACAAAAACAAAATATTGAAAAGGGAAAAAAACCATATAAATAAAAACCAGTAAGTCAGTATTAAACTAAAGGTATGTCATCAGTGGCCTAACAACGACTTAGAATTGAGGCAGTTGCCAAGCGCCGGGCTGAGCCTGTTCAAAAGGGCGCTGCTAAATCTCTAATTTTTAAATTTTTATTTAAATAGAGGGCGCCAAAACTAAATTAGCCAAGGGCGTCAAAAACCCAGTTACGCCTCTGTTTTTTCATTTTTGTTTATTATCTAAATCCAGCCCTATCATGCCTTTACTTCATGAAATATGGCCCTCTTTGGAAAAGGTTTGGACGCCTCTGTCTATGTAGTTCCTATTTAAATATTCTCTTTGCTTTAAGTGCTGTAATTTATGTGTCATGATATGTCTATATTCTGGGAGAATTTTTTTTTGTATATTTTTACAGAAACCTACATCTGGTCCATTGTTCAATTATAGAAAAAGACAACGCCATGCTATCTTGTCAGACCCACAGGAGATTTCAACAGAGAGATTGAATTCATGTGCATCTCCTGAATGTTAATTTTTTTTTAAATTTGATTTTGTGAATAATAAAAAAATAATTTAATTTAATTTTTCATAAAAAGTTTTGGATCTCTGCTATCATTCACAAAATAAAAGTTAAATCCATTTAAATTTAACATAATTAACAACATATTAATAAAGTTTTCTTTCTCAGCTCATAGAATAGTACAACTCATACATAACTTCATCTTCTAAATAATACATTAAAATTGAACAATTTGTTAATCTATATTAATATTAAAGATAGTACTTTTTTTTCTTTTATGTTGCAGCTTACAATACTGTAAAAGGCCAAAATGAAGAAGGAAATAGAAACCAGCATGTAACGAATCCTAAAACAAAACCTGGCTTAATGAACATTCATGGCAAATTTATGAATGTAAATCAACCTACTTATCCTTCTCTGAATAAAAATGTTGGGAACCAGAACAAATTTGGAAATAATATCAACAGTAATAAGAGTCAGCCTGTATGCTACAATGTTAAAAAACAACCAAACAGCAATGTGACCTCAGCCTCCAATGTCGGAAAATCATTAAATGCAGCCATATCAACTTCATCATTTCCATATCAAGTGCCATCGAAAGCACCATTTGATAACCAATGCCACAGACAGACCTTTAACAGTTTTAACAATAACTTGGAGAGGAGGAACTTGAATTTAAGTGGAAGGAATTTCAATGAAAATGACAGATCAGCAGAAAGAAATATTCCGGTGAACAGAGGAATTTCTAACAAGACAGTAGCCTCAGTAGCTAACTGTCAGAAGAAACAACTGGCTGTTGCGTAAATAATTTTTTTATTTATTTCATAAAATTCATTGACTTTAATTTAACAATCCCATTTCAAATATGGGGATGACTGTAGTAAAGGTGCATTCTTTCTTTTTTAATTTCTTCCCCAGCAAAAGGTGAAACACAAATGATGAAAAAGTTATTTTAAATAAATGAAACATTTCTGCGAGGTTTCATATGATTCATTGTATTCATTAATAATTTAAGAGTTGGTAGCCTTTTTCTAAGAGAAGAGATACTTGAAAAAGGTGATAAATTATCATTTAAAAAGTTTAGTCTTATCATTTAGTGTATCTATTGATTGCCAGTTTTCTTAAATGCCAATACCTTTGTGCATTAGTTATAATTTTGCACTTACCCTAAAGCAATAATTTAAGAAAGGATTTCATTATAAGCTCCATAAATATATATTTATTTTTTTTAAACTCTACAATTTATTACAGCACAGTACTAACATTTTTTAATTAATGTATATTATATTTATAAATGAGATATTTTAAACTGCGATGGATTTTCCTTCATATTTTTAGAAAGAAATCAGTCTTAGTTTTCAAAACAACTTTATTTCAATGTGGTAAAGAAAAAACAATCTTTTCAACTTAACATTAGTAGTATCAAACACTTATTCTAATAAATAAGTTTTAGATTGATTGCATTACAATAATACAATACTCAATAAAAATTTGTAAAATATCTATCATTTCAGCCAAAGAAAACCACATCAGGCACCCAGTCAGTCTTATAGTTTTGAAGATGATGACAGTTGTCTTTTGGGAGCAGGCGTTACAATCCCCAAAGCTCCAGCTCACAAGTCCTACAACAAGGTTAATAAAATATACCACTTTAAAGTTAAAGCATGAACATATTAAGTTGAAGACAGGTGACTAACATAATGACTCTTAACACATTTTTTCACCATGCCTGCCATCCAAATAAGTCTATATGATGTGGATGATGATAGCATGAACGGGATTTTTTTTTCTTCTGTAAAGTTAAATGTGTCAAAGCTTCTAGCCCCATTCAACAATATTGTTCAGAAAAACTACTGAGAGATTTCATGAGATTTATTTTTCAGAAATATGATTCAGACATGTAAGAAAGTGGCCTTTCATAACTAATAAAAAGGAAGCTGTCCAGAATAAGTAAAGTTAGAATTTGTAATTTTTACCTTATAATACATGTACAATGTACATGTATCTTGTGTTATTTTTTTTCAATAACCTTATGGTGTCATTGTTCTCGGTTATATTTCACTGAATTTCAGAGTTTAAACCAATCTGAGCAAATTGACAGATCAATGCGTATCTTTACCTGTGCTATATCTGTGATGAAATCCTGGCCAGCCTCTAAAATAAATGATTGCCAAGTAATGTTTGAAGTGTTTGGTAAGATTTCAAAAATTGTAATGATTTATTTATCAATAATGAAGCTATGCAAATATTTTATATACATTTGTAAATGAAAATATAAAAGATGCCTATATGTAATATACCTATGATCTTGAAAGTTTTTGTACTTATTAAGAAAAGAGGATTTAGTTATACTTTGTTGGTTTGTAAAACCATTTTTTATTTAACACAATTAAAATAACCTTCATCTCTAAAAAAAAATGTTTAAATGTCTTTGTTGCCCTATTTTTTATTTTTTTTAACTGTGTTTATGATTTAAATAACAAGTCAAGCCATTTAGAAAGCCAAATTCTGTCAAAAATGGGTTGGCCTCTACGCCTCTCGAAAGACGAGTAGGGTTGCGGAGCTGGCCGCAACCTGAAACCGACATTTCCTGGCAGGTAATGGCGAAGTCTGATATGTTAGGTGTTAGGTGCTAGTCACATATGACTACAGTTGCTGTACGGATCTTAGGCAGAGCATTAGATGCAAAGCCATTGATGAAAACCAAAGTACTTGTTGAGGGTCAAGTTATTCTGACCGTTTCGTCCCCCTCATTTACTTATTACTAGCAACGCCTTTGACTGGTGCCGGTTTAGGGCCAGGAGCGCCATTAGGATTAGCAAAAGGTACCGCGAAGAACGTAGCAGACGCCAGCTCTGAGGAAACCTTCCAGTGGTGGTTACACCCTAGTAAGGTCATTGATGATCCCCCGCTTTGTGGCAGTCCTAACCATAGAGACTCGTATGCTTCACCGGGGTGGCGCCAAAGTGGTAGCAAGTCGAAGTATGGAAAATTCCACCCCTCCTTGTGAGTGTCACTTTTAGTGGGAGGCATCTTCGACTTTGTCCTGGATGCCCAGGCGGCCGCTTCAGAAGTAACCGTTCCGGGGTGGGTCTCTCAGCTGCTAGGTCCCTTTGGGGGAGGGGGCGGGATAGCTGAGGGGTTTTCCAGGAAGACCCATGAAGAGTACTAGGATCAGGGCTAATGACTTTCTTCCACATGTAGGTTCATTAGAAAGCCAAATTAAAATTTTAAAGACTGAATTGTGCTCAGATTCTACAGAAAATTTGAGCACATATTTTTAATGATTTCCCAACAACAACAAAAAATCAGAAATACCAGGGTAGTTTATTTTCATGAATTTTCAAACTACCTACATAATAATTTTACAATTAGATTTATCGCATTTTGATAGATAGGATTGTTTTTTTCCAAGTTTGTTAATCCCGCATTAAAATTTCAACACTCTAGTATTTTGATATTACATCATTTATTTTATTGCAGGTGTTGTGGATTCTGCAGTTGTCAAGGACAGAAGTGGCACTGGAAAAGAGTTTTTGCTAAGAGATGATACCTCCAGTATCAAATGTGTTTTCTATGAAATTGTAAGTTTTATCAACAGCTTTTTATACTTTACAAACATATGGCTTTAAGACCAGATCATAAAATCTCAAATGCAGGTTTATTGCTTAATTTCTTCTGTTTCTGAGTTTCTTCCTTTAAAAATTAATTCACAAGAACAAAATATTTTGATATATTTATTAATTGATTTTTAAAAACTTATGTGGCATTTCTTTATTCTTGAAACCTGTCTTGAGATTACTCTAGAAGGTTTGCAGTCCCTAGATTTTAAAATAGGTATATTGTCTTAGGTGACTTATATATTTAGTGTAATAAGTTAAACTACTGATTTGACGCTATTGCAAGCAATGCTAAAAAAAACGGCCTAAGTTGGGTCCAGACTAACCTGTCTGCAAGAAATTTTATTTTACCAATGCAATGTGAAATTAAAAATGTTTATAATCAGCCAAAAACCTAGTCAAGTGCATTATAGGTCACTCAGGAAAACAGACCCGACCTAAATGTTTGAGCTATCATTGCTTTTAGTGAACAAGCCATCATCATCAGTCCTGTGACTGTTGTGGTCGTTGGGGTGAGAACATTGATACATCAACAGACAACAATCGCCACATTTGCCCATCTTGAGTGGCAGCCAGTAATTCATTCAACCTCAGCCCTGTCCAATCTTTTATATTTCAAGCCAACTTTTCCACAATTGTCCTATTCACCAAACCCCTTGTACAGTGCCTTGAAGGATTATTTTAATCAGGCTATCATTTCGCAGCTCATGACCGAAACTGTACTTGCAAGCTATATCACTCTAGTAATGACTTTATTCCCCTCAATGATTTCTTTTTTCAACTTTCAGGACAGAGAGCTACCAAGACTTATCAGGGGACAAGTTCATAGGTAACTCAAGTTTTAAAGTTTTTGTTTTTAATTTTTTAAAATACATTTTTTAATTATTTTTTTACCAAAATAGATTTGAATACAACAATGGAACCGTTTGATTTATTTTGAATATATTATGAATTACATCTTTAGCTGCAGGATCAAATGATGTTTTATTTATACTTGTACAGGTGGACAATTTAATTTAGCCCTTTCCATTTACGTGTACTGAATATTAAAAATTCAAATTACTTTTTGTTAAAAATCTATTGTAAACTTTTTAAAAAATGCTTGTGACTTGTGTATATCAGAGTCATGGGAATGTTGAAGAGCAAAAGAGAAGTCCTTCAAATACTGTCAGTCCGAGCAGCTGGGAGAGAAGAGAGACAAGTTTGCCAAATAGCAAGTGAACTTTCAAAGAGAGAAATGGAGGCATTGGCAATGACTCACAAAGAACCTTGAACCATTTAACCACTTTTTTTTTCAATTTTGCTATAGGTTTAAATTTGTTAAATTGTTTCTTAAATTGAATTTAGTATTGGATTATTATTACTGTTAACTTTTTTAATAAAAGCAGAAACCTGACAAAATGAGATAACTTTGTTTTTAAATAACTTACTAAGTTAAGATAACAAAAAAGTGTTCATAGAGAAACAAAAGATCCTGAAGGGGGATAAGGGTGGGCTTTATTTAATGTGGCCTCTTTCACATATAGCTACTTATTTATTTGTATTTTGTGCGAATTATGATTTTTGTTCATGTTAGCAAACTAATTAAACCCCGCTTTCCCACTGGATGACAAACTCTAGAAATTCCACTGAAAATTCATATTTTATGTTCAGCTTGAGAAGTGTTAAATAATGTGTGAGTCACATTTCCATTTATTTCTTTTATTTTAAAATCCTATAGACTTACGTTAATTATAGCTAGTATATTAAGAATTCAATTGTCTATATTGCTGCACGTCCATAAATGACGTCACGCCCATAAATGACGTCACGCGATTTTGGCCGATTTTTCACCCCCACCCACCTTCGTCACATGTGGTCACAAAAAGTTAGACCCCCCTTTTCCAATATTACGTCACAAAGCTTTGCCCCCCCCCCATAATTTTTGTTAATTTGAAAATGAACATGTTTCAAATCAATTTTTTTGTGCTTTAAGTATCTACTTAGTGTAGGCATGTATTCTAATATGGTAACACGCGTGAAGCCATGTAAAACCTCATTAAATAAATTGTTATCAATCAAATATTTTATTGGAACTTTTATTTGAAGTTGCGTGTTTAGAGGTGACGTCAAAATTCTTAAACTCCCCCCTCCCCCTCGTCACACATTGTTAACCCCTCCCCCCTAGTTGCGTGACGTCATTTGTGGACGGCCCCACAGTCTTAATATTTCTTTGCTCTATGTCATATTTGAAAAAAATGTTCGATTGTTTTCTGCTTTAAATTTAAATTGCAGCCTTGATGTGTTGCTTTAAAAAAACCACAAAAAAAAAGAAAAAGACAAACAGATTATTGATAATGCCGAATACCAATGAGTTCATTTGTTGATTTCATAGCTCAAAAATGTATTTATTGTCCTTTTAATTAAGAGACTTGTCGACATCTAAGAGACGGTGGCCCACGTACTCGAAGAGTGCCCCGAGCTGTGCGGGGATTTGGAGGGTGAAGTAACGGTACCTGAAGAGGATTACCTCTACGGCGATGCCCGCTTGATGAGGCTCGCTTGCGATAAAATGAACCGGGTCCTAAGAGCCTAGCGGCTCGACCCAAAAAAGAATGAACATTCACATCTAATGTCTAATGCACATTTTCGAAGCCTGCAACTGAATGATGTTTTTGAACATCTCTATGCAGTGCTGGATTTACCTATTTGCTAAACAAGCTATAGCTTAGGGTCCCCATAATTTTTTTATATCTTTGGCACTAACATAAAATATCTGGACTACAAAAGGGCCCCCATATCTCAAATAGCATCAAAGGGCCCATCACGTCAAAGTCCGGCCCTGTCTCTATGATTTTAAGTTATCCAATTTGATAGAGGCAGTAGCCTTGTCTGACATTTTGTGGTACATGTAATTACGAGCACGAAGCTCTTGGACGGAGGTAGACCTTCAGTCTTTCGCCACTGAAAAGTATTGTAATCGAGATGTGGCAGCCTTGATGGCTTTGTTTGACTAGTGGTGTGTGACCAATGCCATAGCGCACTTCGAGCCTGACTGAACATGAAAATAGGGACGTGGGGACAATACATGTCCAATGGGTGATTTATCCCCACCCCTTTTTCCCTCAGTGATTTAGCATGTTCTTAAGAACTGCAACCGAGCACTCTTTCGTTACAAATATCAAATAGAGCGCGGAAGCTGCACCTGCAAATGCGTTTACGATCCCATATTTATCTTAGATCATGCGAGCCCCATTAATTCGTCTAAGAGAGTGTAGGACAATCAGTTGAGCTTATACACTCCCCTCCCCCCACACATACTTTTTTTCTCCCCCGCCTCCCTTCTTTAAAACAATTTGTTCTCTGACAATGCCTAACATTTTTTGTCTTAAATGTATTCTTTTTTTATATTTTAATTTCAAATGCAGTTATTAAAAGTGTATAAGTTATAAGTATAATACTCCTGACAAGTAGGCCTGTGGGGTGCGTGCGAATGGTACCTGTGACACTATCTCAAGGGTTGACACCAATCACCAAATGGAAGGAGCACAAACGTCTTGATAAAACAGACTTTCATAAGGGGCCGTCCATAAAGTACGTTACGCTCCAGAGGGGGGAGGGGTGTAAGAAATTGTGACAGGGGGAGGGGGGTCAGGCCATGTGTGACGTTACGGTGTTTTATATTAAATTTTATTAATTTAAAAAAAATTGTTCGAAAGTGTGACGTAGGCCTACTTTAGGGGGGGGTCCGATATTTGTGACAGTGGGGAGGGGGGTAAAAGGGTCAAAAATAGCGTAACGTACTTTATGGACGGCCCCTAAGGGGATACCCGGTCATACTTACATTTTCCGTAAGTGTAACCACTCCAAATGCGTTATGATTAATTAATTATATTACATTTTAAGGTGGATGCCTCAGAATTGAGGTAACACCATAATTACAACTGCCTACAGTTTTATAATAGACCTATCGATCTGATACTATCTGATAGTTAACAGTTGTCCTCACTACGGCAGTGGCCGATGTAGCTTTTAATTGTTGGAAGATTTCAAGCATGGCGTCCGTCTGCCCACGTCACTACACTTTTGATTTCCTCCGGATGACGTCGAGGGGGTCGTAGCCAACGCCCTGCCTACGACGTGCAACATGAGATACTTGTCCCTTTTCAAGTGTCAAGTTTTCATTTTATTTTTTAGTTAGTTACGTTGTTAACAATAATGATTTGAAGTTGAAAATAATGACACAATATTTTTAAAAACTTAACATCACACACACATTTATATATACAAATTTATGTACAGTTATGCATGAAGCAAAAAATAAAATTAAAACAGAACTTTCTCTACTGATTTTTTTTTAAAGTTTGAAAATATGTATAAATGTTATTTCATACAATTGCTTTGATTATCTTCATCTGTCAATATTCAAGAAGTGGGTTTATTTTGACAGACTAAGATGGCTGGCCACCTTGTATGCCTGCCTGGTCTAGCACGACCCCCATGGTCGGGTTCCTGTGATAGTTTTGACGTAACTCATGATGAACCCGGCCTGATCTAACATGGTCCCCATAACCCACACCAAACAACACGCTAGAAGAATTATGACGTAGAACGACATGGTGGCCCACTCAGCAGAAATCATACTTCGGCGATGTCTTCGTGGTGTGTGCTCCTTGAAATTTCTATCCACTGTCCTGAAGGCTGAATCGCTTAGCGCCTCGATTGTGTTGATAGAGCTACTGACACCGCATTCCCTTCGGCCTGAGTCATCGTTTCTTGGTGAGGCAGTTGTGCCAGAGTTTCGCGTGCAGTGCCTAGAGCTGTAACTCCTTGATCTGGTCGCTCGCGTGAAGGCGTTGACGACAAAGGTGCGGGCATCTTTCCAGGCTCCCGGACCGACGAGGCGGTACTGGAAGATAGGAAATCATTTTAATGTTATTCTTCGATTTATTTTCTTAACACCAACTTCAGTTTATTGGATTTTTGGGGGTCATTATTTTTGTTTGCCATAGCAAAGTTTAGTATCGCACCTGAGCAGGCAAGCAGGGTCCCAGGTAACATTTGAGAGCCAACTCTGGATCAGAGAAAAGTATCTTCCACAAGTTGGGACGCGCTCCTATCTGTGAGGCGACTTCATCCATATAAGCGATCCAAAATGTCTGGAGAAAACACTGTGTTTTAGTTTTTGGTTTGAGATATGATACACACAAATGTATTTCAATTAGATTATAACTATAAGTATAAGTTTAAGGAGATTTAAGTTTAAAATAAATGTTCTAAGTTTATTATGATAAAATCAATTGTAACTGAACCCAAGAATAATTACTTACTTATGCCCACAATCGTTTGGATTAAGTTTATGCTTTTGAATTTGTGTCCCATAATGAAAATAATTAATACCTAATACTGTTTTGTTTTAAAATATTTTAATTATATACGATACGACTACCATTTTATTTAACGGCCGTCGTATTAAGTAAATATTCGATTAATAACTTAATTAAGCTCAATGGTAAAGCAGCAAATGATTATTTAATTTGATAAATGGTTTCTAGCCTCTTGATAATTTTCTTTAAAAATATTAACGAAGAGTTTAATTACTTTAATTGTATCAGGTACTTGTTTATATTGCATGTTATTTACGTGGATTTTAACAGTTTCTGAGGTACCAAAGTCGTAATAGCCCCCCCCCCAAGAAGTGCACTGGTGGTTGTGATGGGTTTCTCTAAAAACTTTGCAATCTTTCAAAAGTTAAAGCTCTAGTTTTCTCATACAATAACTTCTTCATAGAACTACTTCATGGAAACTAGGGATTGTATCTATTTACAAAACTATTTCAAGAAATAAGGTGATTGCACTTTACGAATAACAACACACGTAAGGTTCCCCGCATAGCAGCTGTTCAGGATTTATTATATAATCAGACATCAAAATTTAGAATGCGATTAGAAATGATAGTTCATCCCTGCTTTACATATAGAAGTGCATAGGAATTTTGATGTGTTCTTTCAAGGTCTTGTGTCCAATTGAAATAAACAAAATCAAGACATTAAAGTTGGCATAACTGCTTATATATTCACTGACATTTTTAAGTCACATATAAGTTTAGGAGGTCAAATAAACCAACCTGCAAAGTGTGCCTCCTTGAGCCTACCTGCAAAGTGTGCCTCCTTGAGCCTACCTGCAAAGTGTGCCTCCTTGAGCCTACCTGCAAAGTGTGCCTCCTTGAGCCTACCTGCAAAGTGTGCCTCCTTGAGCCTACCTGCAAAGTGTGCCTCCTTGAGCCTACCTGCAAAGTGTGCCTCCTTGAGCCTACCTGCAAAGTGTGCCTCCTTGAGCCTACCTGCAAAGTGTGCCTCCTTGAGCCTAGATACAACTTATTCATTGATTCCTTCTTTTGAAGAATGTCTTCTTCCATGATTCTCCTACTGGGCAGCTGACGCTCACCTGAAATGTTGAAAAGTGTGACTTGAAGGTCACTCAAAACAGCCTTTAACTAGATGACTATAAATAAAGCGCTATATATATTATATTTTAACAACATGATAACAACAAGACACAAAATATCCAGAATGTGTACGATATTAAAGGTTTGTTTTCGGTGTTACTTTCAACATGACGTCAAATTTTTATTACAGAACTAAGTCTTAAAATTAAGAAACATTAGACTTGACGGTTATTTCCAATAACTAGACTGTGAATTTAGGATCGGGCAGAAAGGGTGTGGGATAATAGGAACGGCAGCCGTTGTCTCGACAATGGCATCAAGAACATGGTAAGAAAACACCTTCTATATAGTTATAAATGTGAATTTCCGTGGCAGGATAAAATGCCTTACACAGATTTTTAGAACGTGCCAAAATATTTACCACGACCTTCGTCCATAGTAAGAGTCACCTTCTTTGGTTGCACCGTGTGTGGAGAATGGATGTATGAATCTGGTGTATATGAGGAGTTGGCAGAGAGGCCAAAGACTCCGAATGAAGTTTATTTGACATTAGAACACAAAGAAAGCCAAAGTGGAAGTCAAAGATTTGTCGAACTTAGCTGAGCACCTCTCCAGCTGGTGAATAGCAGTATAGTGAGAGTCCCTCCGGCTGAATATTGGTGAAACACAAGACAACAAAAAGGGCTTTGTGAAAACCGAAATTTACCAGAGAACCAATGGATTCAAAAGACCGATGGATGACACTATGATTAGTGGCAACGTTTTAAAAACTTGTTAAATCGATTTTTACATCACACAGCTCTGTTTGAAACCATTTAAACAATCATTTTTTCAAAAATATTTTTTTTAGAAATCCTCACTTTTTTGTTATCTATTATAAATTGAATTACTTTTTTTAAACTCAAAAGTCACTTTGTCTATGGAATACCTAAGGGAATCACATCAAATATAAGCCTCGTTCCTGTTTTTATTATGTATTGAATATTTACCCTTGATAAGCTTTGTGTACCATCTGCACTGCATCTCAGCGATTGGCATAACAGCGCCGATAGCTTGAATGAGTCCAATCATGGCTAGGGTGGGGTGGGGAAGGTTAGGAGGGAAAACATACTTGTACAGGCTCGTGCTGTTGTTGACCACCTAGATACAGAATAAAAAGGAACGACTTCGTCAGCACTAACATATACTTCCCACATAAAATGTTTAAAGTTTAATTTTTTTTCAAAGATGAATCGTTAAAACTTCCCATGACTTTAACGATGTTTTTAAAACAACAAAATCAGACATTTGGATTGGGCGTACAGACGTATTGGTAATCTCCACCGTCTCCACCCTAAGATTTAAAAAATCCATTCATAAAGATAATGTTCATAATTTAAAAATTAATAAGACGAACTATTATAGAGAATTTCGCTTTAATGTTTTAAAATGAAAGTAAGTGTAGTGGATGGTGGACTCTGACCCGCATGGCATCCGGTGCAACAAAGTCCACCCTGTAGTCGTAGCCAGTGGCCAGGACGATTGCGTCACATGGACAGAAGACAGGGTCATCATGGAACCAAACTCCGGACTCCTCTACCTGAACAATCTTAGACTTGGTCAGCACTCGGCCAGACACCAAGTGGATTGGCAGCTCATCGTTAATTGTTGGATGACAGTTGAGTACCCTAGAGATGATACCAATCATATTATAATGAAACACCATTGATGAGCACAGTTGAGTACCCTAGAGATACCAACCATATTATAATGAAACACCATTGATGAGCACAGTTGAGTACCCTAGAGATACCAATCATATTATAATGAAACACCATTGATGAGCACAGTTGAGTACCCTAGAGATACCAATCATATTATTATAATGAAACACCATTGATGAGCAGCACTTAAGGACAATATAGAGCTACTAAACTTAAACGTTTCCCTTAAGATTACTTTAATCTAACATGTAGATAGATATCTAATTATATTTATATTTGTAATATAATCTAAATTTCTTTGCTTTTGTCGTAATTTATTGAATACATAGACATATGACTGCAGATGTTAAATGTGATCATTATGTATTGGTCGTGGGTTAAAATAACACATTTTTAACATGACTTATATGTGTCATCAGAGTGCGACGAATGGTCATCAAAATGTTTTGTTTTAAATCTTTGCTGTTACGTTGAGTTAAATGTATGCCAAATGTATTTGAATAACCATATATAACAATTGGTTCCTTAAAAGTACTTAAGTTTTCATTACGGTATTTTAAAAAAAAATTTTTATTATTATTTTGTTGTTTTTTGTTTTTGCAAAGCTAACATGAATGCGAACAAAAACATTCAAGAAATTGCTAAATAATTACGATATAGGTATGCAATGAAAAAATACAAATGAACATATTTTCTTTCCCTAAAGACATTTTTTCATACGAATGACATCAGAGGCGTAGCAAAGAGTGTGGGGTGCATCTGTCACCGGACGCCGAGGGGCACCAAAATGAGGCTTACAACATTACTTCATAATAAGGAAACAATGGTAATAAATCACGGCGGCCCGAGTTTTATAGCTTGTCACCAGGCGCAAAACATCCTAACTACGCCCCTGAATGAAATGTCGACAAGACGTCTACAGTGGAACTCACCCGTGCTGAGGTTTCAGCCCATAGGTGTCATGGTCAATCCTGAAGTTCGCCTGTATCTGGACACACCAGTCCAGCAATCTGAGGGGCAGACTGAACACAACCCTGCTGTTGGCAAGCATGTCCGCTGGTAGACCCCAGAAGGCGGTCCGCGGGACGATCCATGCCCCCCTCCTGGAGCTCAGATTCACCTGTGTGAGTTTGTAAATGAAATAAGAGACATAAAAATAATATGTCTTTTTAATTGTTTTGTTTCATAATCCAAGAGATGATCTTGTGTTGCAGTGTCCATCGATTTTCCGTATTTTATAACATGAGATACACAGACGATTTTTAAAATAAGCAATACATTTTAATCTGTGTTAAAAGACAAATACAAGTCCCAACAAAATTGGAACAAGACTAAAGACTAAAGATGTATTTAGTAGCATTCAGAATTAAAATGAATTATGTCATACAAAATCTGCGATAAATCTGTATAAGAGAATACAAGATACATTAACGGTTTATGTGAATGAAACATTGATATTATTAATAGAAAAAATATGTTTCGTTGCATTTCTGTAACTAACCCCTTTGTTTATTCATGGTCGAAATCTAAGAACAGATGAGATTAATTAAATTTAGATTCATTATTTAAATCTAAAACTTGATGACGTGTTTTTCTTTGAAAAGAAATTTCATTAAGGATAAATGATAATTAAGTCTTGAAAATGAAAAAGTACGAAAATGCCCCCCTAGAATATCATTCAAATCATCAAGTCTTTTGTGAAGATCCCCCAATTCAAGGTGTAAGATATTTTTAAAGATCGATATATGTTTGGCCAATAAAATCAACATCAAAGAAGCTTCTTACCTGTTCCGCTGATCGGGCGAGATCACAAGCGATGTCTGCTGCTGAGTTCCCCAAACCTGAAACATAGAAATAGTTGATTTTCATGTTAAGATTTGTGGGAGCCATTGCATGCAAGCTAAGCTTCTTATATTTTACATTGTGTTTTAAGTTGTTTAACATTTTATCTAATCTGATACATCACAGACGCTCTGTACAGAAGATTATTGCGTCCTACAATTATTCAAGGTTAATGTCTAGTCTTGCATGTTCATTAGAGTTCTGAATGTTGATAGCGTGTTAATACTATTAATAGCTTGTTCAGGCAACCCCATTTGACGGTCAAATGTCAGAAGGGAAGGAAGGGGATTTCCATGTGTTTCTTCTTGCTAATATGGAAATTTTAGGTTTGCACATGGCATATGTTATTGTTTTCACTTCAATCAAAATACTTACTAGTTTTCTTACCTAAATTATTTTCTATACATCATGTGGAAAAAAACATAGTCTTAAGTCTAATGAACATTTAAAAAAAAATTAAAACCCATTTTTAAAAAAGAAATGCGTCGTTTTCATTGTGAATGTAAAACAGAATGTATCATTGGACCTACTTGCTGTGAATACATCTTTGAAGAAATCGTCTTTTTTCCATATTATCGATAAAACATTGCTATTGTTTACATGTGTTAACTCTTACCTAGAATAAATACAATTTAATAGAATTTCAACTTTTGTCTGAAATGTGTGTCCACAATGTTAGTCTATAATATTTACTTCTCATTTGATATTCTTTTAAGTTATGGATGTGAAATTCCATTATTAGAGAAGTGACATTATTTTAGAGAAATGGATAAATGAATATTTCCGAAAGCATTTATATGTTATTGTAGATGTGGTTGAAAATATCATATTACAAAACACAACAAACAAGTGCAATTGGATTTAACAGTCACTTATTAAAATATTTTGTTGTTAATCGTATTTTTCACCAATAATGAAATTACTCCAACTGAAGTATAAAGCAATGTATTATAATTAAATTAACTTCGAAACTGTTGATTGACCATAAAAGAAATGCGATTGCTGTTTTGGGCTTTCTTTTTTCCTCCAGCAACTTCTTAACAATTTGATTCTGACGTTCCCAGGACGAGGTAACGGTAACAAATTTTAGTACATGATAAACTTGTTTTCTATAGAGCAAAAACTGTTCTCAACGCGCTTCTGGGTAATCCACGCGATGAGCATGTATAGTGACATTACTAGTCACATCAATTTTCTTTGTATCAATTCCATACTGCCTTCGGATGTAAATTCAGAGTTTTTCTTGTGTTTAACGATTACATAAGCATGGATGCTTCATATCCCTTTATTGTCAAGTTTTTTTTAAATAAATATATTTAAATCAATAGCTGGTGGATAGCGAAGTCAATAGTGCGCTCGCCTAACAAGCTGAGCGGCGTGTGATCTAACCCAATTTAAAGCCACAATAAAAATGTTGATGAATGTCTATCGCCGTGATTCCCAAAGTGGGTACTACCGCCCCCTTGTGGGCGCTGAAGCGATTCAGGGGGACGGTGAAGGCCACGGGTCAATTTGGGGGGGCGGGCGGTGAATACCTGTAAGGGGGCGGTGAACGCATAATAAAAAGACCCGTAAAAACAAAGTTTTTGACTATAAATCCCTTATATATGAGACAGAACTAAAAGTATTGATTATGTTCCAACGCGACAAACATTTACGGACTGACACCGAGTTATGTCCCCTGTCTAACAGGGGATGGGACGTGAGGGGTGTCGATACGACGGTCGACGTCAAAGAGTCAACTCAAACTCTCACGTGGAAAAAAAACAATAACAAACCGTGAATTTGAATTACATACGTTATATAAGGATAAACTAAAAATGTATTAATTTAATTACGGTACGTTCAGTCGATCTGAAATTGTGATACGATGCATTGTTAGGTGAGACGGGTCCGTGTGCCAAGTTTCAGCTCGATCGGATCACGGGAACTTGGTCATTTTTGACTTTTGTTTTTCCGCCCGCCCAAGACAGAGAGAGATGATGACGGAGACGGCGGTGAAGTTAATATAAGGGATTTTTAAAAAAACGTAAAAACAAAGTTTTTGACAATAAATCCCTTATATATGAGACATAACTAACAGTATTGATTATTTTCAAACGCGACAAACATTTACAGACTGAATCTGTCTAACTCAACTTTGCTTCATAACTCTGGGGGGGGGGAAGAGGGGGAAAAGTCTGGTCACCGATTCGCTTGACCGAGCTCAGCGTGGCACGTAAAATGTAAACAAAAGCACGCTGTACTTCGATGGGTCGCCTCAACGCGTCAACTCAAACTTTCACGTGGAAAAAAAACAATAACAAACAGTGAATTTGAATTACATACGTTATATAAGGATAAACTAAATAAGTAAAATGTAAAAAAAACTTTTTTTAAAAAGGACACGCTTTTGTTTACATATAGAAATTGCACTAAATATGTATTATACAAAAAAACACATTTCCCCCTAGCTGAAAATTGAACCTCGTACCTCCATGTCGGCAATCGATCACGCTTATATTTCGGCCAGCAAGACTTGATGTTGATAATACTTTTTAAAGGTATAATAATTGTATCCCTCTAGGGCGAATTGAGGCATGGTTCATTGGCGCAAGTGATAATATTTTATATAGACAAAAACTAAAAACTAAAAGTGCAATAATTTCAATACGGTACATTCGATCGATCTGAAATTTTGATACAATGCATTGTCATCCAAGATCTATCTTTGGTAAAATTTTTACATCTCTAGCACCATCAGAAGTGGTATAATTTTATGTTTCAAGTTTTGAAGGAAGGATGGATGGATGGAAGGATGGATGGATGGAAGGATGGATGGATACAACATACAAACAATGTGACTTAAATAAAAGCGTGTAAAATGCATTAATTTAATTACGATACGTTCGATCGATCTGAAATTTTGATACGATGCATTGTTAGGTGAGTCGGGTCCGTGTGCCAAATTTCAGCTCGATCGGATTACGGGAAGTGGGTCATTTTTGACTTTTGTTTTTCCGCCCGCCCATACCAGAGAGAGATGATGACAGACAGAGACGCCGGTGAAGTTGATATAAGGGATTTAAAAAACAAACCCGTAAAAAAAAAGTTTTTGACTATAAATCCCTTATATATGAGTCATAACTAACAGTATTGCTTATTTTCAAACGCGATAAGCATTTACAGACTGAATCTCTCTTAACTCAACTTTGCTTCATAACCCTGGGGGGGGGTGAAGGGTGGGAGAGGGGGAAAAGTCTGGTCACCGATTTGCTTGACCGAGCTCAGCGTGACACGTAAAATGTAAACAAAAGCACCCCGGTTCTTCGATGGGTCGCCTCAAAGCGTCAACTCAAACTTTCACGTGGGAAAAAAAACAATAACAAACCGTGAATTTGAATTACATCTATACTAATAAAAGGCAAAGCCCTCACTGACTGATTCATCACTAATTCTCCAACTTCCCGTGTAGGTAGAAGCATGAAACTTTGGGAAGTTGTCGAGTAGCCTCTCGGACGAAAATTGGAGTAAAAGAATTTTAAAAATAACACTCATGGGGGCCGGGGGCCCAAAAACGTTTTTTTCCCTTATATGGCCTATATAAAATTTGAAAATCACCAATTCTCCTATTTCCCGAGTAGGCAGAAGCATGAAACTTTGGGAGGTTGTTGAGTACAACCCCGCGATGGTAACGGGAGAAAAAATATTTAAATTATCACTTCCTGGGGACCGGGGGCCCAAATGAAGTTTTTTCCTTATATGAGCTATATAAAAACTAAATATCACTAATTCTCCTATTTCCCGTGTAGGTAGAAGCATGAAACACTGGGTAGTTGATAAGCACACATCCGCAATGGTAACAAGCGAAAAAAATATTTAAAATAACATTTAATGGGGTCCGGGGGCCCAAATGTAGTTTTTTTCTTATATAAAAACTGACTCATCACTAATTCTCCAACTTCCCGTGTAGGTAGAAGCATGAAACTATGGGAAGTTGTTGAGTAGCCTCTCGCGACGAAAATTGGAGTAAAAGAATTTTAAAAATAACACTCATGGGGGCCGGGGGCCCAAAAACGTTTTTTTTTCTTATATGGCCTCTATAAAATTTGAAAATCACCAATTCTCCTATTTCCCGAGTAGTCAGAAGCATGAAACTTTGGGAAGTTGTTGAGTAGAACACCGCGATGGTAACGGGAGAAAAAATATTTAAATTATCACTTATTGGGGGCCGGGGCCCAAATGTAGTTTTTTTCTTATATAAAAAAACTGACTCATCACTAATTCTCCAACTTCCCGTGTAGGTAGAAGCATGAAACTTTGGGAAGTTGTTCAGTAGCCTCTCGCAACGAAAATTGGCGTAAAAGAATTTTAAAATTGTCACTCATGGGGGCCGGGGGCCCAAAAAAATTTTGTCCTAAAATGGCCTATATAAAATATGAAAATCACAAATTCTCCTATTTCCCGAGTAGGCAGAAACATGAAACTTTGGGAAGTTGTTGAGTACAAACCCGCAATGGTAACAGGCGAAAAGATAAATAAATTATCACTTCCTAGGGGCCGGGGGCCCAAATGAAGTTTTTTCATAATATGAGCTATATAAAAACTGAAAATCACAAATTCTCATATAAGATGTTGAGTACACTTCGGCGATATCAACAGGCAAAAATATTTAAATTTTCAAATACTGGGGTCCGGGGGCCCAAAAAAAGTTTTTTCTTTATGGGAGCTATATTAAAACTGAAAATCACAAATTCGTATGTTTCCCGTTTAGGTAGAAGCAAGAAACTCTGAGTAGTGGTAAAAAACTAAAACAATATTTAAATTATTACATAGTGGGGGCCGGGGGCCTAAATGTAGTTTTTTCCTGATATGAGCTATATAAAAACTAAAAATCACTAATTCTTCTATTTCCCGTAAAGGTAGAAGCATGAAACTTTGGGCAGTTGTTAAGTAACATTCCGCAATGGTAACAGGTAAAGAAAAGTATATAAATTATCACTTACTGGGGACCGGGGGCCCAAATTTAATTTTTTCTAATATTAAAAACTGACTCAACACTAATTCTACAACTTCCCGTGAATGTAGAAGCTAAAACTTTGGGAACTTGATTAGTACACTCTTATGACGATAAATGACGAAAAGAAAATTTTAAAATTTCACTCATGGGTGACCGGGGCCCCATAACCGTTTTTTTTCCGTATATGGGCTATATAAAACTGAATGAACACTAATTCCTCATCTTCCCGTGTAGGTAGAAGCATGAAACTTTGAAAAGTTGTTGCGTACCCTCCCGCGATGATAACAATCACAACCAAATATAAAATTATTATTCACTAGGGGGCCGGGGGCCCAAATGTAGTTTTTTTTCTTATATGAGCTACATATAACTGACTCATCATTAAATATCTAACTTCCCGTGTAGTTAGGAGCACGAAACTTTGGGAAGTTGTTGAGTACCCTCCCGCAATGGTAGCAGACGAAAAAAAAATTAAATTATCAGCTCGATAGGATCACGGGAAGTGTGTCATTTTTTACTTTTCGTTTTTGTTTTTCTGCGGGGCTACGACAGACAGACAGACAAGACGGTGAAGTTAAAATATACATTATATTCATCATGATCCAGATTGAAATCAATTGGTATTTTGAATTTGTGTTACGCGGGTTGTCAACGGTAACTGAAATCCTAATTTCCGCAGCGGAGCGCGGGGATTTTGCTAGTACGTTATATAAGGAAAAACTAAAAATGCATTAATTTAATTACGGTACAATCTGAAATTTTAATACGATGCATTGTTAGGTGAGACGGGTCCGTGTGCCAAATTTCAGCTCGATCGAATCACTGGAAGTGGGTCATTTTCGACTTTTGTTTTTCCGCCCGCCCGCCCATGAGATGATGAGATGACGACAGACAGACAGAGACGGCCACGAAGTTAATATATATAAGGGATTTAAAAAGGGAATAGAAGATTTAGAAAAAAATTGATTTATATGTTCCGCTCATAAGGCTTAATTTTTCTTTAAAAAAACCTTTTGGACGTTGGTTTAGTCCCGGCATACTCCTCCATTTGCATTTAGTTTTGTTTTTCTTAGATATGTGCAACTGCACACTTCCAGACTGCAAAAAACATTTGACTAAGATTAATCGTGATAAAAAGATAAGAATTTATCTAATTTTCAAACACTAAAATACAAATTTATGAAACAACTGACATTGACAAAACTCTTTCCAACAGCAACCGCACAAGACGGCAATGGCTTGCTAGCTTCTTACAATTTTTCGTTATTGTTTGCCAAATCGGGTAAACCTCATACTGTTGGTGAAAAAACAAATTATACCGGCTATACGTGAATTAATATGGACTATGATTCTGTGATACATAAGCAAGCATCTGATATTATCAAGAAAAATTAGTTTAGCAATAATACTGTGTAAATAAGAATAAACGAAAAGGCTCAAGGTGTTGAAGATTTATTGTATGATTATTTAAAAACATCTCCTTTTTCTATTGAACTTGATGAGTCAACTTTGCCAGGAAATGAAGCTTTACTTTTATCATACGTGTGGTTTACAAAGAAAGAAGTAATTTTCCAAGAATTATTATTTAAATATTTCCAAACTGATTCCAAAGAAGAATCAATGTTTCATGGGTTGGATAATTTTTTAAAGAAAGAGGAATACCTCTAAGTTCTAAGAAATATTTCATCAAGAGCTACAGATGATGCTCCAGCGATGGTATGGCTCTACGGGGTGTTCTTGCATATTTAAAAAAGGAGTAGCTAAATGCATTCACAGATTACTATATCATCCATCGCCAACATTTAGTTGCCATTATTTAAGTGCACGCCTACATAATTCATTACAATATGTATTTAAAGTAATCAACAGAACCAGAAGCAAATCATTTAATGACAGATTATTTAAACAGCTTTGTATTGAGAACAATGAAGAATTTTATCATTTGCTTGTCAAAGAGTGCCTGTTTAGATCGGTTTTATACGATGTTTAACTACATGCTGAAGTTCTTGAAAGATAAAAATGATGCTTTACGATCCAATTTAACTCAATTCAAAAGTGACAACGCTTACTTGACCGACTTGACTAAAAATTTAATTAAACAAATCTTTCACTTCAAGGTGATGAGCTGAATTTTCTAAGAACAAAATCTGTTATTTCTGCATTTGAGGAAAAACTTATTCTGTACAAAGGAAATTTTGGAAGAGGGGAATTCAGCCAGCTCCCAAGTTTATCAGGTGCAGGAGGAAAAAAATGATGGAGACATACTTTCCTATTGTGACCCCTTGGATGTTCTCCATTTAGATTTTAATCAACGATTTGATGATATTTTGAAAATGAACATAGCTGATTGGATTTCGGATCCTTTTTGAGGTGCAAACACAAAATAATCTCCACAGTTTCAAGAAGAACTGATGGAAGTAGCTACAAATGATGAATTGAAATTTAAATTCAAAAGCGGCTACCAACAATTTTGGCTGGAAAAGGAGATCCTTAAATATGGGCTGTAATTTGAAATTTATTAATTACATTTTCATCATCATATTTAGTGGAAAGTAGATTCAGTGCGGTAACTAAGTTATTAACAAAAAAAACACAAAAAACATATATATATATATATATATATATATATATATATATAATATATATATATATATATATATATATATATATATATATATATTTATTTATTTATTTATAAATAGTCAATCGCGGTTATTCAAGATCACTGCTGGCGAAAATAGAGCCGCGGATTACTAAATTGTTAGCAGCATACCGGGTTCATCTTCTAATTTAGATGATTTCGAATTTTTAATATTTAATGTTTTTTTATTTTTTTTATTGTTGAACTATTCTTGAATTGTGGAACCAGGTTACTGGTTATGATACGCATGAATGCATTCAAACTGCAGTCAGTCAACATGGATGTGTTATTTAGACTTATTTATTTTCATACAAGAAAAAGCTTGCTCACAGATGTAAATACCAACAATTGTGCTGTTTTTTTGTACATTGGTACTTTAATCCAACGCCAGAGAGTACCACAAACAGTATTTTCTTGCATCTCGAAGTTGGTGCATCAAATTGTCACTTATTTTTTTCAAAACGCCTGACTAAAGATCCCTTGATAAAGAATTTTGTACTCTGTTCTTGACACATAATGCTTGCTGCATCTGTCAAGCATTTCTTGATGAACTCACTGTCAGAAAAAGGCTTTTTCGTTTTACGATCTTATGGGACATCTCCAAACTGGCTTCGGTTGCAGCATCTTGTATTCAAGACTAGTGAAAACATTTTGCTGCTTTTTAAAATTATTAACCAACTTCTTGTATTTCCTTCTTTTCTCTTCGTTCGTTAAATTGTTCCAGAAATACAAATATTTTGTTTGGTGGTATCTTTTTAATATGTACTCCTTAAAGACGCTCACACACTCACGGCACAGCAAGCAGGCTGCTGTTCTCCAAACGTTCGTGAAGCAGTACTTAACAGTTAATTCGTCATTTAAAACCGACATTCGTCCTCAACCTTTCTTTCTTTGGCAGCACTCATTGTGCTCAAGCAACGTCTATTTACAAAAGCCAATTCCGGTTGAGCTGAAATGTAGCTTTGAATAGGTATGTTAACAATTAGTGACTAATGGTCTGGAGCCATAAAAACCGATTATATATCTCTAGATTCGAATCAAATACTCGGAATAAAATTTTAAAAATATATAAGAAATTCTAAGCAAAGAAAATTAAAATGAAATAAGATTGCCACATGTAAATGCCTACGGGCCGCATAACATACTTTGACAGGTCGCATGCGGCCCGCGGCCCATAGTTTGCTCATCCCTGTGTTAGAATCTGAAAAAAAAATCGGGGGGGGGGAGCTGAGTAATATTTTTTCTAGAAAGTGGGCGCTAGGCCAAAAAGTTTGGGAACCACTGGTCTTTCACTAATAAATAGAAGTAAAAAAAAAGATTTTTAAAAACCACGTTTTTATAAGCGGACTAAAAAGAAGAAAATAAAATTTCAAAATGTAAAATTTCAAAATAAGTACTATGATGTAATATGACTAAAAACGTGGGGCGGGCGCTTCTCGGGCTTAACTAATTCAATACACTCATTTTCTTACTCGTCATTTGTAAACCCTAATCATTTTAGCCAAACGCCTAAAAAGCGCCCGCCCATGTTTTTAAATCCTTTATATTAACTCGTGGTGTCTGCTTGCGCCCTTGATTGCTTGCTTGCTTGCCGCCAAAACTTTTGATCGATTTTTAACCCACTTTCTCGTAAGCTAGCGAGCTGCAATGTAGCAGGCAGTTTCGTACCGATAATAAAAACAATGTATCAAAATTTCAGATCGATCGCATGTACCGTAATTAAATTATTGATTTTTTAGATTATTTTATTTATTCCTATGTATCATGTTATTTTTTGAGATAGAGTGTAAGGGTGCGCATTATATTGAACAACCTTTCTGTCGCGCAATAAGGTGCGTATTTTATTGACAGCACTTTTTATAAACATATTCCTGATCGGTGCGCATTATATTAAACATGTTTTACGACACAACTACAATTGTGCATTTTTTGATTGTCTTGCGCTGCGTATTATAATGAACATTCTTTTAGTTACGTTTACGTAAAGGATTTATAGTAAAAAACTTGGTTTTTTACGGTTTTTTAAAATTAGTCATATTACATCATAGTACTTATTTAAAATTTTTAAAATGTATTTTCTTCTTTTTAGTCCGCTTATAAAAACGTGGTTTTTAAAAATCTTTTTTTTTACTTCTATTTATTGTATTCTTTTTAGTCTAAGTGCATGCTATGGTGAGTTTTGAAGTATTGATTATGTTCAAATATAATGCGCATCGCCCAACAAACATTTACAGACTGGAAATGGCTGATCTCCCCTTGATGTTAAACATGGTTTTTGTGGTCGGGGTTGGTGTGAACTCGGCACGTGAATGTAATGTAAACAAGGGCATACATAGGCTTATATATAGATAAACTAAAAAGTTCAATAATTTAATAACGGTACATTCGATCGATCTGAAATTTTGATACAATGCATTGTCATTCAATATCTATCTGTGGTAAAATGTTGAGATATCTAGGACCATCAGAAGTGGTTTAATTTTACGTTGGCAGATTTGAAAAAAATGTGGACAGACAGGAACGAAAGCAAGTTAATAAAAACGTGGTAATAAAAAGTCATCCGCTGACCTGGAGAGGAGATGGGCGCCGCCAAGGTCTACCAAGCCCCGAGAAGGTTCTAATGAAAAAAAGAACCCCCTACGACCACGAGGTTATGGGAAACACACACACACACACACACACACAAATCAATAGCGTCCAAAAGCCTTCAATGGCGCTCTACTCCCAGCACCCTGAGGTGGCAATAATGAAAGTAATATCCTTAAGGTGGTATTATTTGGGTCTTATCTTTAGGGTCGTATTATCGGATTCTTATTTTTAGGGTTTTATTACTGCGGTCTTATCTTTAGGGTGGTATTATTATGTTCTTATTTTTAGGGTGGTATTATTTTGGTATTAGCTTTATTGTCATGTTATTGGGGTTTTATCCATGTGAAGATAAGACAAGAACCATACCACCGAAAAAGCTTGTTGATGTCATATCACGGGGAGGGGAGGTATAGAGTTTTGGACATGTCAATGGAAGTAGCCATAAAACATTGATACATGTATTATGTAATATGTAAAAGTGTAAAAATCTTACCTAGAATTACGACACGTTTTCCTTGAAACTCCGCGGCGTCTTTGTATGAATGCGAATGTATTACCACACCTTTGAAGTTATCTAGTCCCGGTAACTCAGGGACATACGGTATCGAGTGGTGACCATTACACACCATAACACCATCGAACACTTCCGAAACTTGCGTCAGTTTCCCCCCAACGACCGATGTGTGCACCACTCGCCATGTTCCCGAGTTATCGTAGTCCTCACTTTTCGTCACAAGAGTAACCTCCGACCCAAATCGAATGTGCCGCAGCAGATCAAAATGCTGAGCGTACAAGCGGAAGTACTCCAAGACTTTTTGATGTGTCAGGAAAGGCGGGAAATCCTCTGGAGGTGGGAAATCACTAAACATCATCATCTCTTTGCTGGTGTTAATGACGAGACTCCTGTATATGCCAGGCCTGCCTTCCTGGACATCCTCGGTGAAGTTCCACAACCCGCCAATGTCAGGTGACTTTTCTAGACAAACCGGATTAAGATCTTCTTCCAGACAACATTTTATGGCGGCTAGTCCACTGCAACCAGCTCCGATGATGGCAATTTTTTTCATGGTTAGGAAGGCCAGTGATTACTTATTCACTGAACTATTCCTTGGTGGCAAGTGCCGTCAGTGTGTTCACTATCAAATTAAATGTTGTTTTCTCCCTAAAGTATAGAATGATTCAGGTCCGCGTATCATTCATTGTCAATAATAATGACATTTTTAACAATAAAATTTCTGGATTCATGCTGTAGTTCGCTCATCTGATCTGGGGGGAAGTTTCAGAAGTTTTTATTAAAAACAAAAACATGAACAATGATATTTTTTAAAATCTAATTTTCCCTAAAAGCCTAAAAGCTAAAGCAACTGAAATAATTTTGCATTTTGCCAATTACGTGGAAATGATTTTATTTAGATGTGAGGTAATCATAAACTTTGAAAATTTCATTTAACTTTGTGTTTTTAACGGTTGCTTGATGCTAATTTATTTTTTTAAAAATAATTTTAATAGTTATTTTTAATTTTAAAAATATATCTCTTACATCTACGGGCACCAGACCGAGACTGCCAAGTCTCCGTATGACATACTCTGACATCGTGTTTTAGGGCGGTAAATATATTCAAAAGTTGTATTAAACTAACCTGAGAACAATTGTATTCGACAAATCGCATATCCTCAAGATACTGGCTGGAATCAACATGATTGCCGCGCAACAGCGAAATATACCATCGGCATAGAAAACAACTACGTGTTATTTGTTCAATTCCCCCTCGGCCCACCTTTGGTACACACCTTTGTTTTCGGTCCTAACTTTGAGGAAATAGGTTAAGAAACCATGTCAACGACAGAACCGGAAGAGGGGAAAATTCGTGGTAAACAACATAGCTGACATACTTCTCTGGTGGTCAAAACAACGGTACCTGCTGAAGTTGATTGACCCCGTAAGTGGGCTGATGGAGGTTGGGGGGGGGGAGGTTCACTAGAAAATGCTGAAAGATGTTGTACTATAGATTGTCGTTATGTGGATACCTAATTGTTTCATAGAGGTTTTTTTTAAATAAATATTTTAAAAGGCTGTTTATAATTTATTGAGAAGGTTTAGTACATTATTGCGAAAACCATTTTGAAAGGACATTTTGTATTGGTAATTAAACATACTATTTGTGTTATAAATTTTGTTCCACTATACTTAAACTCTCAGTCGTAGAGAAAATAACTGGTGGTAGTCAAACCGTTTGCAACTCATCATTCTTGTATTATTACTTTTTAAGAAATATTTTATACAAATGTTTTTCTTTATAACAGGTAAAAGTGAAAATAACTAAATACAACTCATTTTAAACATACTACTAATCATAACACGGAAGCAAAATTATTATCTAACCAAGTATGCTAATAAAGCAATTGTAAATATTGTTTAAATAATCAATAAATTTCGCTGACCAATCGATTTTTTCATTACAATCATATTTACCATATTTATATTTTGCATATAAACTATTGGCTACGTGCAGCACCGGGTCCCACAATCCATTTTTTTGTTTTAATAGAGTCGATTCAACTGACGGGCTGTTTGATAGTGGAATCTGACAAAATATCGCGCTCAGCTATCGTGAAACTACACTAACGATACTTTAATGTAAATGTATTGTGCGATAACTTTCAATTATGCGACTAAATATCTATTAGGACCTATCTCCCCACAGCTTTTCATAAATTCATATAACTGCGCTTCGTCCTTCGACAAACAATCTCTCCTACATACTGCCCTGAGCTGTCAGGTTCTGTAGAACACTAGAAGCAATGACGTCCCCTGTTCTTGAAAAGTTTTGCAATCCGTAGAGAACTTCGGTGTGCACAAGCGTGTGTTATCTACCCCTTCCCCCTCCATCTACCCCGACCCCCATTGCCTGATAAGGTCCAGCAGATATGTTAGAATGAACCCCGTGAGATGACCTTCTTCCCTGGATGTGCACGGTCACGCACAACCAAATCAAAGGTCCGGTGCTTGTAGTATAAGGTGAATAAAATAGTCCAAACGTGTGATTTTCTACATACAGAATAAATTTGACTACGTAACAATAAATTGAAGGATCAATTATCACAACAACTGACCGTCATGTACATCTGTTGTTGTTATTTGTGTATGTGTATCCACGGAGCCGTGTACTGCATAGAATAGTAAGAGTTGTAAATATTAAAGCAACCGGGCAATAATCTGAATTACATGACTTCAAACACCGAATAAAACTTTTGCTGCCATCGTTTTCTTCCTATTTTCATCGTCTTTTAGAAGAAAATTATATCATAACATCAGACCTGAATTGTACACGCACACACACACATACAACAACACACATACATACATAAAAACACACATACATATACCAACGCGCCTTATTTAGCAATACCTTTTTTGAATTCAACTTTTTTTAAAAAACGGTTTAAGAAATTCAAGAATGTGATTGATTATAATTAATCTTCAACATTGTGTGGATATATTTCCTGTTATTTCCATGTATAAAGAACTCCCGTAAGGTGAAACATCATTATGTCTAAGCTTACCTGATAAATTCTACAATTCCAAATACATGTCATGGAAAAAATAAGTGACCGATCAAAAGAAAGAAATATTTTTAATAACAGTTTTTAAATCCTCTTGAATTAAACGCTGTCTAATTGGATGTTTTTTCTGACAGAAACTTGATCGGAATTTAATGGAAAACGATCGCCTTCAGAATGTGTATGTTCAGTTTGTGTGTGGAAATAAGGAAAGCAGACGATAATAAAGCTGCGATTTTTGGCACATGCTTCTCCCATTGGCTGGGAATCTGAAGTCTGGTCTGTGGTCAGTGACATGTCCACGCGGTGACTAATGGCCAACAATGAAGAAAAAAAAACTCTATCAGCGGTGCACATGTGCGTCTTTGTTCTTTCCTCCCTCCCCCACCCTCTATCAAACTCCCCCCCCCTCAACACAACCCCGACCTTGCCATACTCCTTGCTTGGGGTGGACATAATGGAAACGGCTCGGACATTGACTTGTTAAAATTTGTTGGTCAGATTTCTAAGATGTATGGAACCCATCTGCCAAAGAAACGCTAAAACATATAAAACAAACAACAAAACACAAAAACTGCAAGATTAATTACCAGGGAATATTCAAAACTACAAAAGAGTACATTACTAAAATAATTAAACCAAAAAATACTAGAGATTAGAAGTACAAAAAGCAAAGTGGCATATTACAAAAGTCATTGAATTTTAACTTGGAAATAAAATACAAAGATAATATAATACAATATACCGCTAACACTCGGATAGATATTATATGAAATTTCAAATTCTCCTTCTTCCAGTATGGAATTCGGGCGTGGATAAGTTGCCTTAACAGGCCAGGAAGTCAAAACACTATAAACATTTTAAAAAACTTTAATAAGAATGCATGACTGTACATAAATCATGGATAAACGTATAACGCAATAATATTTTTTAGAAGGAGCGTCTGTAACTGAAATATATAAGATTAGAAGATAATATAACATTTCTGTCTAAGGGGCCTTCCATAAATGACGTCACGCGATTTTGGCTTATTTTTCACTCCCCTTCCCTCCGTCGTCACAAAAACTTAGACCCCCCTTCCAATATGACGTCACAAAAATTGGATACCCCCCCTCCCCCAAAAAAAGGCGTATTTTCTATTTGAAAAAGAGCATGTTTCAAATCACTTCTTTATCATTTATGTAAGTATTTAGGGTAAGGCTGCACTCTAATGTCGTAACTCGCGTGAAACCATGTAAAACGTCATAAAATAAATTGTAAGAAATCAAATGTTTAAGTGGAACTTTTATTTTAAGTTGCGTATTTTGATGTGGTGTCACATTTATCAAAAAAAAACAAAAAAAAACATCCTCCTCGTCACACATGTGTGGGACCCCCCCCCCTTCCCACACCCCACTAGGTGCATGACGTCATTTATGGACGACCCCTTAATGACTTTGTCTCTGAGATTATCCTTCTTTCCAGAAAGGCACTTATGATTAGCCTTTTCAAACTTTTGACATGAAATCCTTATATAATAAAAGGCAAGTTTCTGTCCCGTCATCTATAGCGATTGGTCCCTCAAACACATGTGACACCTTCAGCCAATCATATTGAACACATTTACGCCATTTACGCGGACGTTGAAAACGAGTTATTTTTGGTGCAGTATTTCTTCCAAGACTTTATTTTGAGTTATGCGCTTTGTGATTTATAGCAAAAAACTCTGTTTTTAAGAGTTATGTATTTTAACTATAATGAATAGTATTTTTTTGGGGGCGATGCACATGTAATGCCGGTCGAGACGGCTGTTGGAGGGGAGTTACAACATGCCACCGAACGGTGGCGGAACGTCCTTGGACGGGCTTTGTTGTTCGTATAATCATACGAGTCTACGATCTCTGATTACCGCTTTCAGAAATCATATAACAATAAATTGCCACTTTGGCTTTAACTTTAAGAAGGTCTGTAAACTTGCGATTGTGGGTCTCGAGAATAAAGGGAGATAATCTGATAACTTAACGAGGGGATGAGTTATTGTCTCCCTGGGGATGTTCACAGAGACGATAAATTTGGTGCTACATCTGGTTTGAGTTACTATCTCCCTAAGGATGTTCACGGAGACGATAAATTTGGTGCTACATCTGGTTTGAGTTGCTATCTTCCTAAGAATGTTCACAGAGACGATAAATTTGGTGCTACATCTGGTTTGAGTTACTATCTTCCTAAGAATGTTCACAGAGACGATAAATTTGGTGCTACATCTGGTTTGAGTTACTATCTTCCTAAGAATGTTCACAGAGACGATAAATTTGGTGCTACATCTGGTTTGAGTTACTATCTTCCTAAGAATGTTCACGGAGACGATAAATTTGGTGTTACATCTGGTTTTATTCTGAGTTAATTAAATTGGTGTTTTCTGCGATCAGACAAAGGATAATTATGATCCATTTATAACAGGCACGAAGGTAAACACAAACTCAATTTTAACCAGCAGCTCGAACCTTAACAATTCTTTACATGTTGAGCTTTTCCCTTTCGCAAACAGGTGCATCCTTTCGGTGTTATAAGAATGGAATGCTGTAAATATTGTATATATTTGTATGAATTATGAATGTTTCATATAACCCCCCCCCCACACACACACACACAACCCTGACGACAGCAATAACAACGAGTGAGCAAAACAAAATTTATATAAACCTTTATCACAACCACCAACCACTTCCTTCTACGCCAGTACATTTTTAAAATTAAAATGTTGAATTGTTTTTTTTTCTTTTGTGTACCTGAACTATATTCATATTTTAACAGCCCCCCAAATTACTCGCCGAGTTTATTACACCAGTCTATACATTTCAACAAAGTAAATGATTGTATAATGCACATAAACAACGGTTCCATTTTTAAATAATCTCACAGTATGAAGATAGTTGTATTTTAAACTGGGTTTAAAAATTAAAACATATTCTTCCTTTTTGGCCAATCATGTGATTTTATATAGACAGTTATACATAGATTCTGTGATTGTATGAACTTTCGTTTCAAACAGTCGTAGCTCTAATAATGTTTTAGCAAATATCTGAAACTGTGCTACATTATCATGATGTCATTTTCTGTATGTCTTCATATTTAAATTCAATTTTCAAAATTACATGATTTTAAGCATGACACTAAAGACACCTTGGCTTGTTCTAAATGTGGAACTTGTTATAAATGTTAATTCTCCTTGATTAAAAATGTGGGGTTTGAAACGGTTTCTAGAGTCTTGTTAATTTTTATATATTTTTTTTTAAAAGACGCTTGTAGAATGTCTTTATAAAACACTGCTGTTAGATTTAATGATGTTTTATAAAGGCTGATTCCGTGACTGCCTTCCCCCCCCCCACCACCCTCCTATAAGGAAAGCATAAGTACCCCAAGGAGACCAGAGCAAGGGCAGACCACTGACCCTGATTTTGGTTGGTCACTGAGAAACTGGTGACCGCGCTAGCACATGCCGGTTATAGGAGGACCGATTCGGACATAGAGGGGTGGGTGCGGAGGGAAAGCGAGACGGGGGGTGGGGGGGAGTGCCGGAGCCTTGACCTAGAGGGGTGGGGGTAATCTCAGGGGTCCCATGATTCCCTGACCCCAACAACTCTCCTTTATGTGGACGCTTGACAAAAAGAAACAAATATTTCTGGTTATGGCGAGTCCTTGAATTAGTTTTAACAGTTTTTATTTTTTTTATTTTTTTAAAACTATCATCTTTAAGAACTTCTTGTGATATTTTCAGTAACGACATTAAATGAAACATTACTAAAGGCACATCTGAGTAATACAGACACTGGGAGACCATTCTCACACATGCGGTCGACTTTAAGGTATCTTCATATAATTGGGTGAGGGTGAAGTAGAGTGCGGGGTACCTCAAATGGCCCAAAACTCCTTAAGACTTAAACTTTTTTTAATAAAACGATTCTAAAAATAGTTTGAGCACACCTTTGACCAAAACTTTGAAAACTCTTCAGTGACTCCTAAATTGTATAATTGCTTGTTGGAATGTGTATCTAAACGAACTATTTAAAAAAAAACAGCTAATGGACAAATTGAAATCATAATTATGCGAGATACTTTGTTATTGTGAAATTACAACAATATTTGTTTTAATACAGAAAGAAGCCTCGCCATGATCAAATCGCTGGGAGTTGTGGTGAACGCTCAAACGGAGGTTATCATGACTTACTTGCGATCCTGACACTGCTAGAGACTAGAGAACTGTTGTCTGTTGTTGGGGTTACAAGTTACAAGAATTCGAATATTTACTTTCAAACTGTGTTACAACACGATATGGAGTAGTCGATTACTTATCCCGCGCCGGCCCTCCCCACCGGTTGGCTGCATTGACCCAGTCGCACCAGATGGCCAATAAGTTGACCTACTGACCGGCCAAGACCATCTGCGCGTCTTCGTTTTCGCTAAAGGAGAGACGATGTATCACTTCCCTGCATATCGTATACTGCAGCACGTTTTTTATTCTTTCAAAGCAAAGGAAAGCGTTGCGGGATCATCCAGCCGGGATTCTCGCTGTCGGGGTTTTTTGGTTATACTGCCGGGAAAACAGGAGGAGAGTTTACCTAGTCATAAACGTTGTAAAACAGGAGGAGAGTTGACCTAGTCAGACAAACGTTGTAAAACAGGAGGAGAGTTGACCTAGTCAGACAAACGTTGTAAAACAGGAGGAGAGTTGACCTAGTCAGGCAAACGTTGTAAAACAGGAGGAGAGTTGACCTAGTCAGACAAACGTTGTAAAACAGGAGGAGAGTTGACCTAGTCAGACAAACGTTGTAAAACAGGAGGAGAGTTGACCTAGTCAGGCAAACGTTGTAAAACAGGAGGAGAGTTGACCTAGTCAGGCAAACGTTGTAAAACAGGAGGAGAGTTGACCTAGTCAGACAAACGTTGTAAAACAAACCCCAGTAGAAAATAAAACAATATGATCTCTTGACAAGTTAACACTAATAATGTTAATAGATGTTGTCTTAGGGGCCGTCCATAAATGACGTCACGCACCTAGGGGGGGAGGGGGTCACACTTTTGTGACGATGCGTGACGAGGGGGAGGGGGGGGGTTGAAGAAAAGTGACGTCACATAGAAAGGGTAACTTGAAATAAAACTTCCACTGAAATATTTGGTCGCTTACAATTTATTTAATGACTGTTTTTTTTTAAAAAATCAGTGCTTCTCAATGTGCCGGTCGGTAGGCCATCAGACGCTGGTTGGCTTAAGCTATCAAGACACGAAAATTAAATCTAATTATAATCCTTAAGTTTGAGAATCCACAAGATAACATTTGAAATTGTTACACTGCGTCGTTTGATGTTGACATCAAAGCATTTGTGATGTAACCGCAGCTACGTTTGGTTCTCTCGAACTTTTTTGCCCGTTACTCCAAAATATACAAGTTTATGTGTGCGTTACCCCCCCCCCAACCCCCAGACTCTAGGTCCTGCTCTGCTCACATGACTCGGGGATTTGGGGGAGCGTCGTTAGCCCCCCCCTCCCCCCGAAAATGCTACTGGTGAGTTTTACATGCATGACAAGTGTCTAAAAATGATCTGAATAGGATTATGTGTAGATATTTTAAGTCAAAACGACACGGAATATCCTTTTTCTTTAAAAGGGGAAAAGGGGGGGGAATCTATTTGATGGTATTAAAACGTCTTAAGTTTGATATAATTGTTCGATTGGTTTTTGGACAAACGCCCCTGGCCATTCTAGTCTTCTAGATCAGTGCTTCTCAAAGTGGTGGTCCGCGGATGTTCTCAAAAAAGGACAGAAAAAATTGTCAGTGCAGGGAAGACAATGCACCTGTCCCTGGTGCAATGAAAAAAATTCCTGCCGGTCCGCCATACTAAAAAGTTTGAGCACTGTTCCTTATATAATGGTAAATGAGCCCATTTAAAATTAGTCAAGTATTCATTAATTTTATTGAATGCGTCAAATTCTTGACATAGCAATTCGAGAGGAGCACAAAACAACTTTTCTTCTTAGCTCAGTTTTTAAGGCATTAATTTTAAATATCACAGAAATGATATGTGATACAGACAAGTCATGTGGATTAAGATTATTGTCACTCGTGTCAATATAAATGAAAGTAGGGTAGATTTATGTGTCTTCGTATAGTACGTAGGTAAGAAATCTACATAGTTGCCAAATTTTTAAAAAATGTATTTTCTGGAAGGAACCGTTTCAATAATGGACATATGTTCCAAGAGTACACGTGCACATGACGTATTTTAATATATCTAGTGGATTGTAGTGCATGTTATATGTCCCAAATGAGTCTGCATTACCCCCAAGAATTCCCTTTTTGACCCCAGATTAGGTTATTTACCTCTGTTCGCCGACCTCTTTCTTACGGGATGCCCGTCAGTCGATTGAGGGATTTAAAAAAAAATACATTTTAAAAATGTTATTTTTAAATAATTTTGTTTTCTAAACAAAGACGTTAACCGTGATGATTAATAGTCAATGTTTAATTTGTATTCATTAAAATAAAATATAATCTAAGGATGTTAACACAGTTCGTTTTCTGAAGGCCAGTTAAACGTTTTAAAAAATGCTTCACGCGAGTTACGATATTGCAATGTAGATCTTCACTAAATAAATACTTAAATGACAATAAAAGTGATTTGAAGCATACTTATTTTCAAATAGAAAATAAGTTTTTATGTTTTTTTTTGTGTGACGTATTTTTAGAGGGAGGGTCTAAGTTTTTGTGACAACGCGTGACGAGGGGGGGGAGGGGGTAAATCGGCAAAAATCGTGTGACGTCATTTATGGACGGCCCCTTATCTGTTACAGGCGCTCCTTCTATACAGAAGATTATTGCGTCCTACGCTTATCTATGGTTTGTGTTTAGTCCTGCATTCTTATTAGAGTTTTAAATGATAAAGTGTTGGTATTCCTGGTTTCTTCAGGCAACCCATTCCACGCCCGAATTCCGGACGGGAAAAACGAAAATGTGTGTTTGTTCTTGCATACGGAATAAGAAAGGTGTTTTTGTCCTTATGTCTATCTAGGGGTTGTATTATAAGTTATCTTTGTGTTGCAGTTCGATATTATAATTAATTGCTTTATGTATAATTACTACTTTACTCTTGGTTCTTCTATCCTCTAGTGTTTCAAGGTTAAATGATTTAACTAATTGTGTTATTCTTGTCAGTTTTGAAAATTCTCCGTAGCCTGTGAAAGCTGCGTCACCTTCCAACAGACCGGCATGGTCTGTGGACGCAATAATCTCCTGTATAGTAGGAGCGTCTGTATAGGGAAGACAAAAATGTATTTTGTATTGATGTGTTGACCAAGAGAGGCCAGAAAAGTATTTCTGCAAGAAAAGTTTTCATTTGGTGTAGCATGGTATTGAAATTTTTTTTTGAAATCAAACCAACGATTTTTCTTCTTGTAATTTTTCTGTCTGGGACTTATTTTAATTTCAGCTAGAAAAAAATCCATCATGGATGTCACGAATTTACCTCAATGGGTGACGCCACTGGCAATGATTGATGCGTCTTTTATGGAAGGTCTGTTAACAACGAGTCTCGAACGATAACACTCAAAGCATGATATCAACTGTCCTGCATAGGGCCAGATTTTTTAGCATGTGATTTCAGCTGAGTGACATATTATCAGATCCTGGGAGAGGCTGTGTGTTGGAGTTGACTCTTGTCACGTCTTGTGCTATCTACGGGCGAAGTTTAACTTCTTGTGTACCACGGAATACCAACATTTTAACATGCACAACTCCATTATCAGGCATCATTCTCGAAACCTGTTTCGCTTCAAGTGAATAATCTATGGAGATGTTCATTGGTAGGAGTTTGGAATTTAGATGGGGGATAAAGGAAACGAAGAAATTAATACAATTTAAAAAAATTCTCTTCCCCTGAAACGCATCCGACACGCGACGCCATTTAATTTTATTTACTTATTTTGTTCACAAACGGACATCTGAACTGAATTATCCCTTAACCCGTCGTTGGGTCGTTGGGTCACCATCGTGAACTGCTCACTATCTCACGCCATTTGTCCCGGTCCTGTGCTGCCTTTTGAGAATCGCTGAATGACAGGCCGGTCCACTCTTTGATATCGTCTTCCCATCTCTTCTTTTGTCTGCCTCTTTTCTTCCTCCCTGGACTGTGCCTTGCAATATGCTCTTGGCGAGACCTCAAGTTCTTGTCACGTGTCCGTACCATCGTAGTTTCCTCTTCTTAATGGAGGTGAGAAGGTCCTCGTAGGGGCCAAGGGCAGTACTAATTGTGTTGCGGAAAGCTTCATTTGTGATGTGCGCTGTGTAGGAGATGTTCAATATCTTCCTGAATCCTGAAACATCTCATCTCTAGCGCATTGATTCTTCTTTGGAGGTCTGCAGTGAGCGTCCAAGCCTCACAACCATACAAGAAGACCGACATCACCAGAGAGCGCATTAGTCGGATCTTTGATCTCAGGGAGAGTTTATTGCTTTGCCAGATGTGCTTTAGTTTACTCAATGCTGTCTATGTCATCGGCGAAGCGTAGGTTGGTTATACTTTTCCCTCCGATGCTGTTCCGACATGGTCTTCTAGCACATCTGTCATAATCCTTTCAAGGAAGAGGTTGAAGAGGATGGGGGAAAGTAAGCATCCTTGTCTGACACCAGCAGTGGTCTTGAAACAATTTCCCAGCTTGCTGTTGAAGAGTACTGCGTTGGTTGCTCTGTTTTATAGGTTCTTGATCACTTCAATGAGGTTTGCAATAATGTTGAATTTGTGCATAGTTGCCCACAGTGCCGCATACCACACTCTGTCGAACGCTTTTTTAAAGTCTATAAAGACATGATAGAGGTCACTCTGGTGTTGGAGTTGTTTTTCACAGAGCAATCGCAGGTTAAAGATTTGCTCCGTTGTGCTTCTTCCTGCTCTGAAGCCCGCCTGCTCTTCTGAAATGATTTGCTCTGCTTGTAGTTTCAGTCTGTTAAATATGATCACAAGCATGACTTTGCTGGGGTGACTAATCAGGCTGATTGTACGGTAGTTCTGACACATCTGTAGATTACCCTTTTTTGGGAGCGTGATAACCAGCGATCGTGTCCAGGGGGTTGGCCATTGCCCTGTCTGCCAGATATTGTTGCACATGTTAGTTAGGATGTTTATTACGGGGTCACCTCCTGCCTGGATCGGTTCGCCTGGAATGTTGTCTGCTCCAGCTGATTTCCCCTTTTTCAATTTTCGTACAGCCAGCTCCACCTCGTCGTGGAGAATAGAATGCATGTCTGTGTGTGTGTTAGTTGACTTCGGGCAGTTGAGCATTGAGTTGAGCCTTTGGAGACTTCATTGTACAGCTCAGAACAGTATTCGGTCCAACTTTTGAGAATTTCTTGCTCTTCTGTGATACCTTTTGGGGATTTATCTTGCATGGTTGAGATACGACCTTGTTTGGTGGATGTCAAGTCTTTAACAATTTTGTAAGCCTTTCTAGAATTGTTCCTTATTAAATTTTCATCGATGTCTGAGCATTGTTCTATCCATTCTGCTTTTACCATATCTTTCCTGATCTTTTTATTGATTGCTCTGTATCTGGGTGCTCCTTCTGCAGTATAACGGTCATCTGGATCTAGATAAAATAGAAACATTCTGTCTCCAACGGTCACATATATAGATCTATATAGAAACATTCTGTCTCTTACAAACTAATTTACATCGGTGACACAGGTCCTCATCTTGGGATCGGCAGAGGCGTAACAACGGCTTGAAATTAGAGCATTTGCCAAGGGCGAAGGCGCCGCCTGTCTTTAAAGAAATGTTTATTTAATTAGATATTTCACGGTTTCCTTCGATAGAAATTTTAAAAAATCTAAATGAAATCTAATAAAATTTAAAGTTTAATATTATTTCGAAATGATGATATCGAAAATAGAGAGCGCAAAGAGCCTTCCTCAACGAAGAAAAAGGTACACAAAAAAAAACACAAAAAAAACAATATTAAGAAATAAAAATTAAAAATTAGCTGCGGTGAAATCTGAAGAGACATTGAAAAAAATACATTGCAGACAAACCTGTGCAAAAGATTATTGCACCTTACGTTCTTATGAGAATGCAGACTATGTTGGCGCATGTCGCTCGACCACCGTGTCCCCATTTTTCAGTGCGATTGATTTAAGGACTGGAAACACCTAACATAAGTTCAATATCATGATCATTGTTGCAACACATAAACAATTTTACGAAAGGGAAATTTTCAGATTGACTTTCATATTAAAACATTTCTTGTTTGTTGTGTTCATTAACGTAAGTTATTCAGAGAGCATTCAATATTATCAATATCACGTGATCCATTAATAAAACATATTTAAAAGGACGTAAAATAATAGTTAAAAACAGATAAGGAACCTAGGGGGGAAAATTTTAAATGAAATTACAATGGGCACCTTAATGGCCACTTAAAGTGAAACTGAAGTAAAGCTGAGGTTATTATTAGCTCTCACCACATTTCTTACAATTTGTGAAGCCAGGATCTGTGTGATAGAGAAAATGATTGGCAAGAATGGAGGGTCATTACTGATGAGATCATGTATGTTCTTTTTTCAGGAAAAAACTAACACGCTGCTCCAAAAAAAGAGACAAAGGACAGTGCTGTAAATGTGAAGAATAAACAACAATCTTGCTTTAAAAATAGCATGAGGAGTTTTATAATAGGGTGTGTCATATGGACCAGAGAGCTCAAATACCAATAGCATATCAGAGCAGATTCTGGAATGTTTACAAATATGCTACGTCTCCATATGATTAAAAAAAAGTCTTCTGGCTGAAGTCAACACTGCTTTAAAAGATTTATAAGTAAATTGGTGAGACCAACAATTGCAATAAAAAAAACCCTCATATTTTGAAGTAAATAATCATAAAATTATCATAAAAATGTCATGAATTAGATCAGAAGGGATATTTTAGGATGCTAGGAAGTGGTTATCTGTACAGGCATCAACCTTAGTGAAAAGTACTCTGTGGTGTCATTCTCTATAAAACCCATCATTTACTATTTGAAAGAATACAAATTTAACAAACATGGTGCAAAAGCAACACTGATAGGAGTAGGACCCGAAATGGAGAAAACTGTTGGAATCATCACACGAGGGACAGAATAACTCAGTGGTAGTGTGGCCGTTAACCCTAAAATATCAAACCCTGGCTCTTCTACCAAACTTTCTCATGCAGCATTTCAAGTACAAGATGTAACAATAAATGACTTTCAAACTTTGACTATTGATAGTACATGTACAATTGAATTTTTAAATTTAAAGATAGAATATGGTCAAAAGCAAGACTCAAACCTCATTTTTTAAAAATCTCACTGAAATTTTGTAGGGTGCCAGTAGGAAAAACGTTTTGTAATTATATAGAAGTATGTAATACAAGGGCTATTTTCTGAAAAATCTTAATTGTTGCAACTGAAATTTTAATCCGATGATATAATTTTTGTATCATTTTTAAAAAAATGATCTGTTCCTAATTACTAAAAGAAAGATGTGAGAGGGAGATTGGCAAAACTTTCTAGAAGATGTTGCCAACAATGAGCGTTTTCAGCATTCTAGTTCTAGCGCTGGCCAAATATATATAGTTCTGGCCTGAATTGAAGATAATATGTGGTATGCACAATTTCTTTTTTACAAAAAAAAATAAATAAAATCTTATATATATAAAAATCAAGTTATGTATGTATGTATGTCCTTCATAGCTAACTAAACCATTCACCCGATCACCATGAAACTTTCGGAGACTTTTGATTACGCTCCTGGGATGGTAACTGGCAACTTTTTTTGCAATATTTAACAATCATGGGGCGCCGGGGGCCAATAATATGATTTTTTTTCTTATGAGTTATATAAAAATTAGTTTAAGCGTTAGCAATTAGGTAAATTGATGGATCTTAACCAAACTTAGTATGTAACAACTTGGTAGCTAAGATTTTATTCCCCATTCAAGTATTTAAGATCTAAATAAATATAGAGAAATACATCCGCTATGAAATTGATTGAAATATACAGATGTTTTGAACTTGACATCTTGCCCTAATTGGGCCCTTAATGTCATTTTTTTTTGCTTATATGAGCTATATAAAAATTAAATGATCTTAACCAAACTTTGTATACAAAACCTTGATAGCCCATATTAAAATAACAAAGGGGACTGCACGTCTAATGTTCAGGGCCGGGGGCCCAAAATGTCTGTTTTCAAATGTTTGAGATATTATTTGCCATTCTATTTTTAAAGATCTTGAGAAATATATCCATGATGAAACTGAATTAAAATGAACAGCATGTTGAAATTAACATCTTACATCGATTGGGCCGGGGGCCCCAAATGTCTTTTTTTCGAATATGTTTGAGATATTATTTGCCATTATATTTTTAACGATCTTGAAAAAAATATCCATGATGAAACTGAATTTAAATAAACAGGTTTTCAAAATTTACATCTTGAACCGAATGGGTCCGGGGGCACCTTAATGTATTTTTCCTTATATCTATATATATAAAAATCAAAGTATGTATGTATGTATGTATGTATGCCTGTCCTTTATAGCTGACTAAATCATTCATCCGATCGGCATGAAACTTTTGGAGACTTTTGAGTACGCTCCTGGGACGGTCAAGGCAACTTTTTTTTACAAAATGTAACACTCATGGGGCGCTGGGGCCCATAATATGATTTGTTTTTATTATATGAGTTATATAAAAATTACTTTAAGCGTTAGCTATTAGGTAAATTGATGGATCTTAACCAAATTTTGTATACAACAACTTGATAGTATTGAAATACTATAGGGCTCCAATTTCCTAATGTCACTTTTCTTCGCTGCTGGGGGCCCAAAATGTCATTTTTCAAAAACATTTAATATTTTATTCTCCATTCAATTATTAAAGATCTTTAGAAATATAGATACATGACATATCCACTATGAAATTGATTGAAATAAACAGTTGTGTTACACTTGACATCTTGCTCTAAATAGGCCCTGGGGCCTTTAAGGTCTTTGTTTGCTTATATAAGCTATATAAAATTATATATGCGTTAGCTACTGAGTAAATGAATAGATCTTAACCATACTTTGTATATAAAAACTTGGTAGCCCATATTAAAATAACAAAGGGCACTGCACTTCTAATGTCCAATTGTTCAGGGCTGGGGGCTCAAAATGTCTTTTTTTCGTATATGTTTGAGATATTGTTTGCCATTCTATTTTTAACGTTCTTGAGAAATATATCCATGATGAAACTGAACTAAAATGAACAGCATTTGGAAATTTACATCTTACATCGAATCGGTCGGGGGCCCCAAATGCGTTTTGTTTGCTATATTCTAAGATATTATTTCCCACTTAGTTTTTAAGGATTTTACGAAATATATCCATGATGAAATGAATTTAAATGATCAGGTTTTCAAAATGTACACCTTGAACTGAATGGGCCCGGGGGCCCCTTAATGTATTTTTTGCTTAAATTAGCTAAATAAAAATTAGATTAATTGCTAGATATTGAGAAAATAACTGGATTATGACCAAACTTGGTATATAAAAACTTAAGAGCCTATATTAAATTACTAAAGTAATGGGGGTGAGACTGCAATCAGGCTTTTAAAAAGGTAAATGCATAAAATAAAAACAGGGTATTAGTAGGCCTGACAGGACGTAACACGACAGCGAACGTTTCAGCAAAGAGCCTTCTTCAACGGACAAATAGTACACAAATGAAACGAAATAATAGAAAAAAACACTTAGCTGCGGTGAAATCCAAGTAGTCCAGTAGAGATAAAGGAAGGAGAGAAAAGTAAGAGCTTAAATAGGAAAGGAAAGGGTGGGTGTGGCCAATCAATCAGCTTGTCAGTGCGAACACAACGTTGATCCCATGTGGTGTAAGAGTCACCATGAAACAGTGTCCTGTCTCCCGACACTTCAATGGACGGGACCACATGGGCGTCGATGACATGTCTGTCACCGCCTTGGTTTCTTGTACAAACACACCCGGCCGGGTCAGTCTGGAGAATAGACTAATCCATGGGACTCTTACACCACATGGGATCAACGTTGTGTTCGCACTGACAAGCTGATTGATTGGCCACACCCACCCTTTCCTTTCCTATTTAAGCTCTTACTTTTCTCTCCTTGCTTTATCTCTACTGGACTACTTGGATTTCACCGCAGCTAAGTGTTTTTTTCTATTATTTCGTTTTATTCGTTTCATTTGTGTACTATTTGTCCGTTGAAGAAGGCTCTTTGCCGAAACGTTCGCTGTTGTGTTACGTCCTGTCAGGCCTACTAATACCCTGTTTTTATTTTATGCATTTACCTATATTAAATTACTATAGGGCACTGAACTCCTAATGTCCATTTCCTCGGGGCTGGGGGCCCTAAATGTGTTTTTACTAAACTTTTAGTATATTGTATTCCCCATTCAATTTTACACGATATTGAGCAATATAGATAAATATATTTGTAATGAAAATGAACATATTTTTGAACTTCATATGTTACACTGATGGGCCCGGTGACCCTTAAAGTAATTTCTTTTTTATCTATGTATGTATTCCTTTTTACTGAGATCGTTGCAATGCACGACGGGTCTGCTAGTTAAATATAAAAAAACAACAACATAAAAATGACTCTCCAGGCTAATTCACCATTTTATGCATAACCATTTATTTATAATATCTGTAGGTTATTTTCAGTATACAACATAGTTATTGCATACAACAATGTTAATAAACCAGACACTGATCTTGTTTACTGAAAAACAAACAACCATCCACAAAAAATGTACTGATATCTTATTTTTTGCTGGACATTTGAGATCGGAGAATTTATTCATGAATACTGTACTACTAATCAGTTTTGTTTAATAACAAACTTTCCTTATTTCTTTTCAAACTTTTTAAAAGAAAAAAAAATTAATAAGATAAATAAAATAAATAAATAATAACAATAATTAATAAGATTTATTTTATGAAGAATCCGTTTTGAACAAAATGAAAACATAATATTTGAAAACACTCAAGTCTATTTTCAACTCTTTCATATTAAACAAATAAATAACAAACTATCTCATGGGTTCTCCTGACTATAAGTCTAACTAATTTCACTCAAATTCTGTTGATGTCACTTGTACACCCATCTGAACTATGTACATTTTGACTGTTGTAACCATCTGGAGGGCCTGTGATTACACGAGTGCAGTAACTGTTTCACTGTAGACCTGTAAACAGACCAAGCAAATTTCTATCAAAATTATTCTTCATCAAGCCTATAAAAGTTATGAGGAGAAATGAGCATGATGAAATATATTTTTTGATAACAGCTAAATGTACCTCTCAGTTACACGAGAATAATGTCCATAAGACTTGATACTCAAGTTACTCTTTGATGTATGAAACTTAATGGGTTGAGTGGGGAAAAAAAAACCCAACAAATTCACAAAATAATATATTTGGATGAGATTCTTTCTAGCACCATACTTATTTAACAGTAGCAAATCAATTTCACACACAACTCACCATATCGAAACTTGCATTCCTTCAAGGCTTCATTAAAACCAGCACATAGGCTTATATCATGTTGTGTCTGTGTGCATTCAAGGAATTGTTGAAGTTGATACTGGCAAGGATTTGCTCTCTGATCAGCATTATTGTACAGTGGCTGTGCTGGAGGGGCAGGAGCAGCTACGGGTGCAGGTGCAGCAGCAGGAGCTGGGGCTGCCTCATGGCTATTGCCTCCTCCAATACCTCCTGTGATGGCAGAACCAACAACATGACCCTGAAAAAAATTATTTCTTGACTGTGGTTGCCCAATTTGGTTCATTCTAGATAAGTGAACTTAATTTTGAACAAGTACTTAGTGTGTCTTAAAATTACAGTACATGTATATATATATAAATTTTTGTGTGTGTGTCCCATAACCTTTTTTCAAGGTCGTAGGGGGTTCTAATGATTCCATTAGTACATTCTCTGGCTTAGTAGATCTTGGTGGCGTCCATCCCTCTCGAGGTCAGCGGAGAAGTTTCTTAGCGTTAGTCATTCATCAACATTTTTATAGTGGCTTTATCGTGGGCTAGATCCCACACCCCTCAGCTTGTGAGGCGAGCGCACTATTGACTTTGCTATCTAGCCACCATTACCATATATACTCGTTCTAAAGCCGACATTTTTAAGACAAAATCTAGAGGAAAAAAAAAGGGGGGGGGGCAGCTTACGAGCGGGTCTTAGGTTATTTCTGCATGCACATTGAATATCAGTGTTGTTATTGTAGATCATCAAAGTCCTTTTCTACATTCTACAAGATTCGACTGCTCTACCAGAAGCTATAAAATACTATTAAGCATCTGCACTTACCTTATTTAATCATTTTATTTATTTTTGTGAAAGTTTTATTAAATTGTTTTTCAACAACGAATTTAAATGTACGCGCTTTCACCACTGTTTACCAAAGAAACAAATACCAGTAACTCTTGACTAACAAAGAGCACCAAGACAAAGATAGGTAGTACTCAGTACAAAGTAAACAATCATAATGACTGGTTTATTTTGTAGTTTTAAAAAAATGTGTACCATTTCGTTTACGCTGTCCTATTAGTTTTTGGGGTCGGCTTACCAGCGGGTAACATACTTTTAATACTATTCTCTTCCAAAAGAGGAAGAGGGTCGGCTTATAAATGGGGTATAGAACGAGTATATACGGTATATATATTTTTGTTTACATTTAATAAAATTTGTAAACTTTAACAAAATTAGACAATTATTGAAACAGAAAAACAGACGCCCAGTTTAAAAAAATTGTTTTGATGTAATTGATACCGTCATATTACAATAAAAGGTATGTCAGTGTGATCACCCACAAGGTCTAATTGATGCATGTTAATGAAAATCGTGTCAGTTTCAATCTAGCAATTGATTTTTCTTATTAAAACAGGTTAAAAATAGTAAAAATATTGATACACACCACAGCAGAGCCAACTGCAACTCCTGCTGCTGTTGTTGCCATCTGGGCAAACATGCCAGGCTGTTTAGGTTGTGGAGCATATGTTGCTGGTGGAGGAGGTGGTGGTGCATGAGCTGGTACAGGTGCAGGGGCCTGTCTGACAGGTGCAGGGGCCTGCCTGACAGGAGCAGAAACCCTAAAATAATATAGAAGATAAAATATTATGGCAGTTAAAATTGTAATTATTTATAATACAAAATCTGCGACTTTCTCACTATTTATGAAGAAAATATAAGTATACTTCTAATTTCATTTTTTTGTTACAAGTCTCCACAAGCCAAAATGCCCATGGCAGTTGTGTGGGGAAAAAAAGGAGAAAATATGGAGAATATTTTAAATCACTAAATACATCCAGAGGCATATGTACAGTCAATGTTCAATTGACTATTTAAATAAACCAATACTACAAAATCCTCTATGGACTTTATCACCTATGTACTGATATCTGCAATTGGAAAATATTTTCATTATCTATAGTTTTAAGCACTAGTTATTATGGTCTAAATCAGGGGTCTCCAAACTATGGCCCACGGGCCAGATGCGGCCTGCGAGGCCCTCTCATCCGGCCCCTGGAGACCTTTTAATCTTCAAAAAAGATACTATTTTTACCTATAGTTTAGCAAAAAACTGTGTGTAGTTGGCCCTCAAACTAGTGTTTGACAGTTAATGCGGCCCTCCTGCAGAAAAGTTTGGAGACCCCTGGTCTAAATGAATGTTTCTCATAACAATAAGAGTTAAGTTGGCTATTTTTCTTTAAAAACTTTATTGCTATTTTTCTTTATAACTTTATTAGGGCTGCGGAAATTAACGATCAATTTCTTGATTAATCGTTAAAATTAGTAACGCTTAAAATTTTTTTTTACCATTAATCGACCCACCACTTATACATGTACTGGAAGTCAAAAAGTAAAATATTTCGGCACATAAATATAAACTAATTTCCGGAAGATTACTCGAACATTTTGGTTTTAACCCCTTTACCGTTCATCCAGAGTTAACTCGGGCCGCTAAATTGGTCCGACAAACGGTTACCCCGAGTTAACTCGTCTAAATAAATAAAAGACTACTGTAGCGCTGTGGTCTCGAGTCAACTCGTCCAAACTGAATAACATCGTTCTAGTGCATTTAACCACATCTAGGCGTTATGTTACTGCAATCTTTTGGCAATATTGATGGCCAGGGGTGCAATATACCAAGAGGGCTGAAAGAACCTCAGAAACCCAAAACCAAACTTTTGTGTTTATATTTTTTGCCATTTTCTGACTAATTGCAAATATGGTACACCGTACATTTATTTGTTATAATGTACGTCATCAATGTTTGTGTATTATCTACAATCGAATAACATACGATAAGACATTTTCTTTTCCTAATTTTTTTGGCAAAAAGTTACCAATCATGAATAATTTAGCTTTCAATTATAAGTTATCTTATTCAATAGAAGATGGTACACTATCATTTTGTGATTTTACTATTTATTTAGCCATGGCGACATGCAAACGTTTATCAGCTCAACGAGTACGGGATCTATTATTTCAGTCAGAAAAGAAACAAAATACATGTGTGCAGAATGTGATGTAGCTTTATGTCCAGTTCCTTGTTTTGAAAAATACCACACAAGGAAGAATTACTAAATACATTTGTGTACATTATTACTGCTGTTCATATATAAACTCAAGTTTATCGATATCCAGATGATCTAGAACTTGAAAATACTCAAGATGAACATGAAATTTATAAAAAACTTGTAAAATTAATTTTTTACAATTAAAGTGACAGAAATGGGTTGCAATTTTTAAAAAAACATTTAAACGGTAAAGGGGTTAAACTATTGACTGAAGTGAATGTTCAAAATGTTGATAAAGGTTATTGTTTCCATTGAGAGAAATCATTTGCCTACCATGCAATGTTCCCTCTAAGTCTAAGCCTCGATGGTCTGTGTGCAAAGTTAAAAAAAAACCTTGTGTGCAAATTTGTACAACACCCATGTGCGGTGATTCTAAACTCCTGCGTGGCGTTGGTCAAATATCTGTGCAGCCGTGCTGCTTAAAGGGAACATTGCTACCATGGTTCTAACACTTCGATTACATATCACCTGCAAACCAAACATCCACTACAGTATCGGAAACTTCAGCTGAGACAATCTAGAGCTATGTGAACGATCGTTCAGCTCGGCTGATTATATTGTCAATTAGACCCGCTCATCACTTATGTCAACACACTTGTCTTTTTGCGTAGATGGTTAAAAGATGACATATAAACGAGACATTCCAGTGTTATTAAGATTTTCAACAAGAACGGTTAATAAGTGTTACTTATGTCATAATTTTAATTTTTGGCTTTAATCGAAATTAACAATTAATTATAAATTAATCGTTAACAGCCCTAATTTTTATCCTACATTTATATAATAGCTAAGATAAAACTCTACATTAAACATATTAAAACTATTATTTATTGGCTAGATCTTTTAAAAAAAGAATAAAAATGAAATATATATTGATATTTCTTAACACATGTTCCATGCAAAATAATACATTTTTAATGCAAATATTATTTTTAAATACAGAAATCTATCTTTTTTCGGGAAATATATGTCTGTAGTTTCAGGGTTAGAAAATGAAGAACTTGTTTTGATCAGTAGTTGTAAAACTGATCTGGGATTCTACATAGTGAACTCACGATGAGCCCCTTTACTAGTTCACTAGTAAGGGTTTGTATTTTCATCTACAAACTCTGGGTCAGTTGCATCTGCAAACTTAAGAGAACATGATAGACAGGTCATTCTCACCCATATGGTCATGAAGATAAATGACTAACACGCGTGACGATGGAATCAAATCATTTTCTTAATATTCCAGTACATGTATATAATATTATTAATATACACGTCATCACTTTTGTATGTCGAATTCTGATAAGGAATGATTTTTAAAAAAATTCGCTTAGACTTAGTTGTCGGCCGAGGTCTAACACACAGCGTGCTGTGATCAACGGTCAAGGCCGCAATAGTTTTATTTATATTACAAGTTTGATTGACTGAGGAAATTCGAGATCTCTATACAGTCCATCCTTATTTTCGGCAGAGTTGTGTTTGCGATTATTCCGTTTCATTTTCAGAGAAAAAAGATGTATCAAAATACATTGTGGTTTGTCGAGGCCTATTGTATTTCCCGTTGATAGATAGTTCTCCTTAGATGTACTTCACAGCATGTATTTGAAACAAAAAATTTCATTTCATAAATTGCTTCGCGAGCCGTAAATTTAACACAAAAAAGCTGCATGCTAGCCGAAGTTTGGTTAATATAGACACTGAAGCCACATTTTCACGGGTACCCAGGCGGAATTTTACTACCCGGTAATCTCATGGCAACTGGTACCCGTTGACAGCCCTAGTCATGAGTCATTAAACTCATACTAGTCATACTCATGTTTAGTTTAGTCATTGAAAAACTGGAAAGCAGGGTCTTTCCTTTGACATGATGTGAATGTGTGTGCCTGTAAAGTATTTGAAATTTTTAGTAGGAGTTGTAAGAGGCCATACCTGACACTGATTCTGCGGAATCAATTAATTTCATTAGTAAGCAGGGTTTAACTAGTACTAGTAAGCTGTAGTCGTAGTGTTAGGCTAGTTTGTCGTCATGTTCACGTGCGCTTAAAAATTCCAAGTTGGGGTAACACACACACAAACTGACACAATAAACTGTACAATATGAATAATTTCCAGGCGTAGATTAGTTAAAAGTATTTCCCTATATTAATTACCTGCTAACTCCTTGAGATCTACCTCTTCGTGGCATTTTATTGTTATGTGTATCTTTGGCGTAGTACTTACTGATACTGATTGACCTTCGTACCGTTTTTCTTTCGTTTTACATAACCCAGCACTCCTGATGCAACTTCCGTTTCCTACTTCTTCTAGAACAGGCGTGTCCAAAGTCCGGCTCACGGTTCTAATACGGCCCGCGTTTAAATTTTAACTGGCCCGCGACCTCATCTTAAATAATAAATTGACTTGTGGAGTTTTAAAATTTAATAAACACATTTAGGCAATCCAGCGAACTTTAATTTTCTCGTGAGACCTTACGCATTTAATTTATTAAATGCACTATTATCTTATCTTATCTATACAGACGCTCCTTCTATGCAGAAGATAGTTGCGTCCACAGACCATGACAGATGATCTGTTGGCATGTGATGCAGCAATAACAGGCCACGGCTTTGTGGGTTCCACGCATTACCCAGCCGCCTAACTACATGTAGTGTTAGGTACCCATTCGGAGCGGGGTGACTCAGGGACGCCCTAGGCCCCGGGAACAAACCCTTGCCTTCACACGGATTCGAACCCGTGACCATCGGTACGACAGTCCAGTGCGCTGCCACTCGACCACCGCGTCCAATTATATATTGTATTTTAGCTATTACAGCGCTAATTTATAAGTCTTATTAATTTCTAAGGCTTTTTTCGGCCCTTGAAGCTACATAATCGGAGTAGGATACATCCATTGTGTGTATCTAGCACCTTACCTACCAGGTTGTCACAGTAAGATGCGAAACAAAATATTTTCTCACTTTAAAACAAACAAAATAAGAATCAAACATCTAGTTTGAAAAAAAAATGAAATTGTCTTTAAAATATTTATGCATCTTCTAAGAACTTTAAAATAGATGAGTAATAATTTAAAAAAAAACAACAACATCTTCAGTCAGTAAATTTATTTTAGCATGGGTCGTCCCAGGTAAAAAAATCTGGCAAGCAGGGTGCTAGATAAACAAAATGAATGTATCGTGACCAGATTATGTATCATATAGGGCCGAAAAAATAGTAAGACTTACACATTAGCGCTAATTGCTAAAATACAACATATAATAATGCATTTAATAAATAAAAAACGCAAGTTCTCACGAGAAAATTAAATTTCGCTGTGAAATAATATACGTGTATAAACTGCAGGAATACTCTGATTTATATAATTTAACCTAATACAACCCTCAGATAGACATAAGACATAAGGATAAAAACACCTTTCTTATTCCGTACTCTAAGAACAAACACATCTTATCTTATCTTATCTTATCTGTTTACAGACGCTCCTTCTATAGAGAAGATTATTGCGTCCTACGCTTATCTATGGTTTGTGTTTAGTCCTGCATTTCCATTAGAGATTTAAATGTTGATAAATTGTTGGTTTTCCTGGATTATTCAGGCAACCCATTCCACGCCCGAATTCCGGACGGGAAGAAGGAAAATTTGTATGTGTTTGTTCTTGCATACGGAATAAGAAAGGTGTTTTTATTCTTATAATTGCCTCCACAGACCATGCCATGACAGATGATCATGATGATCTGTTGGCAAGTGAAGCAGCGTTTACATGCCACGGCTTTGTGGGTTCCACGCATTACCCAGCCGCCGGTACGCCAGTCGAGCGCGCTGCCACTCGACCACCGCGCCCCATACAAATTCTCGTTCTTCCCGTCCAGAATTCGGGCGTGGAATTGGTTGGCTGATGAAACAAGGAAAACCAACACTTTATCAACATTTAAAAACTCTAACTAATAAGAATGCAGGACTAGACACAAACCGTAGATAAGCGTAGGACGCAATAATATTGTAATACTGTGTAGAAGGAGCGTCTGTAACATATAAGATTAAGATAAGTTAAATTTTAAAATAGCATTAAAAATATGAATAGAGTATTTGCGTAGAATTAGTAAATTCATATTATATGATAATGCATGAGTATATGGCACTATAGGGCATAGGGACCTTAGCATAAAGCCTCAATTATTATTCTCTTTCTCTTCTTTCATTATTATTATTAAATGATGTTTTCGAAGGCGTCTGATAACAAGAAATTATAAGTATGTATGTAGAAGGCGGAGCATAATTTAGGACTATAATTAATACTCCTATTATTTCAAAATTAATTGTTCAAAGATATTTCTTAAATGTGAAAGTGCTAAAATATTAAAGCTTTCAGTGTCTAATTTTTGGTAAAGGAATATTTATGATATTTCGTAATTTTGGGACTATTTTGCGAGAATTCAAATGGCACTACATTTTCTATCGGAGTTCCGTAACCTCAGGGAGAGGAAGCAGGAAATCGCCATCTTGTCGGACAACATAAACAAAGTAAAATAAACTAGTCAATGTTATTAATACAAATTCATTTACCATATATGTGCTGTTAAAATCTTCAGGTACTTTAACGGCACCACTTTATCCATAGAAATTAGAATATTGCAACAGTTTATAATTTGCTGCAACTTAACAGTTAAGATTTAATCCAGATTAAAGAAGTTTCACCCTTCTGTTTTGATCTTGATCTGGACACTTGACTTAACTGTACAATGTACCTATACTTCACGGTACTTATCTTAAACTTCAACTGACTGAGTTAAACTGAACTGCACTGGACTAATACTAATAACTGACTAATTGGCCTTCGTTTTTGTAATTAAGTCCCCTAAAACTCAAGTCTTAAGTCAAAACTTAGCATTAGTTTTTCTCTTACTTATTATTCAAGTAGCGCTCCACTGGCAAACCGGTGGTCACGGGTTCGAATCCATGTGAAGGCAAGGATTTGTTCCCTGGGCCTAGAGCGTCCCTGAATCACCCAGCTCCGAATGGGTACCTAACACTAGTTAGGCGGCTTAGGTAATGCGTGGAACCCTCAAAGCCGTGGCCTGTGAACGCTGCTTCACTTGACACTTGCCAACAGATCATCATGATCATCTGTCATGGCATGGTCTGTGGATGCAATTATCTTCTGCATAGAAGGAGCATCTGTATATATAAGATAAGATAAGATATTCCTCTTGTAAGTGAAAATTCTACTAATAATTTAAGACTAAAGTCACTAAAGTTAAAGACTAGGCTACCATTACGAGACGATTAGCGGAAAACCTGCAGATTTTACACGTCTATTACTATTATTTCACAGCGAAATTTAATTTTCTCGTGAGAACTTACGTTTTTAATTTATTAAATGCATTATAATATGTTGTATTTCAGCTATTACAGCGCTAATTTGTGAGTCTTTTTAATTTATAAGGCATTTTTAGGGTCCATATATTTTCATATAATACATAATCTGGTCATGATACGTCCATTATGTTTATCTAGAAAACTGCATGCCAGATGTTTTTTACCTGGCTGGACCCATGCTAAAATAAATTTAGTGACTGAAAATGTTTTTTAAAAAGTATTTTTTATCTATCTTAATCCTCTGAGAAGATAAATAAATATTTTAAAGACAATTTCATTTTTTATTTCGTTACTAGATGTTTGATTCTTATTTTGTTTGTTTGTATTGGAGAAATTTCCATTTGGCATCTTATTGGGACAAACCGGCAAGTAAAGTGATAAATAAACAAAATGCTGTAATAACTGAAATACAACATATAATAATGCATTTAATAAATTAAAAATGTAAGTTCTCACGAGAAAATAATAGTTCGCTGTGAAATACAGTCGAAACCGCATAAGTCGACGGCGTTGGGGTATGAAAAATGGCGTCGACATAACCGATGATCGAGTTAAAACGAAAACCAATATGGCGGCAAAATATTAACATGTGCTTGAAATTTCTTTATGTACATGATTAATTAGTTAGCGTTAATTAGTGATGGGATGATTAATCGGAATCGTATCGGAACCCTAATATTTCTTCACTCTTTCCTAAGGTTGTAATGACCGCTCGTTTTTAAGGACCGTTTAAAACTTACATATAACCATGGTTCCCACTCAGGAAAACGGGAAAAAGTCGGGAATTCTTAAAAATAAACTCTCGGTCTTGAAAGTCGGGAAAAGCTATGACTAATCGGGAATTTATATATATATATATAATATAATATATTTATGCCGAAGTAAAGGACTTTGATTACGTCTCTGTCATGTTTCGATTCCATTTAATGAAAAATAAGTTACCAGTTTATAATTGTCTGCGCATGCGCTAAAAGGTCAAAGTTTACGCTTCGCCGTGTCACAGTTGCGTTTGCCGTCGTATCAGCGAATTTAAAATACAAATAAACAAATCAATATGGTTATTTAAGTTTAATGCTTTTGACGTGCAGGATATCTGTTACTTAACTATCAGAACGTTCTCGAATTTCCTCAGTCAATCAAAATTGTAATATAAATAAAACTATTGTGGCCTTGACCGTTGATCACAGCACGCTGTGGGCTGTGTGTACTGTGTTAGATCTCGGCCGGCAAATAAGTCTAAGCGAATTTTAAAAAAAATCATTCCTTATCAGAAATGATTTCATCGTCACGCGCTTGTTAGTGTCACAGTCACGTATCTTACTGGTAACAAAGCAACAACAAACTTTTAAAAGAATAATAATTTATTAATTTTTTATTTAATTATATAAAAACCACCGTCTATTCTCGATACAAACCTTTATTTTCATTTCTAAAGATATTCGTTTATCTTTAAAAATAAAATGATTAATGCATCAGAAAATGAATTAAGTTTAATAATAAATAACATGCACTGCGAAATAATGACGATTCACGACCTCTAACGCGATTGTCCAGTACCTCGGGTGAATACATACTCCATGGATACACGTCCAATTATAATTCACACACGCAAAACATCCGGTAAAGTTCTTTGAAATCTCGTAGAATCACATAATAGCCGGAAGTCTCGAAGAAAAGCGAGATGTCAACACTGTTTTGAACTAAAAATGACAGAGTGCATTCCTAGGCCAACCAGCGAAAATCGAGCTAAGCAAGTAAAGTTGCAAATTTGGTCCTCTTTTGTGCTCGAGGTACTAGGTTTCGGCGACTTAGAAAAATCAAACTAGCCGATGAAAAAATGCTAAGACAAAGAGAGACTTTGGCGGTTCCAATAAAAAACGTCGACATAATAGGGTGGTCGAGCTAACCGAGCTCGAGGTAAGTGGGTTCGACTGTAATATACGTGTAAAATCTGCAGGATTACCCGATTAGCAATAATATTAATATTATTAATAACTAGTCTACTACAATACAGTTCAGTGTTGTCTGGTAGTACTGTGAGTGTGACTACAGTTCACTACAGAGACTGAGTAGTAGACGGTGTACCAAGTGCAGCTAAGTTTTTCATTTTGATGAATGTATAGATCTTATTGGTCATTGGTTCAAAGTCTTTCAAAGAGGATGAGAAAGAGTTCTTGCCGATATGTTCACTTCATAAATTCAGGATTCATTGTCTTGTTTGGTCTTTTCTAGCTTACCTATGATACTTGACCTATGCTTATACTATGCCTTTGCCTATACACTCTTCAATAACTTAACTTATATTATAATAAAATGTATATTCATTTCCTTTTTGTTAAAGGCAGCAAATTATAATATGACTGAACAGCACACTGAAAATTTCACAAAACTCAAATCATATTGAATCTTTGAAGCACAATGTTTAATATTATTATTTGTAGTAGGAGAGAGGGTATTGGTTTTGTTTGTTTGTAGTTAATGTGCCATATAGTTATAAATTTCATTGAATTAGTCTAGTAAATGATCAATGGTTTGCATCTTTAAAAAAATAAAAATATATAAAACACTTTTTAAAAACTAGTCTTATATTAGAAATGCACTAAAAAGTAGAAAATAAATTTGAAATTTACAGTCAGAAGAGACCTTTAGTTCCAAATTTATGAAAATGTAAAAGTTTAAAATGAGACAGGAACGTTAAATTGTAGGTGAAATCGATTATCTCGTTGTTCGCCATGACTATAAGACTAGGGTGCTCAGTTTAAACTTAGTCTATCAATATCTATGCAAGCAAGCTAACAATTTTTTAAAAATGTTTAAAATAAAGAGGACAAGGGTTACTTTCTGAATATTCTGAATAATTCAGTTCATGAATCCCTATTTAGAATGAATTTAGCATCACAATTAATTACAATTAATTAATTGCAATCATGATCATGAAACATTACAAAATAATATATAATTAAGTCAATTTACATATCATACCATTAGACGACTATAAGGGTTTCCCAGATTCCTAGCTTATATGACTATATCAATACAAATGTTCCCCCACTCCCCAAATCATCCCCCTTCTACCATGCTGTGAAGTTGATTGCATACTTTGATCTCTCCCACCACTTTATTAGCTGTAATACCACATTATGTGGATTCACAGCCGATAAATTGACTGTTAGTAAAATTCTGATTCAAAATATGGATATGCAAATTAACAATGGGTATGGGTTAATCACCATATATTAATGAATTTACTTCCTTTCTGCTTCTATCAGTGAATACACATTAGTTTAACATGGTTTGCTTTACGATTAATCAATAGTAAAATTTTCTCATTTTTTACCTTCATTTCGTCTGATGCAGAGAGAGTACTCCTTTAAAAAAAAATTCAACACAGAATAATTTCTAATGGATTAAATGAAAACCAATGATTTCAAAGATTTTTAGCGTGCTATTATTGATAGTGTTAGCTTGAGTGGGCATGCTGACACTGGATTCAGTTGTTAACAATTTTAACTCTAAGCCTAGTTGTATCGTACATACTCATTCTTTATGGATACCCAACAAAAATGATAAAGATTGGATCCCTAGCACTTACCCTTAAGATTTTCAGACACCTACATTTTTTCATGTTTTCTATAGTAAAAGTTAATTTTAAAAATAGATTGAATAAATTTAATAATGGAGGAATGTTTCCCCTTGTACTTTGTTAGGCTTCAATTAAAGGTAGCAAATATAAACAGTTATGCAAAATTACTTATTTCAAATACACTATTTAAATGTTCATATAGTTCTTGTCAGTGTTTTTTTTTCTATAAAAAAAAAGGTACCAGAACGCATGAAAAAAGGTACTGGAACGGAACGTGAAAAAGCATTCCAAGCAGTAATGAAAATAAGTATGGGGAAAAGAAGATGCAGGAACGCTGTCCTGGTGCGTTACGTGGGAAAAAAGCACTGGTTCTTGTTAATTTCGTGGGAGATGCTGATCTTCTATCGAGCACCTCCCCAGCCGGCGGATAGGGGAAAGCCCACCAGAAATGGAGGGTACCGGGAAATAAAATACCCGGGGTGGACCAAAATCAGCCCTACTGCCTTGTAGGAAGTGGAGGGATCCACAAAGGCTAGGGACCTAACCCAAAAAAGGCAGCTACCCATTGAGCTGTGAGGGGCAACCCCCCAAGTGGTTGTGCGCAAGGCCAACAACCCTGCCGTGTAAAAAATCATAGTTACAAAAACACCGAAAAGAGTGTCTTGGGAGTTGGGAGAGGATGGACTCCTTGAGGAGGAAAATATGACGCCTAATAGTGAAAGCCAAAACCTGGAAGCTATTAGGCCGACAACCATCATCGCTACCTGTTCTACCACTAATTTTATGTTGTATTTTTTCCTGGCTAAATAGTTTTTATTAAAAAAAATTAAAATATAATACACCTTTTAATAAAAATATATATTAATTTTAACTAAATTAAAGAATATTCTGAAACTTAAATTTTTCAAAATCTAAATGTGTAGGACATATCTGACACCACATGTACTAAACAAAAAAAAACATAATGCTCACATTTAAATTCTAGCCACTGGTTTAATTAGTCTAATTTTAAATTAAAAATAAGTCAAATAAGTTTAAAGTAAATGAGGTGAATTTATTTTTACAAATAAAAAAAAATACAAAACTGGCTTATCTTTTGCAACTATTGTAATTAGCTTGACTGATTGGTTTATGGGTGAATTTCATTTCAATTTTACTATAAGAATTAAGCCACTCATTGAATCTGTTTTTAAGTTGGATATGATGTTATATTTTACCAGCTTTTGAGTTTAGAAAACTGTTATTTACCAAGAGTGCTTTGAATCTATATGGACCTGTTATCCTGCTGTTATAGGAAGGCTTTGATGAAACCATCTTTTTAAAATATTTTTTGGGAATGTATCAGGTTGAAATTCAACATAAATTTAAAACCAGAGTACTGAATAAAACAAAATATTAAAATTTTCACTTTATTTCCAGTTTGATGATATCTTCAATGATGGCGGTAATTTGATTGCAAGATAAATTGATAATTGAATAACAGCAATGGAGAAATCATTAAAGAAATATCAACAAAACTTTACTACAGAAAATGAAAACATCTAATTACTGGCGCTTCTACACCACAGTATATTGTCACTGAGAAAAAAATCTCCATTGTTGCTTCTAGGAGTAATCCTTACAATAAGAGAGAGTGGCCATTTCAAAGATTTTTATAAGGTAAGAATTTGATTCTATATTTTCATGCTCTCTGTTAAATATAAGAATGAAAGTGTTTAACCAAACCAAAAGGTTATCAGGTCTTTACAAAAATATATTAAGATATCATTAAATGAAGAAAAATATCATGGGTAATTTTTAAAAATGATTCCAATTTTATGAGTAAGTGAAAAGCTTTTTTTACTTCTGGGCGGCTGGATAGCGAAGTCAATAGTGCACTTGCCTCTCAAGCTGAGGGGCGTGGGATCTAGCTCAAGTTAAAGCCACAATAAAAATGATGAATGACCAACGCTAAGATTACCTGTGGATTACATGTGTCCCTGAGTCCACCCAGCTCCGATGGGTACCGGACATTAGTAGGGGGAAATAATAGCACCTGATCATAGTGTGAAGGCAGGGATTTCTTCCTGTGGATTACATGTGTCCCTGAGTCCACCCAGCTCCGATGGGTACCGGACATTAGTAGGGGGAAATAATAGCACCTGATCATAGTGTGAAGGCAGGGATTTCTTCCTGTGGATTACATGTGTCCCTGAGTCCACCCAGCTCTGATGGGTACCGGACATTAGTAGGGGGAAATAATAGCACCTGATCATAGTGTGAAGGCAGGGATTTCTTCCTGTGGATTACATGTGTCCCTGAGTCCACCCAGCTCCGATGGGTACCGGACATTAGTAGGGGGAAATAATAGCACCTGATCATAGTGTGAAGGCAGGGATTTCTTCCTGTGGATTACATGTGTCCCTGAGTCCACCCAGCTCCGATGGGTACCGGACATTAGTAGGGGGAAATAATAGCACCTGATCATAGTGTGAAGGCAGGGATTTCTTCCTGTGGATTACATGTGTCCCTGAGTCCACCCAGCTCCGATGGGTACCGGACATTAGCAGGGGGAAATAATAGCACCTGATCATAGAGCACCTGATCATAGAGCACCTGATCATAGAGCACCTGATCATAGAGCACCTGATCATAGAGCACCTGATCATAGTGTGACACAAGTCCCTCTTAGCTGTGGACTGTGAAAGATGGATGCTTCACTTGCCAACAGGGTCTGTGTGTTCTATTGAAGTTACAGGGGACACAATATTTCTCTATATATTTATTACATAAAATTATAAGTGAGTAAAAGAAAAGCTATGGACACTACGGTGTAACATAGTCTCAATTTAATTGAAACACTCTTTTTATATTTTGATGATTTCATAAATTATGTATAGTTTGTAAATTTTATAATCAAGAAATCAGAAATGAAGATAAGCTTTCATTGTCTTTTTATATGAGTACTCTAACAATATTTAGAGTGTCTTAAGTAAGTTACTTAAATGATAATGATAATCATATTTAAAATAAGATAAAATTTAGCACCCAATGGTGAGGATTTATCAAAAGAAACAGGGAAAAAATATGGCTAATGATGAAGTATGTTGTTCTACACTTCTAAAGCAGCTTTGGAATTATTCCCAATCACATACATGTAACTCTAAATGATATTTGTGAAATTAATGTATTTTTTATCGGGATTTTATAAGATGGGACGTTCTCGCAATTGTTGGCGGGTAATATAAAAATATACCATCCTCCAGGGACCGAGGTGATGAGAGACCTTTGAAATTGTTAAAAATGATATCAACAAATATGCATTCAGGCTAGGCACTTAACAATGATCCGAATTACTGCCCTCCAACCCTCAGTTTTCCAACCCATTTTTTTCCACGCCCTTGAACTATATTTTTCATACCCGTATTTACATTGACACCATCGGTATTTATGTCAGCATTAGAAAATGTTAAACACCAACTGTCTTGTGGAATTTTAAAGAATCTCATTGCGCAGATATGTCTCATTTTATCTGGTTTATAGCATTTTTGACCACTGACATTTTGCTGAAAATTGTCTATTTGGAAATTTCCACCATAACGACACTCAGCTTTGTGTAAGGATAATACTGTACAACTTGGCAGCAGGTATGGCTTACACTGTCAATTTTTTTGCCATGGTCATTTCAAGTCGAGAGAGATATGTGTCTTAAAACTCTTGGGCCATTTTAGTTTGATCGTAATTGTGTTTGTGCGTGTGAATCCAATGTGTACGTTTTATTTGTTATGAGTAACTGGTAAACAGATGTTTTGCTTTCTTGTTATTCCCTTCATCTGTTCTTTTAGTTATCAACTTTAGTATGATATTCCCTGCTAGACGTATGCTTGAATGACAATATGTAGGTGCAATGGGCCCAGCAATTCCCATTGAAATATGTCATAGAAATATCATAAATCGTCTCCAAAGCATCATGTGTTTGATTTCTGTTCAATGGAAACGCCGTTTAATTGATGATTTAATTTTCGGTGGACAAACATGAACATGTAATAAACTGCGCCTGCTGTGTTTGTTGTTAATGTATGTTTATTATTATTAGTTTAGTTTATATATTTATCTTATCTTATCTGTTTACAGACGCTCCTTCTATACAGAAGATTATTGCGTCCTACGCTTATCTATGGTTTGTGTTTAGTCCTGCATTTCCATTAGAGATTTAAATGTTGATAAAGTGTTGGTCGTTGGTTTTCCTGGATTCTTCAGGCAACCCATTCCACGCCCGAATTCCGGACGGGAAGAAGGAAAACTTGTATGTGTTTGTTCTTGCATACGGAATAAGAAAGGTGTTTTTATCCTTATGTCTATCTGAGGGTTGTATTAAGTTATCTTTGTGTTGTATTTCTAAATTAGAATTAATTGCTTTATGTATGATTACTACTTTGCTCTTGGTTCTTCTATCCTCTAGTGTTTCAAGGTTTAATGATTTAACTAATGGTGTTATTCTTGTCAGTTTCGAATATTCTCCAGTAATGAATCTGGCAGCTCTTTTTTGAATTTGTTCTAGTTTATCAATGTTTTCTTTGGTGGATGGGTCCCATACAGAAGATGCATATTCTAGTACAGGTCTCACCAAAGTGAGGTAGCATTTTAGTTTTATATCTCTATTACATTTGTTAAAGTTTCTTTTTATAAAGCCTAAGGTTTTGTTTGATTTTTTAATAACTTCATTGACATGGGGATTCCATGATAGTTTCTCATTTATTAAGACTCCTAAGTATTTTGCATCTTTAGTTCTTTTCCATGAATGTAATATTTTGAATTTATTTGTTTCTTTTTCTTTGTTACTCTTAACAGTTGACACTTTTCTGGGTGGAAAGACATACTCCAGTTAGTTTCCCTATTTTGTTCACCATACATGGAATATATTATGCGCAATAAATGGAATTGTTTTTTTTCTCTATATTTTTAAATCCTTTATATTAACTCGTGGTGTCTGCTTGCTTGCGTGCCGAAAAAAACTTTGGATCGATTTTTAACCCACTTCCCCGTATGCTGGCGAGCTGAAATTTTGCAGGCAGACTCGTGGTGATGATTTATCAAAATTTCAGATGGATCCAATGTACTGTAATTAAATTAATCTATTTTTAGATTATCTCTATTTATCTCTGTGGATCTTGTTAATTTTTGTGCTAGTGTCGTCGTGGTGCGTATTACATTGAACAACCTTTCCTGTCACGCGGTAAGGTGCATATTTTATTGACCATACTTTTTAAAAATATATTCCCGATCGGTGCGCATTATATTAAATACTAGGGGCAAGTACCCGGCTCCCGCCCGGGTTTAACAACAGCAACAAAACAAAAATAACAAAAACAACAACAAAACAACAAAAACAAAACAACAACAAAAACAACAAAAACAACAAAACAACAAAAACAAAACAACAACAAAAACAACAAAAACAACAACAAAACAACAAAAACAAAACAACAACAAAACAAAAACAAAACAACAACAAAACAACAACAACAAAACAACAACTACAACAACAACAGCAACAACAACAAAGCAACAACAACAAAACAACAAATACAACAGCAACAACAACAAAGCAACAACAACATGAAGGACATTGTCGTCGCAGGGCAAGGGATGTGGACAACAACAACAACAGCAAAAACAACACAAAAGCAACAACAGCAACAACAACAGCAACAACAACAAAAACAACAACAGCAACAACAACAAAAACAAAACAACAACAAAAACATCAACAACAAAACAACAACAAAACAACAACAACAAAACAACAACAAAACAACAACTACAACAACAACAGCAACAACAACAGCAACAACAACAAAGCAACAACAACAAAACAACAACTACAACAACAAAAGCAACAACAACAAAGCAACAACAACAAAAAAAATTATTTTATGGCGATAATCGCCTTCTTGTTAATCTCGACACCAAAATGTTTATTAATTTGCGTCATTATTTTACGTCTTAATTTTCAATAATTTTTATTTTATATAGCTCATATAGGGAAAAACTACATTTTGGGCCCCCGGGCCCCAGTATCTTATATATATGGAACGAAACCTGTTTAATAACCTTTCCGGTATAATTTTGTGTACGTGTACCAAATTTCACGTTATTTGGTTGTCTGGATCTTGAGTTATTAGGGAACAGACAGACAACAAATGCGGCTTATATATATAGAGATGTTTTACGAGACATAACTAAAACTTTGTATTTTTGGATTGTCTTACGCTGCGTATGATATAATGAACATTATTTTAGGTAAGTCTCGTATATAAAGGATTTATAGTTTATAGTAAAAAAAACTTGGTTGTTTTTTACGTTTTTTTTTATTCTGTGTGTGTTTGGGGCGGGGGGGGGGTGTGCGGGGAACGTTCGTAAATTTAGTAAAGGGCGGGGGCAACCCCTCGTATCTAAGTACCCTAAGTACCGTATAGGAAACCAAAACAAACGCCCACCCGCGAACACGGCCACCAAGCCTCGTCACCTGGCCGTGTTATGTTCCCAGCAGTGTTTAGGTTGTTTTCAAAGTGCGAGGTGTTGCTGAAGTTGAAGCTGTCAGTTTAAAACAGATGTTGTCTTTTAGGTTTTCTTTGAAACTGCCGTGTGATTCTTTTGGATATCAAAGAAGTATAGTTTATCGTCGATTGTTGTTATACCACTATAGCCACTTCTTATTTCAAATCCACAACGACTGGAATCAGCAGTGGTTATTGAACGGTAATGGCCGGGCAACCAATGCAGTGAACCGTGCTAAAGCTAAGGCCAGGTGTGTGTTTACTGAACCCGGTGTCGGACCGTCCGTTCTAGTGTCTCAACATTTGTATGCGCCACAGTTCGTCACCAGACATATTGTTTTTGACCAACATGTACCGCACACAAATATACTCACAATTACTGGTAGAAATAACTATGACTAATATTAATGTAGTCTACTTTTTAAAGAAAAAAAAGTGTCGAGCTTAGAAAAATTAAAGTGTAATATTTTCATAATGCCTATTGTATTGATATTAATACAAAACGTCACTGATATTACTGTCCTGATAAATAAGGTAATAGTCGGGAATATCTAAGTACAACTTTCGACATTTTTTCCTGTAATATTGACATTAATCTTGATTGTCGTGAACGCTCATCCTTAATACATTTTATTCAGTGAAAAGTGACTTGTCTCAGTCTCATCAAGCTGGGGATTCTGAGTTAGGACTCTGGTGGCTACCATACCCACTGGTGTAGAAAACTGGGGATTCTGAGTTAGGACTCTGGTGGCTACCATACCCACTGGTGTAGAAAACTGGGGATTCTGAGTTAGGACTCTGGTGGCTACCATACCCACTGGTGTAGAAAACTGGGGATTCTGAGTTAGGACTCTGGTGGCTACCATACCCACTGGTGTAGAAAAAATGTAGCAGTTCTGATTAAACCATTAACACCACTGTGTAAAACAGATGGCGTTGGCGCCTTTGAATTAAACCGTAAGCCCTTGGCTTCCGAAGCAAATTAGTTGATTAAATTTAAAAAAAATATAAACAAAGATTTTTAAAAACACGCTTTTGCGCTTAAAAGAAGAAAATTTATATGATTTCAGGTGATATCCACTGCACATAAAAGCGCGGGCTCTCATCACAACTCGCTATCATGTGAAAGGCTGCGAAACATAAATACAAATTTGTATGAATATTAATATACATTAAAAGTTTCACAACTTTGATCATATACATGCTACTATCATATTAATTAGACATATTTATCGATATGCAAAAGAATAGTTGCAAAGAGAAATGAGTTGTGATGAGTTTTCCACGCTATTATGGACTGTAGATCAGTGCTTCTCAAAGTGGTGGTCCGCGGACCGGTGCCGGTCCGTGGGTCATCCGCCGCCGGTCCGCAGAACTTGTTAAAAGAGGATAGAAAAAATTGTCAGCGCATGGAAAATAGTGCACCGGTCCCTGGTGCAATGGATAAAATTCCTGCCTGTCCGCCAGAAAAAAAAGTTTGAGAAGCACTGCTGTAGATAGGTTCACGGATTTCACCTGAAATCATAGAAATTTTTAATTTTCTTCTTTTAAGCGCAAAAGCGTGTTTTTAAATATCATTTTTTTAACATATTTTTTTTCTCTTCTTTTTAGTGCACTTTCTATATGTAAATAAAAGCGTGTCCTTTAAAAAAAAAGATTTAAAAAAAAAGTATTATAAAAAAAACAGCAGACTGATACAAATGCTATATAGAAATAAACTAAAAATGCATTAATTTAATTACGGTACATTCGATCGATCTTAAATTTTGATGCAATGCATTGTCATCCAAGATCTATCTGTGGTAAAATTTTGAGATCTCTAGGACCATCAGAAGTAGTTTAATTTTACGTTACAAGATTTGACGGATACAACATACAAACAGTGAAATAAAAGTGTGTAAAAATTGGTTGTGTTCTTATTCTTCTTTCTTTGAGGTTCCATTTTTTACCCTTACGTTAAAAAAAAACACCAAGGGCCGTCCATAAAGTACGTCACGCTATTTTTGACCATTTTAACTCCCCCCTCCCCCCTGACACACATCTCGGACCCCCCCCCTAAAGTACGTCACACTTTCGAACAACAATTTAGTTTTTTATTAACAAAATAATCAAAATTTAATATAAAACAGCGTGACGTCACACATGGCCGGACCCCCTCCCCCTGTCACAAACTGTCACACTTTCTTACACCCCCTCCCCCCCTCTGGAGCGTGACGTACTTTATGGACGGCCCCCAACTAATGTCTGTACCAGGGAGTCACAGTTAAAGGCAACTCTGCATTATTGCGCCCACGTTTACATGCACGGATTGCATTAAAAAAATCTATCAGATACTGTAGGTAGTTTGGGTGGTCTTTGTATTAATCGAGCAGTTTCGGAACCACTACGATACTAAGTATAACATATACTTTTAAAGTATCAAGATGTGGTGGAAAAACATAAAAAAATGAGCAAGTTTCGATGCCTTTTGATAATTGAGCATAATAATAATACATTTTATGAAAATGTTCCCACATTTTGAGCTCCTCAATGTCAAGGGTGCTGCCATTTTAAACGAGAACCTCTGAAATGCTCGATAGCCGTTTCTCTTTTCTTAACGACTTGTTTACCATGAAGTTTAAAGTTCGAGGGTCGGGTGTGATGTTACTACGATGACCTTGAATTCTTGCCAACCCCTTCATTGTCCCCTCAGTACTTGGAACGATACCGTTAAACTCGTTCATGTTACGACCACTGTATCGGCTGTATCTCGTACTATAACGCCAGTGGATACTTCACAAACGATAAGCAAATCAGAATCGGCGACACGAGCTTGTGATATAAACAGTTAATAAACCAGTTCGTCTCGTATGACTCAGCATACTTTCGTGTACACCGTTCATCGTACCGCAAGGATCTCCCCACCCCCACCCCTACCTGGGAGAATCGAATCCATGTCAGTTGGTGACGGTACAGTCTGTTTTGTATGTGTCCCAGGTCCTTGAAACCACCGGAGCAAATCGAACATAACTTCGCCAGCCCGGCCCCAGCCAGTTCTTTTTACCTTTGTGTTGGGACCTGGGGCGAATATTGATACTGCAGTCACTTGTGACCTGAATGGATTGGACGAGATACGGTTGACGGGGAGGGGAGAAGGTTTCGTTAATTACATTATATGACACATATGAATATGTGTCGCACATACACACATAAACAATTTGAATCAACAATTAATATTTCTAGTCTATAAAAAATCAAGTGATTATGTGAAGTGAACCTGTACAGCATGGTCCCTTTGTTTCATTTGCTTTAGATATATGTATTTGTTGTAGATATATGTATTTGTTTGTTTCGCATCGAGTTACTAATTCATATTAGTGTTTTATGTTCGTATTCGATCACAGCTGTTTTTTTTTCTATAGTAATGAGGTCATGGAGCCTGGGAAGGATAATCCGAATAATCCCTTAATTTCTGTTTAAGCGACCGCATTGATATATTTGCGTTGGGTCGTGGAAATATTTTGAGAAATTATGGTAATTCTTTCCTCAGTGGAGTATACTTGTAGCTAAAGGCTTATGGGTAGATGCTCCTCTAGGCATTGCCAACCTACATTCACATTATCGTTGAGTAGACACGTGTTCAACATTAGTCATGTTGTATTGTAAATTGTATGCCTTGCAGTGAAAAGGTGATAATCGCACTCGTCAAATTTAAGTCATCTTTTTATTGGCAGGGGACAGAAAATGGGGTCTCAAATGTGCCGCCCCCTCTGGGCCCTTTGTACTCCGCGTAAGTTTGTCCGTAAGCTCCCCTCGCACACCTCCCATTAAACTAAACACACACACACCCACTATTCGTGTGGCAGGTCAAGAAAGTCTCTACCTGCTTGGACTGAAATGACTTCCCGGGGATGACCCTGAAAAACCCCCGTCTATAAATAACGGTTATCGGCTTGATGCTTCAGCAGCTGACCTCTCTCTCAGAATGAGTGACACTTGGTCCAAATGTTTCTGTGTGACCGCGCTCAGTGCTGCCATGTGACCTGTCGTGCACTAGAAGCGACGTTACAATAACGGCAACTGACACAACGAAATAACATGTGCAGTGCAATCCTCGGCTTAGCCGTGACTTTAGAGTTGGTTGGGAGAGCTGTGTTCGGTCAAGATGAAATGGATTACTATATCATTCAAGGTAAGGGTCAATATCTTCATCAGGTGCACACTCGTAGTTTGTGTTATAGTATGTTTGTTGTTTTATGTGTGTATTCAAGGTAAGGGTCAATATCTTCATCAGGTGCACACCCGTAGTTTGTTATAGTATGTTTGTTGTTTTATGTGTGTATTCAAGGTAAGGGTCAATATCTTCATCAGGTGCACACTCGTAGTTTGTGTTATAGTATGTTTGTTGTTTTATGTGTGTATTCAAGGTAAGGGTCAATATCTTCATCAGGTGCACACCCGTAGTTTGTGTTATAGTATGTTTGTTGTTTTATGTGTGTATTCAAGGTAAGGGTCAATATCTTCATCAGGTGCACACCCGTAGTTTGTGTTATAGTATGTTTGTTGTTTTATGTGTGTATTCAAGGTAAGGGTCAATATCTTCATCAGGTGCACACCCGTAGTTTGTGTTATAGTATGTTTGTTGTTTTATGTGTGTATTCAAGGTAAGGGTCAATATCTTCATCAGGTGCACACCCGTAGTTTGTGTTATAGTATGTTTGTTGTTTTATGTGTGTATTCAAGGTAAGGGTCAATATCTTCATCAGGTGCACACCCGTTGTTTGTGTTATAGTATGTTTGTTGTTTTATGTGTGTATTCAAGGTAAGGGTCAATATCTTCATCAGGTGCACACCCGTAGTTTGTGTTATAGTATGTTTGTTGTTTTATGTGTGTATTCAAGGTAAGGGTCAATATCTTCATCAGGTGCACACCCGTAGTTTGTGTTATAGTATGTTTGTTGTTTTATGTGTGTATTCAAGGTAAGGGTCAATATCTTCATCAGGTGCACACCCGTAGTTTGTGTTATAGTATGTTTGTTGTTTTATGTGTGTATTCAAGGTAAGGGTCAATATCTTCATCAGGTGCACACCCGTAGTTTGTGTTATAGTATGTTTGTTGTTTTATGTGTGTATTCAAGGTAAGGGTCAATATCTTCATCAGGTGCACACTCGTAGTTTGTGTTATAGTATGTTTGTTGTTTTATGTGTGTATTCAAGGTAAGGGTCAATATCTTCATCAGGTGCACACCCGTAGTTTGTGTTATAGTATGTTTGTTGTTTTATGTGTGTATTCAAGGTAAGGGTCAATATCTTCATCAGGTGCACACCCGTAGTTTGTGTTATAGTATGTTTGTTGTTTTATGTGTTTATTCAAGGTAAGGGTCAATATCTTCATCAGGTGCACACCCGTAGTTTGTGTTATAGTATGTTTGTTGTTTTATGTGTGTATTCAAGGTAAGGGTCAATATCTTCATCAGGTGCACACCGTAGTTTGTGTTATAGTATGTTTGTTGTTTTATGTGTGTATTCAAGGTAAGGGTCAATATCTTCATCAGGTGCACACCCGTAGTTTGTGTTATAGTATGTTTGTTGTTTTATGTGTGTATTCAAGGTAAGGGTCAATATCTTCATCAGGTGCACACCCGTAGTTTGTGTTATAGTATGTTTGTTGTTTTATGTGTGTATTCAAGGTAAGGGTCAATATCTTCATCAGGTGCACACCCGTAGTTTGTGTTATAGTATGTTTGTTGTTTTATGTGTGTATTCAAGGTAAGGGTCAATATCTTCATCAGGTGCACACCCGTAGTTTGTGTTATAGTATGTTTGTTGTTTTATGTGTGTATTCAAGGTAAGGGTCAATATCTTCATCAGGTGCACACCCGTAGTTTGTGTTATAGTATGTTTGTTGTTTTATGTGTGTATTCAAGGTAAGGGTCAATATCTTCATCAGGTGCACACCCGTAGTTTGTGTTATAGTATGTTTGTTGTTTTATGTGTGTATTCAAGGTAAGGGTCAATATCTTCATCAGGTGCACACCCGTAGTTTGTGTTATAGTATGTTTGTTGTTTTATGTGTGTATTCAAGGTAAGGGTCAATATCTTCATCAGGTGCACACCCGTAGTTTGTGTTATAGTATGTTTGTTGTTTTATGTGTGTATTCAAGGTAAGGGTCAATATCTTCATCAGGTGCACACCCGTAGTTTGTGTTATAGTATGTTTGTTGTTTTATGTGTGTATTCAAGGTAAGGGTCAATATCTTCATCAGGTGCACACCCGTAGTTTGTGTTATAGTATGTTTGTTGTTTTATGTGTGTATTCAAGGTAAGGGTCAATATCTTCATCAGGTGCACACCCGTAGTTTGTGTTATAGTATGTTTGTTGTTTTATGTGTGTATTCAAGGTAAGGGTCAATATCTTCATCAGGTGCACACCCGTAGTTTGTGTTATAGTATGTTTGTTGTTTTATGTGTGTATTCAAGGTAAGGGTCAATATCTTCATCAGGTGCACACCCGTGTTTGTGTTATAGTATGTTTGTTGTTTTATGTGTGTATTCAAGGTAAGGGTCAATATCTTCATCAGGTGCACACCCGTAGTTTGTGTTATAGTATGTTTGTTGTTTTATGTGTGTATTCAAGGTAAGGGTCAATATCTTCATCAGGTGCACACCCGTAGTTTGTGTTATAGTATGTTTGTTGTTTTATGTGTGTATTCAAGGTAAGGGTCAATATCTTCATCAGGTGCACACCCGTAGTTTGTGTTATAGTATGTTTGTTGTTTTATGTGTGTATTCAAGGTAAGGGTCAATATCTTCATCAGGTGCACACCCGTAGTTTGTGTTATAGTATGTTTGTTGTTTTATGTGTGTATTCAAGGTAAGGGTAAATATCTTCATCAGGTGCACACCCGTAGTTTGTGTTATAGTATGTTTGTTGTTTTATGTGTGTATTCAAGGTAAGGGTCAATATCTTCATCAGGTGCACACCCGTAGTTTGTGTTATAGTATGTTTGTTGTTTTATGTGTGTTTTCAAGGTAAGGGTCAATGTCTTCATCAGGTGCACACCCGTAGTTTGTGTTATAGTATGTTTGTTGTTTTATGTGTTTATTCAAGGTAAGGGTCAATATCTTCATCAGGTGCACACCCGTAGTTTGTGTTATAGTATGTTTGTTGTTTTATGTGTGTATTCAAGGTAAGGGTCAATGTCTTCATCAGGTGCACACCCGTAGTTTGTGTTATAGTATGTTTGTTGTTTTATGTGTGTATTCAAAGTGAGAGTCAATGTCTTCATCAGGTGCACACCCGTAGTTTGTGTTATAGTATGTTTGTTGTTTTATGTGTGTATTCAAGGTAAGGGTCAATGTCTTCATCAGGTGCACACCCGTAGTTTGTGTTATATTATGTTTGTTGTTTTATGTGTGTATTCAAAGTAAGGGTCAATATTTTTTTATCAGGGGCGCAATTTCGGGTACATTCCTTGTTTTGAATGCTATATTAATATATTTATTGTCAATTGTCTTATATTATTCTGGACAGACTCCACCTTTTAATCAGGGGCAAAGAGCGTTCAGCTGGCTGTGTTATGGGGAAAATATGTTATCTAAACAGGGTATATGTAGGCCTGACGGATGGCTGACAGGCCTACACATACCCCGTTTAGATAACATATTTTTCTCTAAAATCCTGATTACCGTCTCACGGCTGTGTTGTGTCTTAGTGGTGAAAATAAAACAAACCCGTAAAAACAAAGTTCTTGACTATGAATCCCTTATATATGAGACATAACTAACAGTATTGATTATTTTCAAACACGACTAACATTTACAGACTGAATCTGTCTTAACTCAACTTTGCTTCATTATCCTAGGGGGGGGGGTTGGGAGGGGGTGAGGGGAAAAGTCTGGTCACCGATTCGCTTGACCGAGCTCAGCGTGACACGTAAAATGTAAACAAAAGCACCCCGGTACTATGATGGGTCGCCTCAACGCGTCAACTCAAACTTTCACGTGGAAAAATAACAATAACAAACAGTGAATTTGAATTACATACGTTATATAAGGATAAACTAAAAATGCATTAATTTAATTACGGTACGTTCGATCGATCTGAAATTTTGATACGATGCATTGTTAGGTGAGACGGGTCCGTGTGCCAAATTTCAGCTCGATCGGATCACGGGAAGTGGGTCATTTTTGACTTTTGTTTTTCCGCCCGCCCAAGACAGAGAGAGATGATGAGACGGCGGTTAAGTTAATTTAAGGGATTTAAAAAAGTGGGGGGGGGGTGAAAATTGAGTCCAGTTCCCTGGACGAACACGCAATTGACTGTAAGGTGAGCGTGAGCCAACGATGTGAAATGGCGTGGAAATACTATTTTGTCGTGTCCATTCAATGCCCCAATTGTGCGTAGGGCCGAGTAAAGTCACGGGCTTATTTATGTGTGGGACATCAAGGTGTGAGTTGCTAGCCAGTGGCCAATGCATTCTTCCTGAAGAGTTAATGGCGTCTCCTCGATCACAGGTATCAAGTCAATTATTTATAAGTGTGAGCTTTGGATGTCAGGATGAATGGGTCTGTGTATGAGGGATCGATAATACTTCACTTAATTCAATTATGATAATGTTCCGTACAAACGCGAAAACCTCGGCTAGTCATACATATCGATGAAGAACAGAAATCTGAATCGCTTTCCATATACATGTATATATACCATCGTGTTTTATGTTGTTTTTGTTTCAAACCTGGCGCGTCGGTGAAGATTGGTCGCGGTGGTCGAGTGGCAGCGCACTGGACTGTCGTACCGATAGTCACGGGTTCGAATCCGTGTGAAGGCAAGGGTTTGTTCCCGGGGCCTAGGGCGTCCCTGAGTCACCCCGCTCCGAATGGGTACCTAACTACATGTAGTTAGGCGGCTGGGTAATGCGTGGAACCCACAAAGCCGTGGCCTGTGAACGCTGCATCACTTGCCAACAGATCATCTGTCATGGTCTGTGGACGCAACTATCTTCTGCATAGAAGGAGCGTCTGTGCATAAGATAAGATTTACGGGTCAGGTGTGTCTAAGAGTTTAATAAGACATTGACTTAATAAGCCTAAAGATGGATAGAGCATGAAGCGCCCTCAGACAATTTTGAAGTCGGAGATTGCTTCACGTTCTTCGTGTTGAACATAAAAAAAATATTTTCGTCTCTTCGAAATGTCTCGTGGTAGCTCGCTATCAAGTTCCAGACGTTAGATTAGTTCTCTTAAAGGAAATCATCTCGCCCTCGGCACTCACTAATTAATAGGGCTGTACCGGATTCAATTTTTTTTTAACCGACCGTAGCCGGATTTTTAAAAATGGCTGGGTTCCGGATTTGCCGGAGCCCTTATATATATATATATATATATATATATATATATATATATATATATATATATATATATATATATATATATATATATATCAGGGCTCAAACGTCCAGCCGGATTTATGAAGTGAAATCCAGCCGGAGCCGGATTTGTAAAAATGGCTAGATTTTGGATGAGCCGGAGCAGAAATCCGGTACACCCCTAATAATTAATTTTAAAAAAAAGTGTGGGTGCATTTTAATTTTACGTGTTCAAATTTTGGGTCATCACAGAAATGTTACCACAAAGACCTGTTTTCAGGGCATCACCGAAATAACCGACTTAGGGTAAATTTTTAAAATCAATCTTTGTACCTTACGTGCTAGGGATTTTCACGCTTTAAACTTACATTGAACACCTGCTCATAGACAGTAAATTCAAGTGTGAACTCTAAAATAGCGTCTGTGCACTAAAAATAGCGTCTGTGCACTATTTCTTTACACTCAAATAACATCTTGATACTTAAATTTGAAGGGGCAATTTCACACGAAAATTGCTTGATATAGTTATTGACTAATGATTCCACAAACAGTTATTCCATTCCAGTGTTTGGTCTTGTTTTATTATCTAGTAAATGGTCCCGGAAACATATTGTAAAACATTTCGTCTAGGCTGTGGTATTGATTTACCCATCAGTAGGAAATATTTCAACTTCATGTCTTCCTGTGTTAAACTCGAACATTCCCCTTCCCCCCCCCTCCACACACACACACGTCCGATGTTGATACGCCGTATAAGAAGCATAGTTGAAATGAAGTTGTGAAGTGAACAGTGATCGGGTGCAGTAAAAGCTGTCACGGCGGCAGATGGTCCCCACGGCAAGTAGGAACATACCGCCAACAAAGAAGAAATGAAGCACGTGCTTGGGGTACATATAAACAAAGGCGAAGCGTGCCGGAACAACACGGTTCGAAACGTGTCTCCAATAATAATATCGTTAAGTTTGTAGCTGCGTTTACTTGTGCCGCAGTGAGGTTTAGTGGTAGGTAAAAAAAATTGTGTGCTGGTAGAGACGCGAGTGGACAGTGACTCCAACGGTTGTGTTTGCATGTTTATAGAGCGTCATGGGATAAGAGAAGTGTTGTTGAATGTGGTCAGCATTCGATGTGGCCACGCGGCCGACATCTCGGTCTCTATCCCCCCCGAGGACTGATTCGATTGACATGTAGGCCGCGGACTGTCGTGTTTGTGTTTTCTATTTTATTTGAACTTCAGTTTCGTCGGTAGATAATGACGAGGTCGCTGGTGTTACCCCCGGGATATCGGGTGCACTGATGACGATCTGTGTACATTCATTGTCCCAATGACAAACCAAACAGGTTTGCGTGTTGTTGGCGTTATATAAGTGCCTGTCGACCCGTCTCTCTTATTTCAGGTACTTGATTCTTCAGAGTTGCCCCCCTGCCGTATATGTAGTGCGTGAAAATTATATTCGTTTTTAAACCTAAAAAAAAACCCACACGAATGTTTGTGAAGTGAACCTATTACCTCGAATGAACCGCGTGTTACAGTTATTTCTTCTAGTAGCCTTTAATCGTATCGAGGATAGTCTTTAACAAATTGATAACTATACATTATTGTCGATTAGTAGATTGTCGACATAGGTGATTGTCTTTCGATAAGAATATTTTTTTTAATGCGAAATTCATTACACACATAGTACACCCTCACCCATTCGCGGATTATGGTTGGCAGTCCCGCATATTCGCGGATTTCGCTCCCAATTTTTTTCCCGTCATAATTTCGTGAATTTCTTAGGTCATATAACGCTCACATTCACCCTAACTCAGTGGTTCTCAACCTTTTGAGGTTCAAGGACCACTTGAAAAATTTGCGTCTTAGCCACGGACCACTACGGAAAATTGTGCTAATGTCGTGCTGGAAATTTATATATAATTATACTGTGTATATAACTAGTTACTTGAATACATGTTAGTTTAGCAAGTAAAATTATATTAATATGCTACGATTTGCGTGCTCCCAAAATATTGAATGGAAACAGATTGAAATGGCTTTGTTTTGTAATGATCAAACGTCACTCTTACTAGTCTTATACTTATAGTTATAGTCTTATTCAATTCGTATTGCTTACTATAAAAACAACTTTAAGTAATAAACAGTAGTATTAGTAAGACAGCTATTATATTAGTTTATTTAGTGCGAGCCTTGAGCCTGCACATTTGATTTGAGCACAGCACATCGAAACGAGGTGTAATACTCGAAAGACAGCATCGTATCGTAGTTCATCTTCAACCTCAAGTTGGGAACGGTGTTTTGTCTTGATTATAAACAATGCAGAAAATCCACATTCAAAAATATATGATGCTGTATAGATTAAACGTATTTTTAAGCTTTCTGAGACAATTCTGAGTATTAGAAAATTTTATCAAACAGCTCATTTTCTGATACAACATATTCACAGTAGTATCGCTGGTCACTTCTATGAATTGGTTTAATTTCGGTGGTAGTAAATTTAATGAGTCAATGTGTGCAAGAAACACACTGGAAGCTCACAAAAAACTCTGAACGTTCCAATCACCAAAGTAGAAGTTAAAGTGATCCTGCTGGGATTGAATATGGTCAGAAATCAAATTTATCATCAACAGTTGTTTATTGGTTTCAGCATTATTAGCCCTACATACATGGCGATGGTATATTTCATGTAAAAAAATTTCAAACAATAATTTGTGGGGGCCCGGGCTGACCTCCGAATTTGAACCCCCTCCCTTAGCTACGCCACTGACAGCTTTCCTTGCAGAGATGAATTAAGTTTTTTAATTTCTTCAAAAATGTGAGCTAAGTAAGCCAGAACAGCAACCCATAAGCTATCGTTCAAATGATTAACAAGCTATTATTTTTTTCCCTCCAAGAATCTCTCTCAAACCATCACGCAATTCAAAGTGTATTTTTTTCTTCAAACCAAGCTTTTTGACCTGTGCAACTCGCATAGCCACCAAAAATGATGCTATTAAAGCCTTTTAATTGACTTCGGTTGCTTGTCGTATGCAGGACTTCTGACTAATAAGTGATTGTTTTAGCGCAAAAAGTATTCCAATGGTTTCTCCAAGCAGATATTATGATTAGTCGTCAGATGTCAGAGTTTTGCAGGTTTCATCGCTTTAGTTGTAAGAATTTGCGAGCATATTACAGATTGTGGTCTGGGTTGATCATTTACTATGACGCATATATATATATATATATATATATATATATATATATATATATATATATATATATATATATATATATATATATATATATATATACTAGCAAAATACCCGCGCTACGCTGCGGAAAACAGGATTTCAGTTACCGTTGAGAACCCGCATAACACAAATTCAAAACACCAATTGATTTCAATCTGGATCATGATGAATATAATACATCGTCCTGTCTGTCTGTCGTAGTCCCGCAGAAAAACAAAAACGAAAAGTAAAAAATGATACACTTCCCGTGATCATATCGAGCTGATAATTTAATTTATTTTTCGTCTGCTACCATTGGGGGAGGGTACTCAACAACTTCCCAAAGTTTCGTGCTCCTAACTACTCGGGAAGTTAGATATTTAATGATGAGTCTGTTATATATAGCTCATATAAGAAAAAAACTACATTTGAGCCCCCGGCCCCCTAGTGAATAATAATTTTATATTTGGTTGTGATTGTTATCATCGCGGGAGGATACTCAACAACTTTCCAAAGTTTCATGCTTCTACCTACACGGGAAGATGAGGAATTAGTGTTCACTCAGTTTTATATAGCCCATATACGAAAAAAAAACGGTTTTAGGGCCCCGGCCACCCATGAGTGAAATTATTAAATTTTCTTTTCGCCAATTATCGTCATAAGAGTGTACTAATCAAGTTCCCAAAGTTTTAGCTTGTACATTCACGGGAAGTTGGAGAATTAGTGTTGAGTCAGTTTTTAATATTAGAAAAAACTATATTTGGGCCCCCGGTCCCCAGTAAGTGATAATTTATATAATTTTTTTACCTGTTACCATCGCGGAATGTTACTTAACAACTGCACAAAGTTTCATGCTTCCACCTTTACGGGAAATAGGAGAATTAGTGATTTTTAGTTTTTATATAGCTCATATCAGGAAAAAACTACATTTGGGCCCCCGGCCCCCACTATGTGATAATTTAAAAATTGTTTTAGTTTGTTACCACTACTCAAACTTTCTTGCTTCTATCTACACGGGAAACATAAGAATTTGTGATTTTCAGTTTTTATGTAGCTCACATAAAGAAAAAACTTTATTTGGGCCACCGGACCCCAGTATTTGAAAATTTAAATATCTTTTTGCCTGTTGATATCGCCAAAGTGTACTCAACATCTTCACAAAGTTTCATTCTTCTATCTACTCGCGAAATAGGAGAATTAGTTATTTTAATTTTAATATTGCCCATATAAGGAAAACAATGGTTTTGGGCCCCCCGCCCCAATGAGTGTGAATTTAAAATTTATTTTATGCCAATTTTCGTCACGAGAGGCTACTTAACAACTCCCCAAGGTTTCATGCTTCTACATACACGGAAAGTTGGAGAATTAGTGATGAGTCAGTTTTTAATATAAAAAAACTACATTTGGGCCCCCGGCCCCATTAAGTGATAATTTAAATATGTTTTTTGCTTGTTAACATCGCCCAAAGATTTAGCTTCTACATTCACGGGAAGTTGGAGAATTAGTGTTGAGTTAGTTTAAAAAAAAACTACATTTGGGCCCCCGGCCCCCATTAAGTGATAATTTAAATATGTTTTTCGCTTGTTAACATCGGGGAAGTCAACTACTCAGTGTTTCACACTTCTACCTACACGGGCAATATGAGAATTTGTGATTTTCAGTTTTTATATAGCTCATATAAGGAAAGAACTTCATTTGGGCCCCCGGCCCCCAGGAAGTGATAATTTAAATGTTTTTTCTCCCATTACAATCGCGGGGTTGTACTCAACAATTTCCCAAAGTTTCATGCTTCTGCCTACTCGGGAAATGGGAGAATTGGTGATATTCAAATTTTATATAGGCCATATAAGGAAAAAAACGTTTTTGGGCCCCCGGCCCCACATGAGCGGGAATTTTAAAATTCTTTTTTGCCAATTTTCGTCGTGAGAGGGTACTCGACAACTTCCCAAAGTTTCATGCTTCTACCTACACGGGAAGTTGGAGAATTAGTGATGAATCAGTGAGTCAGTGAGGGCTTTGCCTTTTATTAGTATAGATATATATATATATATATATATATATATATATATATATATATATATATATATATATATATATATATATATATATATATATATATATATATATATAAATAATGTATGGCTAAAAGTAAATATATACTCAAAACATATAGTTTTTGGCGCTATGCTCTCTCCATCGAGTGATTAAAATTAATCAATATACTCAACATGTGACAACATTTATACCGTTTCGTGTTCTCAATTAATTCTTTTTTTTTAAATTTCCTGATTTTCTCGCGGACCACGAGGCACATCTCCGCGGACCACATGTTGAGAACCACTGCCCTAACTGGTTTATAATTTTAAAATAACAATGTCGTTTAATATAAAATAAAAATATTTAAAAAAGAGAGATGATACAGTATAACTGGTAAACAATTTTAAAATAACCATGTATTTTACGAATGTCGTTTCTCCTTACCGCTGATTGGCTGCAGATGGCGTACATATTTTAGCGTATAGAATATCATACATTGGCGTTTAAAAAAACTGCATCATTAATTTGTGGATGTACGGGATTCGCGGGAACAGAAGGGTACTGTATCTCAAGGGAAGAAACGGCTAAGTGACATTTTTGAAAAATTTTAGTGATCCCCTGTATCTGATAGATGATCAAAAATAGAATGCTCTTGAATGGGGTTTTATGAAAAAATTATGTCTCTGACCCTATTAAAAATTCAAATCTATTTAGTTAATTTAATATATAAATATACAGTATTTATAATGTGAGTTATTTTTCATCAGATTGAGTTGGCCTTAGCACCAAAGTGAGCCACTGACTTATCATTTTATCAAAAGTTGATCATTCAATCCTAACAAAATCTTGAACCAATCCCAACATTTTTCTATCCATTAAGTGTTTATTATTATATTAAAAAAACCACAACAACTTGCAAATAGAAAAAAAAGTCACCTAGTCATATCTCCTGCTGACGTCACTGAAACATTAGTTCTTATTGGACCATCGACAGATTAGAAGCTCCACGTGACATGCTTAGCTGTAGTTTAAAAATATCTCCAACAGTTTTTCAACTACTCTGTGGACTCGCCGTCCATTATTGCCATTATGCTCTTGTCGGTCGTATCAAAACCCCTGCCTGTTGGAGCGATAAGTCGTGGAGTCAAGCAGACAAATCAATGGATAACTTCAATTTTAATCACTTAGAATAACATCCCTCGGTTCTAAAATAGAGTCATCCATCATGCCATCTTAGGTTAGGCTATCAATCTTTCAGCCGTGGTATCGTTCTGCATCGCTTCTTATCTTTTGCATTAACAGCGTTACAGATAGTTTTTTTAAAAAATAAAAATGAAATATATTTGCCAATGTTCGTATTGTTAATGTGTCAACATTTGTCTTGTCACCGTTTCTGTCGTGTTGCTCATGACGTGGTCCACCTCTGACAGGCTTAGCATACAAGCTTTAGGCTGGGAGGGACTCTGAACTCGGGGCAGCATTTTCAGACACCTTTTGTATTAGTGGCAAACTGCCTCCTCATTACAGCGGATATTGTCTTAAAGACTTGGCATATATAATAGCGGGCAAAGCTTGCCCAAGCCGGTAATTTTTTGACGACTTCAGTCATGTATAGGCAAACTTATTGTGCTTAGTGATCCGTGGGCGATGGGGCGTTAGTCCTTTAGTTATTCGTGGGCGATGGGGCGTTAGTCCTTTAGTTATTTGTGGGCGATGGGGTGTTAGTCCTTTAGTTATACGTGGGCGATGGGGCTTTAGTCCTTTAGTTATTCGTGGGCGTTGGGGTGTTAGTCCTTTAGTTATACGTGGGCGATGGGGCTTTAGTCCTTTAGTTATTCGTGGGCGATGGGCCGGTACTCCTAAATGAAGGTTTCCTACACCGAGTCCTGAAACCTTTAAGATAAGTAGACAATAAAATTTCTTTTTTTTTCTTTTGTGAAAGTTGCACGTTATGTTATATTTTAAACGATGCATGCCCTCAATTTTAATCATGATCCCCTGATTACTATCAGCTAATCATGGTCATACTCTCTGTCTTTAAATCTCGACGTTTCTTATTGTTGTTCCTTTTAACAGCGCCCCTTACATCAACCCTTTCAAAATTATCCCCTAGTTCCCCCCTCTCTTTGTCCCGACCCGTATAAACTTATCCTTATCATGAATTCCTCTTTCAATCACGACCCTTTAATTTATATGACCTTTTAATGGCGACACCCTAATTTTACCCCCCCCTCTCTCTCTCTCTTCAGCCAGGAGCCCAATTAAAATTCGCTTACTACTTACTACCTTTGTGACTGTCCCCGATGCCCACTCCCTATATCATTCCGCCACGGATACTGTTTGGCGTATCTCAAGTTAAAATTGATGTCAACATGTCTTCACTTTCTATCTTCCCCAGATTTGAATGGTGAGGCAACATTGGAGAAAATGCCGGAAGAGCAGATCACGGAGACAGCTACAATCTCGTAAGTAGGATTCTCTCCCCCCCCCCTATTTCTCTCACTCACTCTCTTTCTCCCTCACTCCCCCCCTCTCTCTCAGAATTCTTCAGAGTGTTGTTAAAAAATCGTGTTTTGACGTTAAAAGGAAGTCATGACTAAAATGGACGGCGTATTGAGAAACTAATAGGAAGTGTTTTATTCCTCGCCAATGACGTGTTTATTTATGTTAATAAGCTTTAAGTAAAAGCTATGGGCCCGCAGGCCGGGTGCATTCTTTATTTACCCGTTGCACTATCAAATTTACAAAGTCCTAAATATAAATATAAATAAATGTGTTTTCTATTGTTGGTATCATTTTTTCCCCTCTAGTTACCCAAGATATTCTCCAACCTCCAGTATCGTTTCATTGCCTTCCCGCACACCTTTTATTTCACAAAACCTTACAGCACTAGCCGTTATATTTTGGTCTTGGCCTCAAAAGTCGACCATGCGCGTAAAGCAGGAGGCCGTCCAGACGATAAATCTATTACACAGGAGTCTAAAGCGACGTCATCGATTTTTCACCATTGATCGATCCCATCAGTCAGTAATTGATCCACCCCAACGCTCCGTGTTAAAATGCCATTTGATGATAGGGATTCTCGCATCGGGTTTTGTGCATTGTTTGTAGTCATTACATCCATATTTGTAGTTTTAGCTCGAGTTCTAATTGGCATTTGTAGAGCTGATTTCTATATAACGGTGTACGTGAACATCATTGTACAATCGGATGACCCACCTAATCGCCAGTGCCACCCATCGGTACTTTATTGCACTGTCGCACCGGTCCATACGCTATTGCTGTCGTGAGGCTTATTGTGTTGTACACCGTTCATATCAGCAAGGCTCTGCCTCTACTGTTAGATGTTGTCGGCAGTCTTTATTCGGTCCCGCCTCGGGCAACTGGATCCGTCGGTGTGCTATCCTAAGACGATCGCTTCTCTTGAACTTTCTGGCCGTAAGTCACAGGTTTACGATCAGCACAGCTGTGTGAAGTTGTGAGCCATGAACTGTAATGATTCTTGGTGTAGTTTGTATCACTTTTTTTTTGGGGGGGGGGTGTAGAAGATATTCCGTGTCACATGAATTTTATAGTGCTTCTGATTTGACCTTAAATGCATCTGCTCTCATTGTTGGAAACTAAATATTTAAAAAAAAATCCCATATCTCCTTTTTTTTGCCCGGGCCATTTTTATTTTACAACGTGATACTGATGCTGCATTTTGAAATACCCAACACAGCGGGTCAACTTAGAGAATGGTTTTAAAACGCCATGGCTCTCAGAAACGTACAGCCCATTCAGTATATTTGTATTACGTTAAGTGATCAACTGAGTATGAGAACTGCGATTCGTCATTCTGCAAGGTGTACGGGTTTTCAACATCTCAAAACAGGATAATAGCCCGTACTTGTCCATTGCAAAAGTGTGAAATTATCTTCATAGCTTAGCCCAACATCCCGGACACACCCTCACTATTTCCGGCGTAGCGAAGTATTATGGGCCTTGATAGTCAAGTCGGGGAAAAAAAGCCACTTTGAGGCCGACACTTTATCCGAAGCCCTCGAAACACAACATACAATAATAGGTGATGGCGAACCTATGGCATGCGTGCCACAGTTGGCACGCGGAGTTTCATCAGCATGCCACTAAAATATTACTTCCTTAATCAAACCAGATAAGTCAAACCCCCATTTTCGGGTTTCATTGGAGTGTTGCAACTTTGCTATAAATAATTGTCTTTGGTTGAATTTTGAGCATGCGGCCCCAAATAGGTTCGCCACCACTGATAGAGAGTATATATATTGTATTGTATTGCCACAAGGATTGAAGCCGTATCGTTAATAATTAACGCTTAAAACTTTATTGCTTTTTTAAGAATAATTGTATGTGTCTCGTTAGCTATTTAAAAGTTATAGTGCATTCCATTTCTGCGTATCGACATAGGCACCCACATAGCGTGCTTCTGAAACGAGACTCGAGTTTGGAGTTTGTGTGGTATCAATACTATCTTGGTCGCATCAGCTCGGGCAACATACGTTTGTCATTTATGAAGAGAAATCGAGATCCGCGTCACAGAAGTAGATCAACAAAGGTATCTGAAGACATCCTCGGTGCCATCTTGTCGTTTTGGGCTTCTTGATCTAAAATTCTAAATGTCTCTTTTGAGGGTTTCACGTATGGTTGTATAAATACCGTTACAGGGGCTAGTGAAACCTTAAAAACATTTTTTATTAAAAGTATTCTTTGAGTCACGTTTGAATGCTTTTGCCACATTCCGTCTATAATCAAATGTTCGACTACGGCTTGTTTTTAGATACTCCAATCGCCCAGTCACAACCTTTCATAACACCAATGTAAACCCCATCCATCGGCTGAACTATCAGCCCCCCCCCTCCCGAAACTACGGTATCGGCTCTTCCCTTAACTTTTGGTTTCAGCTACCTGGCTGATATGTGGGCGTGCCAACGATAAGGCATGTCAATATTGTGTTCACCGACCACGCCTAAATGTGTCAATCAAGTGCTTGAATTATTAAAGTACTAGCTTTAAAGTTCAAGACGACACACGAGTAACTTGGTTTTCGGACAGCTTCTTTTTGTGAGGACAATATTGTCAATCACACTCCCTAAAAATATTGGTCATTGAAGAATACATGGGAGCATCAGAGTACTTAACCATCAGAGTACTTAACCATCAGAGTACTTAACCATCAGAGTACAAGACTAATGGCTGTTAGAAGGAGGTATTTGATAGCAACATACGGCAGGAATCTTAAGCCTCTTAAAACATGTTGCTTTAGGCTTTCCGCATGATTTGCTCAAAATGCTGAAATCTCTTACCACCAAAGGAAGTTAACTTAAAATTAAAATAAACAATGTAAATGCTGGGAGAGAAATCATTTCAGTTTTTGTGTTCAGACAATACTTCTGATTAAAAGATTGAAAAAAAAACCAAACAACCTGATTACAATTGAGCTGAAGGTTGATATTTAATTTACTATTGAAAAAAATAGAAGTAAAAAAAAAGATTTTTAAAAACCACGTTTTTATAAGCGGACTAAAAAGAAGAAAATATATTTTTTTTTCACAGAATTGTGAAGGAAAAATCTTTTTCTGGATTGATAAAAATTTCAAACTTATATGCTCAAGTACTATGATGTAATATGACTAAAAACGTGGGGCGGGCGCTTCTCAGGCTTAACTAATTCAATTCACTCATTTTCTTACTTGTTATTTGTAAACCCTAATTATTTTAGCCAAACGCCTAAAAAGCGCATAAAAAGCGTCAACCCACGTTTTTGAACAGAAGGTAGATTTAACCTACTATTGAACAGTAGGCAGAGATTTAACCTACTATTGAACAGAAGGCAGAGATTTAACCTACTATTGAACAGAAGGCAGAGATTTAACCTACTATTAAACAGAAGGCAGAGATTTTACCTACTATTGAACAGAAGGCATAGATTTAACTTACTATTAAACACAGAAGGCAGAGATTTAACCTACTATTGAACAGAGGCAGAAGATTTAACTTACTATTGAACAGAAGGTACATTTAACCTACTATTGAACAGAAGGCAGAGATTTAACCTACTATTGAACAGAAGACAGAGATTTAACCTACTATTGAACAGAAGGCAGAGATTTAACCTACTATTGAACAGAAGGCAGAGATTTAACCTACTATTGAACAGAAGGCATAGATTTAACCTACTATTGAACAGAAGGCAGAGATTTAACCTACTATTGAACAGAAGGCAGAGATTTAACCTTGTATTAAACACAGAAGGCAGAGATTTTACTTACTATTGAACAGAGGCAGAAGATTTAACCTACTATTGAACAGAAGGTAGATTTAACCTACTATTGAACAGAAGGCATATATTTAACCTACTATTGAACAGAGGGCAGTTATTTAACCTAATATTGAACAGAAGGCAGTGATTTAACCTACTATTGAACAGAAGGCAGAGATTTAACCTACTATTGAACAGAAGGCAGAGATTTAACCTACTATTGAACAGAAGGTAGATTTAACCTACTATTGAACAGAAGGCAGAGATTTAACCTACTATTGAACAGAAGGCAAAGATTCAACCTACTATTGAACAGAAGGCATAGATTTAACCTACTATTGAACAGAAGGCAGAGATTTAACCTACTATTGAACAGAAGGCATAGATTTAACCTACTATTGAACAGAGGGCAGAGATTTAACCTACTATTGAACAGAAGGCAAAGATTTAACCTACTATTGAACAGAAGGCAGAGATTTAACCTACTATTGAACAGAAGGCAGAGATTTAACCTACTATTGAACAGAAAGCAGAAATTTAACCCACTATTGAACATAATATTGTACATGAGGCTGAGATTAGATATTTAGTTACAGGCCTGTGGATAACAACTTTCAATAACACTTTCATAGTATAATTTATGCGACCTTGACAGTATATTTGTGTTCATGATGTCCATAAACAACGCACTATGTACAATTCTCCAGGATTACCGGATGGATTAGCTGATGTAGGCCAAGGCACACACGTGTACACATTTAAGATTTAGATTGTTGTCCTACCACATTTTGCCCTTCTAAGTAAAGTGGTATTAAGCTTACACTATGTCTTGTGTGTATGGCCCTTCTAAGTAAAGTGGCATTAAGCTTACACTATGTCTTGTGTGTATGGCCCTTCTAAGTAAAGTGGTATTAAGCTTACACTATGTCTTGTGTGTATGGCCCTTCTAAGTAAAGTGGTATTAAGCTTACACTATGTCTTGTGTGTATGGCCCTTCTAAGTAAAGTGGCATTAAGCTTACACTATGTCTTGTGTGTATGGCCCTTCTAAGTAAAGTGGTATTAAGCTTACACTATGTCTTGTGTGTATGGCCCTTCTAAGTAAAGTGGTATTAAGCTTACACTATGTCTTGTGTGTATGGCCCTTCTAAGTAAAGTGGCATTAAGCTTACACTATGTCTTGTGTGTATGGCCCTTCTAAGTAAAGTGGTATTAAGCTTACACTATGTCTTGTGTGTATGGCCCTTCTAAGTAAAGTGGTATTAAGCTTACACTATGTCTTGTGTGTATGGCCCTTCTAAGTAAAGTGGTATTAAGCTTACACTATGTCTTGTGTGTATGGCCCTTCTAAGTAAAGTGGTATTAAGCTTACACTATGTCTTGTGTGTATGGCCCTTCTAAGTAAAGTGGTATTAAGCTTACACTATGTCTTGTGTGTATGGCCCTTCTAAGTAAAGTGGTATTAAGCTTACACTATGTCTTGTGTGTATGGCCCTTCTAAGTAAAGTGGCATTAAGCTTACACTATGTCTTGTGTGTATGGCCCTTCTAAGTAAAGTGGTATTAAGCTTACACTATGTCTTGTGTGTATGGCCCTTCTAAGTAAAGTGGTATTAAGCTTACACTATGTCTTGTGTGTATGGCCCTTCTAAGTAAAGTGGCATTAAGCTTACACTATGTCTTGTGTGTATGGCCCTTCTAAGTAAAGTGGTATTAAGCTTACACTATGTCTTGTGTGTATGGCCCTTCTAAGTAAAGTGGTATTAAGCTTACACTATGTCTTGTGTGTATGGCCCTTCTAAGTAAAGTGGTATTAAGCTTACACTATGTCTTGTGTGTATGGCCCTTCTAAGTAAAGTGGTATTAAGCTTACACTATGTCTTGTGTGTATGGCCCTTCTAAGTAAAGTGGTATTAAGCTTACACTATGTCTTGTGTGTATGGCCCTTCTAAGTAAAGTGGTATTAAGCTTACACTGTCTTGTTTGTATGTCGGGGAGATGATAAGTGGGGCCGAGATTCTCTTGAGTTTAGGATACAAACAATTAAAATGTTTTGCCCTTTGAAAACTAAATTTAGGGAATTCCCTTTCCTAAACTATTTTCTTTTATCATGACCATTAATTAAAATTTTTTAATGTGACATACATCACCTAATTCATTACATAGTAACATTAAAAATTTTAAATAATGTTTAAATTCTTATATTGAAATTAGTTTTGTTTCTATATTTATGCCTCAAAGTACCTGACATTAATAATATAGTGGTTAGAAATACGCCACCCCACCCCTAAAAATGGCGCTGGCAATCCATGAAATTTCCATCTATAAAAGTTATTGACAAAACATGCGTCCTTTATCTGGCAATTTTTATTTATACCAATACCAGTTATTGATATCCCCCCACCCCTATACACAACATCACATTTTATTCTCACTCCTGGACTATTTTAATACTTTAAACTTTTTTTTTACACTGCAGTTTTATCACTACAATATTTAGATATCTGCTAAACAATATTCAGAATTTTTGTTATTGATTTAATAAAAAATCATTTAGCGCAGATTTAGGGAATGTTTTAATACATGTAAAATTGTTTCTTTGACTGAATGATCCACCTTTGTTGCCTAGAGAATTAAAAAAAAATAATAGACCATACAAAGAAATGATGAAGAAGTGGTATTTGAAAATAAACTTGATGCACAGTTGGATTTTAGATTATTTATTCTTAAATGATTTCTACAACTAATCTGTCCAAACATTTATTTATTCAAATAATATTATTGTACAACTTCAACAAGATTTTCTACAATGTTTGACTGTAGTCAAATGAAATTTAATTTGGAAGAATTGTAAACAAGAATTTTGACCTGGAAACTTAAATGTTTACAATCCTTCTGCTGAGCAGGGTGTCCTAAAAAAAAATAAATTAGTAAAGGGTTATTCATTGCTTGTTATTCAGTCATAGAAAATATTGGGCAGTTACCTTTGGAAATACATTATGGATAAAACTGACTTTTTGACAACAAATTGGTGGGTTTATCTGATTACTTGGGTTGTTAAGGTATTCTGCACCTATAATGGACTCAACCCATGACATGGATTTTTGTTTCAGAGCATTGACCATTGTGGACTCTTCTCGGATATCAACCTTCATCATCTCTATTCTACTTATTGTTTATGGCAGCTTCAGGTAAGGAAAGACATTACAATTACATGTTATCTTCTAGCTCTTAAAGCAATGTTTAAGTATGATTCCTATGTAAGACCAATCTAATGGAAACCAAGTGTGTTGTTCATGTGGGAATATTATGGAAACAAGGTATGTGATTAATGTTGAAATCTTATGGAAGCCAGGTGGGTGGTTCATGTTGGAATCTTATGGAAGCCAGGTGGGTGGTTCATGTTGGAATCTTATGGAAGCCAGGTGGGTGGTTCATGTTGGAATCTTATGGAAGCCAGGTGGGTGGTTCATGTTGGAATCTTATGGAAGCCAGGTGGGTGGTTCATGTTGGAATCTTATGGAAACCATTTGTATTTAAGATGATTGTCTTATGGAAACTAGGTCTGTGGTTAAGATGAGGGTCTTAATAGAGACCAGGTGTCCGCTTATGGTGGCTGGTGTAGAAACCAGGTGACCGCTTTCATTGCTGGTCTTATAGATCGGTTAGTGCGTAAATGATAACCTTATTAACTCTTTACATTTCTTGATTTTCTCCCTTTTTTTACACGCTTTTATACACTGTTTGTATGTTGTATCCATCCATCCTTCAAATCTTGAAACGTAAAATTAAACCACTTCTGATGGTCCTAGAGATCTCAAACTTTTACCACAGAAAGATCTTGGATGACAATGCATTGTATCAAAATTTCAAGATCGATCGAATGTACCGTAATTAAATGAATCAATTTTTAGTTTATCTCTATTTATCACTATTTAGAATGTATAGTAGTCTGGTAGAGTTGACCTCCACGGCTCACTGGTTTCACTCCAGCCCTGGTTTAACGAATTCCCGTGTTTACATCAAGGGCAGGGGAGATCAGCGCGTTTCAGTCTGTAAATTTTTGTAAATAAAAGCGTGTCCTTTTTAAAAAAAGATTTTTTTACATTTTACTTATTTAAGGAAATTTTAAATGACCCTTCAGACAGCTCAATAACATTAAAACTTGAAGTCTAAAGTTAATCATGTAATTTGATTAATTTGTAGGAAAATGAATGAGATATATGAAAATTAATGTTTTGTAAACATTCATTGAAGTACATGTATTTGGAAGTTGAAAAGAAAAATTACATAACAATATTTTGAAGGAAAAAAAACTTATATTTTTTGGCACAATTTCCCCATGAGACAAAGTGCGGTTATATACATGTATTTGAAAAGTCTGTCCTGTATGGATGTCTGTATGATCTTGCACAAGCAACTACTCCAGATAGAGGGTTCGGGGCTTTGCAAATATGCTAAGGAGGTCCCAAGGATGTGCACAGGCCAAATACATTCCTGAAAAGGTTTACTGGATTTCCTGGAGAGTAAAAAAAAACCGAAAAAATATCATTATTTTGTCAATTCCTCACCAAACATAACATCTATCTGATTGAAACAAACGCCAAACGATAGCTAATAATATTTAGAACAATGTTGGAGAAAGAATTTTTGAAAAATCTCTTTTGGTTCGACTCCCGTAACTTTATCAGCAATTTGTAGATAGCAATTGTTTTGTTTACTTTCAGTAAAATTGATTTGAAATGACTTTTAATGTAATGTAGAATGATTTCCCTTGAAAAAAAATTGTTGGAAATTGCGCTTAAATACTCATTTGAGTTTTTATTACTTCTTTTTTTATTACATGCAAATAAAGAAAAATATAAAGTTTTAGAAAAATGTTCATGTTATTACTTCATTAGGAAAGGAAATTCATTTTTTTATCTTTCATGAAGAAATCAAGTACAATATAATTGTAACAGCAAATTATTAAAAAATTTTTTTTAGTAAGTATGTAAAAAGGGGAACAGTTTTAAAAAAATTAATAGTCTTCAAACAAGAATTGTTTGTTTTTAAAAATTCACATTACCACAAAATCTTAATCATAATCAGAATCACTTGATTCTAGTCCCCAAACATCTTTCCACAAGATTTAGATAGAAATTTGTCAATATTTTCAACGGTTAAATCCATTTTTTAAAAGAGATTTTTAGCACCCACGTCGCTTTTCGTTCGACACAAAATGGCTAAAGCCTAGTGTCTCCTGCCCGTCATGTCTGATTTCAAATTTTTTTAAAATATCAAAATCATAACAAATTTTTGTATTTTTTAATATATTTTCATCATATAATTTGTTTAAATACATGTAAAATAAAATAAAAGCAAATAAAAATAAAATAAAATAAAGAAATAATTTGTCTTTAAATACCGATGTACGAAAACATACACTTTCTATATAAGAGGAATGAATAGAGTTAAGGTACATCAAAATGTATTAAATAGTTATGTCATTCTAGTTCCAGCTATTGATCCATTCCTGTGTTGTATAATTATTTAGTGCTTCTCTAACAACTTATTCCTTGCCTTAAACCAGGTCCCCTAAACTTACCACTATTCACATAAGGGTGGAGATGTAAATATTTAGTTAAAAACAGGTTTAACTTAAACTTCTTATGTGAATGATACAGCCTCATGTCATTATCACATTTGGAGTCTTGTATTACTTATGGGACATTCAATGTTATGGGTGTCCCAGTGCCAAATTTCCTGTGATCCAACAGTACATTTTCCTAGGCTGCAAGCAGTGAATACACTCGCACACAGAATGCTGACTATGCACTCACTCCTCCCTTCCCATTGTCCTGATTTTGTCCCCCAAGTAATTTGTTTCAATTGTCGCTCTTGCTCACATCTCAGGTCATTAAATATTGAACGAGAGAAAGAAAAAGAAAAAGATGAAAAAGAGAAAGAAAAGTTTGGTCTTGGTTTGGCCGGCAGCAGTAATGGAGACAGTGAATCTCGTAAGTTTTTTTTTCTTCTATTGATCACTCTTGTATTTCTGTTGTTGAAGTGTTCATAAGAGCACAATCTTGTAAGTTTTAACTGGGGAAGCTACCAACCACATTGCTTGTTATACCCGCCTCTCAACTCCCCACTTAGAACTCTACGTCAGTCTCTGTTTGAAGTTTTTGGTTGGTCAATATTTGACAGCTATATGAACTAACTTGTCCTTCCCATCTTTAAAATCTGGTTTAGATTTCTTTAAGTTTTACACAAATTCATTGCAAATAAACAAACATTTTCAGAGCCAGCTGTTAAAGCATGCATAGCCATTTTATTACTGAATTCCTCAAATTAAAAAAAAAGACTAAAGAAACAAACAACCTACTTTTCCTTAAAAATTTGATGAATAGATTTGCTGGAGGCTGGTAGAGCTTTGTCCCCTGCCTGTCAGTGTAACTTTCCTCTTATTCCTCTACAGAACTTGAGGGTGGTACTCCAAGCCAGGCTAGTTTCCTGGGCCTTGGTTCGTTCATTTTAACAACATATTTTTTTAGTTTAAACATCTTTAGAAACCCCTGTACCTTCACCCTGGTGGCCTGATCTCCATAGCATCCATGTTTATGATCATGTGATCCAAGTTGGGATTTTGAAAATCATATTGGTTTTGAAACATGTTTCATGTTCGATAAGCGGTCTCTTATAAGTTTCTGAACTTGAAAAAAATATTAAATTTAATTTTAAAAAATTCCATTATATGATGATAACCTAAAGTTGTTTCTCTAAATTTTTGCCAACACTTACTGCAAGACATGTAGCAGAAGGATTGATTCAATGACATAACTTTTAATTTGATATGGCTGAAGGGGGGGAGGCAGTAATTATATACATTCTGTATTTTAAACTGGACTTCAGAGCTTTTGATAATGACCTCTGAATACCAGCTGCTCTTGTTTGATAAACTTTTGTTGACACCCTGGGCTAAATGCAATTATGTGGCATGATGGGTTCATATGTGACATGATGGGTTCATATTTGACACCTTCATTGACTTGTATTTTGTATCTATCTTCCAGAGCTCCAGACGCTGGACAGCTGCCAGGCCATGTTTCTCCCTGTGGGTGCCTCAATCTCCCTACTCATCATGTTTCTTTTCTTTGACTCGCTTCAAGTTGTTTTTGCCATCTTTACTGCCAGTAAGTGAACCGAGACGACTGCTGTCTCCGACTTTTTGTGGATTTCATATATTGTATTACATATTAACTCTTAACGTCCTAAAGCGCGGCAATGCGCGCCTTGCCTTTAATCCTGAACCGCGGTAAAGCACGTCTCGATAGCGCTCTCTTTAGTAATGAAATCTTAGAAAGTTAAAACTCTTCAGTGCGTGAGAGAAGATTTAGTAGACTTTACAGAAAATTCAATGTTTGCTTTCCACCTGTGCTTTTGCTTGCTTCGCGAAGTTTTGTGGTAGTTTTTACCAGTTTTTTTTTGAAGATGTGATTTTGCTATATTTTTCGGTAAAAAAATAGCACTAAACTAAAGGTAATAAAAAAAACCTGTAAAAAACAAAGTTTTTGACTATAAATCCTTTATTAACGAGACATAACTAAAATTATGTTTATTATAATACGCATTGCACTAAATCTAAAAATCCAAAATTGTAGTTGTCTCATATATAAAGGATTTACAGTAAAAAAGCTACTAAATTTCTGCCAGCTAAATTTCAGCTCAATTTGATCATGGGAAATGGGTTATAAAAACATGTTTAACTCAATAGCTCCTGAAGGGCTACTTCCGAATCTATTTCATAATCCGGACAAAAGGGAATAATAAAACCTCGTTAAGCTTTTGATTCCATTAGAGAAATGCTTTTATTTTCTAAAGATATTCGTTTATCTTAAAAAATGAATTAAATTTAATAATAATATAACATGCACTGCGAAATAATGAGGATTGAAGTCCGGTAGCGCGATTTTCGGCACCTCGGGTGAATACATACGCCATATAGACGCGACAAACTAATTCACACATGGATCGAAAGTGAAAGAAGATAAAAACATCTGATGATTTTTATTGAAATCTGGTAGAATCACACAATAGCCTGATGTCTCGAGGAAAGCGAGATTTTGTGCTATTTTTAACTAAAAATACGAGAGTGCATCGCTAGGCGAACAGACGCATTTGGGCGCATCCGTACGGACCCCCATAAGGAGGCATTTAGTCCCATCAGGAGCTATTGAGTTAATATAGTGCGCACCACAAGACAGACTAGCAATTAGTAGCGTTTACATTTACAGATCGGGAATTCATTAAAAAAAAAGTATCATCAATATAATACGCAATGCACAGCGAGGCAAGAAAGTATTAAAAAGGTTGTTCAATATAATTCACACCGCGACACTCAAGCACAAAAATTAACATTCTTCATAGAGATACATAGAGATAAACTAAAAATTCATTAATTTAATTACAGTACATTCGACAGATCTGAAATTTTAATAGATCATTTTGATCGTCGGCACGAGTCTGCCAGCAAAATTTCAGCTCGCTAGCTTACGAGGAAGTGGGTTAAAAATCAATCCAAATTTTTTTTTGGCAAACAATCAAGCAAGGAAGCATCAAGCAGACGCCACGAGTTAATATAAAGGATTTAAAAATAGTACTAAACTCAAGATGGTCTTTTGGATACGTAAAATAACCAGTCTGTAAACTTATACTAAAAGATAAAGTCAGTATGACAATTAATACATTTTCAGCAATTTTTAAAAATTCATAACCAATTGATTGCAATGTATGTGAAATCCTTACATGACTTAGGCATACATTTACAAAAATACTTTATAGGACGTTAAGAGTTAATCTTTCATTGTAATTCTTTTATTAAAGTGTTTAAAACAAAAATCTATATAAAATACCTTCACATGAAGAATTAATGCATAATTTTTTGCCGAAAACCAGAATAATAATAATAATAAATTGATAATTTATATAGCGCTGTACTCAGTAAAAAACTGGGCTCACAGCGCTTTACATAAAAATAATAACATACATATAAGTGTTAATGCATTCAATAAACCTTCATATTCTAACAACCACATAAATGACAGTACGGTACACAGGCTACATTTATCGTTAGAAGAAATGTTATTAAAATTATTTTGAAAGTAAAGTTTGAAGAGATGTGTCTTTAGTACAGTCTTGAAGGCCTTAGTAGTTGGAATGCTGCGAATGTGTAAATAAACATTTGCAAACAAACTTTATAAAACAACTAGAAATCCAAAACCTATTTGAATTAAAAACAAAATTAATCATGCTGTATCACATGTGGTAAACATATTTTAAACAAACTTGAAAAATGCTATACACAAATTTAAAATTCAACTTATTACATTTCAGTTCTAGCCACGGTAGCATTTGCCTTTTTGCTTCTTCCCATGTGCCAGTATTTTGTACAGCCCTGCTCAAGTGGCCAGAAGTAAGTATCACATGTAGTTTGTGACATTGAATCCTTTTGTTTCTTATAAATACATAAACAGATATTGATTTTTTTACTTCACATTCAGAGCTTTAGAACCTGAAACAAATGATTAATAGTTGATTTTGATATTTCTTTACCACATCTATCAAAATTTTCTTCTGCTAAATTATTAGATTTAGAATTTTGTTATCGTGAACACAATGAACCACTGAAAATAGCAATAAAAAACCGTTACATTTGTAATTAACAAACAAAATAGCACATAATTCAACAGGTTTTTTTTCCATTGCTCTTTTGCTTGTAGTCTTTTACTAACACACCTTCATGACTGTTAATGACATACACTAAACACATTACATTCCATGTGTACAAAGTTTTGGCCAGCTAAGAGTGAAGGGCAAAACCACTTATCTGTATTCTCATCATTAAATTACATAACACCTATTTCCAACTCACCCTAGGATCTCATTCGGGGTGTGCGGAAGGTTCACAGCTGCAGAAATCATCTCATTTTGCCTCTCATTCACCATTGTGTGTATATGGATCCTCACCGGTCATTGGCTACTTATGGATGGTAAGTAGGCAAACATACTAGTAACCCTATAACCCAATAACCTATTCAAGTAAAGTTCATCACAAGATAGCTGTTATGGCCCAAGTTTTCAATGAAGAAAAAAAAATTTGGTGAATGGAATAAAATATTTTTCAATTATATTGTTTCTAAATGTTAAATTATATACTGTGTCACAAATTCAAATATAACAATGCGTTGGTACTCAAGACAGCTAATTCACCTCTCTTCATGCATCTGGATAAACTAAGAAACATCATGTGTAGATATTACTCCTTGGCACCAGTAGTATTGCACGAGTTTCTAGAATTTTCATTGCATTAATGTCATACCCCCTCCATTTCTGGGTTGGAATTTTACTTTTAGTGTTTTTCCTTGTCTTAGATGAGTTGCCATTCAAATTCAAGGTGAATGTTTGGAACCACCTGTTGTTCTGTGTTGAAGACTGCTGGATCGATGCATAGCTCTATTTCATTGTCCCTTGTTAGCAAAATTATTTAAAATCCCTTGAAAATCCGTTGAATTTGAGACTGATTTTGAATATGAAGGCTTGCCTTGTATCAGGAAGTGTTTATAAAAGTGAGGGAAATATTTATTTCATGAGTTTGTGTGAATTTGACCATGTTTGATGCTATCTGTTTCCAGCTTTAGGCATGGGTTTGTGTGTGGCCTTCATAGCATTAGTGCGACTGCCTAGCCTGAAGGTCTCCACTCTTCTTCTTGTAGGATTGCTGGTGTACGATGTATTTTGGGTAGGTTCACCTTCAAAATGTTGTATACATTTAAAGTATTAACTCACTGGAATATGAGATGTTTAAAGTGTAGATTACCAAATTCCAGTGGACAACTGATCTAAGAATAAAACCATTTAAATGGTAACATCAGAACTGAATGTCTTTTTGCCATCTCATGACCTAATTAAAATTATGATAGCAGTGAATAGTTTGTTACTTAATGATTGCATAAAATATGTATATTGAAACAATCTAGATGGAAAATAATTTTATCAAATGACATTATTTCAAAAGAGTAACTTTTTTTGTTGGTTGAAAATCTTCAAATTATTCATTTATTCAAATTTATTCATTGAAAAACATTAAAAAAAATAAACTAATGGAAACAAAAATACACCAATTATTTTTGAGTGATCTTGGGTACTTGTATTTACAACTTGTAAAGCATAATGTTTTTTTTGTTGGCAGGTGTTCTTTTCTTCCTACATCTTCAGTACAAATGTGATGGTCAAAGTGGCAACAAGACCAGCTGATAACCCAGTGAGTATTTTTAAAATCGTTGCCTAACCTATATCTATTTATTTAATTTTTTTTGACTTTTTAAGAACATTTTTCACTCATTAGCTTCTACTTCTACTTTTCAGGTTGGTTTATTTGCCAAGAAGCTTCACTTAACTGGTCTTGTGAGGGATGCTCCCAAACTGTCGCTACCAGCCAAATTAGTTTTTCCTAGGTCAGTATTAGCATTTCAGATTTACGTCAGGCTAGTTTTATGCTAAAAATTCTTTCTGTTTGTAACATTCAAACTGGCTGTAGAAATATGCAAACGGTCTTAACTAAATCTTGGGAGTACATGCATAAAGTAATATTGAAATTTGAGACATCTTAAAAACGAGTTACTTTTGAGTGCAATCATTTCCAGATTTATCAAAATTAAATTATCACATAATGTTTTCATTTTACAGTCGAACCCACTTATCTCGAGCTCGGTTATATCGACCACCCTATTATGTCGACGTTTTTTATTGGAACCGCCAAATTCTCTCTTTGTCTTAGCATTTTCTCATCGGTAATGTCGATTCTTTTATGTCGCCGAAACCTAGTATCTCGAGCACAAAAGAGGGCCAAATTTGCAACTTAACTCGATTTTCGTCGGTTGAAAATAAAGGTTTGTATCGAGAATCGACGGTGGTTTTTATATAATTAAATAAAAAAATTAATAAATTATTATTCTTTTAAAAGTTTGTTGTTGTTGCTTTGTTACCAGTAAGATAAGTGACTGTGACACTAACACGCGCGTGACGATGAAACTGATTAACACAGTACTGTGTCAGTACACACAGCCCACAGCGTGCTGTGATCAACGGTCAAGGCCACAATAGTTTTATTTATATTACAAGTTTGATTGACTGAGGAAATTCGAGAGCGTTCTGATAGTAACAGATATCCTGCACGTCAAAAGCATTAAACTTAAAATTACCATATTGATATGTTTATTTTTTTTTATTTGCTGATTCGACGGGCATTGCAAACGCGATCGGCTGTGACACGCGCCATGGGACGACGCGAGGCGAAAACTTTGACCTTTTAACGCATGCGCAGACAATTATAAACTGGTAACTTTTTTTAAAATTATTAAATGGAATCGAAACATGACAGAGACGTTATCAAAGTCCTTTACTTCGGCATAAATATATATACATCAAAAGCATTAAACTTAAAATAACCATATTGATTTGTTATTTGTATTTTAAATTCGCTGATACGACGGCAAACGCGACTGTGACACGGCGAAGCGTAAACTTTAACCTTTTAGCGCATGCGCAGACAATTATAAACTGGTAACTTATTTTTCATTAAATAAATGGAATCGAAACATGACAGAGACGTAATCAAAGTCCTTTACTTCGGCATAAATATAGATACATGTGTATATATATGTATATATATATATATATATAAATTCCCGATTAGTCATAACTTTTCCCGACTTTCAAGGCCGAGAATTTATTTTTAAGAATTCCCGACTTTTTCCCGTTTTCCTGAGTGGGAACCATGGTTATAGTTATATTTAAATTTTAAACGGTCCTTAAAAACGAACGGTCATTACATTAATTACAACCTTAGACTTAGGAAAGAGTGAAGAAATATTAGGGTTCCGATACGATTCCGATAAATCATCCCATCACTAATTAACGCTAACTAATTAATCATGTACATAAAGAAATTTCAAGCACATGTTAATATTTTGCCGCCATATTGATTTTCCTTTATCTCGATCATCGGTTATGTCGACGCCATTTTTCATACCCCAACGCCGTCGACATAAGCGGTTTCGACTGTATATGGGTATTTTTTAAAATGCCGATCAGCTGTTCCCCATGAATTGTATTTTATTGACTGATGTAAATGAATGTCTAATTTGAGTCAATCTCTGTACTTTCAGTTCCCAAAATTCCAGTCATTTCAACATGCTTGGTTTAGGCGATATAGTGAGTGGATGTAGCATGAACATGTTTTGTATCGATCCATAGGATTATTTAGTCGAATCCCTCTTGTTAAGTTGTCATGGATTTTTTTCATGACTTTGTCATTGGCTACAACAGCAACTAGGCCTTACTTGAATTATCCTAATCCATTTTTCTTTTCTTTCCTGATATTGTTCTTAATGAAATGAATAAAGATCACAAGATTATTAATTTTTTTTCTCTAATGAATAAAAATGAAATCAAAATTTATATCATGTACAGTTTTACGTATCCATTGTTGACAATTAACTTTTTGATGAAGTAAGAAGTAATCTGTGACTTGTATTTAACTTTGAATTTTAAGTTTCTGACTGACTATCACTGATATTTGAGCACAGATTGATTTTGTGATCTATCACACCCTTATCATTTGCTTAATAATAATATTCAATTTTTGGGACCCTACAATTATCGGACTGCGGCTGAACGATTTCATACTGTTTTATTGACCCAACATTAATAGAACTAGGATCAGTAGTTATTTATAAAGTATTTTTGCTCACCCTACCTAGCTCTAGACATAACTAATATCTCTTCCCTGATTGACAAGGTAATGCCAGGTCTGCTACTGTGCTTTGTTTTACGCTATGACACATACAAGAAATCACAGACGAGTTCAGCAGAGACAGGATTACCTCCTCCTCCAAACTACGTTCAACGACTTTCCTACTTTCACTGTTCACTCATAGGATATTTCTTGGGTTAGTGCTTATACTTATTAACAAATCTTTAATTTAAAAAAAAAGCAGCACATTTTAGTCGTGGATATCCACTGCTGAAGTGTTATTGAAAATAATCTAGTAGCGTGATCTAGATAAACTATATGAAATTTTAATTAAGCTGTAAAATTTTACTACAAAATAGTGGCATTAACAGAAATATGCCCAACTGAGTTTTTACCAGCTACATGTTTTTATTAAACTGTTTTGATTGTTACCAAGTTTTTTAAATAGAATTATTGTAGATAAGAATAGACCTGCCAAACAAAGGGGGCAATTAATGAACTTTCCTTATACTAACTGATGCACCTTGAACAAAACATTCAGAATCAGAATTAGTGCAAAATTGTGAGACTGTAACATTAACCATGAATAAAAAAACTGGAAAAAATATAATAGGATCTTTAAACCCTAATCTGAGAAATCTTGCACACTTTTTTGGGGGGCAAGCATAAATTATGAATATCTCTCTTCAGGATTATTGACCGCCACTGTGTCATCTGAAGTTTTCAAGGCTGCACAACCAGCACTTCTCTACCTCGTCCCATTCACACTGCTTCCCCTACTGACCATGGCGTATCTGAAGGTGATGATGACTCTTTAACATAGTTGTAGATAAATTAGGCCAGCTGAGGTTAAAATATTGAGGAACTGTATAAAACCTATTGCCGGTAGATATCTCCACAAATATCTTATTCAACACCTATAATTGTAACTAAATAAATTAGAGCGCATTTGAAAGCACCAACGGAGAGTCAAAAATTAAATTTTTTTGTTTTTATCTGTATTCCAGGGTGACCTAAGGCGAATGTGGCATGAACCATTCCTGGTGGTTCCGACACCTAAACATATGGAAGTTTAAAAAGTCCCATGAGCTTTGCTCTGCATTTTAACTGAATTGTGGAGTGGACAATGGTCTGCTACTGGTGATAGTTCATGATGGGAAGCAGGCCATAACAACAGGGGGAAAGAATCAAATGTCATTTGTATTTGCTCTTCAAACTACAAATTGCCATCTTCTCTACATTGTTGCTGGCCAAAACTTTTGTCAGGTTGAAATTTCATCATGGAAACAAAACTCTTAACTATCTTCCAGGAAGATATTATTACATCTGTTTGTTGGAATTTACTGAGGAAAATGAAGTTTTTTTTCCTGGCAGGTGAGAAGGATTCTCATTTCTGTTATGAAGACTCATTTCAAGGCCAGACTGGAATACATCAGTGACTGACTTACCTAGACTTTCAGTAACCACTTTTCAATTAGGCCAGTCTATTTTAAGAACAGGACAGAACTTCTTTAGTTTTCATCCTGTACTTGTAAACTTTAACAATAATTAAATTTGGCCTATTACATTCTCAGTAAGGCTATCATTACATTAGTAAGAGTTGTGACCTATTTCCTTCGGATTACATGAATTTATAGGACACGACCTATAAAAAGTGTACAGAATTAATTCTGGCAAGTAAAGGACATAAGTAGATTAACTTTTAATTACATCATCTCTTGGTGAACATGTCCTTGTAAATGTGATTAAACTCAAGAATATATACCTAATGGTGTTAAAGATTTGTATAGTTACTTGTTGGGTGTCTGTGGTAGTAACTGGTAGGCTGTGAGAAATGCTTCAGTTAAAACATAACTAACTGATACAGCATCATGAATGAGGTTTGGTCAATTGTGGCAGAAGCAACTAATTCAATGTTACAGCATTGTAAATGGCATTTTGGCACCAAAATGTCTGGGTTGCTCTTATCGTCAATTTTACTTAAAGCATATAAATACCATTTTAAAATTTTTAAAGTCTGATACAGCTCAACAATTTTCACCACCAAAATTTGACAACCACCATTTCCCTAACTTAGGGTTGCTGAATTTATTTGTATCTTGCTCTTAATCCTGCACTTTGTCATTCTCAATATTTATTGTATTCCAAATCTCTCATTATTAAAAAAAAATTTTAATGTAAGAAATTCACTGTAGTAGTCATTCACCAAACGATGCATCATTAATAATCAGTTATCAAATAAAATATGATAAAGAAAAAGAAATAAATTTATATTACATTGAACATTCTAATTTTTTAAAAATACTCATGCCTTTCTCTAAAGGAAGTAAGGTGAACTATAAATCATTTTTTTATAAGCTTTTTATTTTATAATGTCCAGTTGGATTGTTTTTCTTTTCTATTTTAAGGACATTCTTCTATTTTGAAACAATATTTGCATAAAATTATTTCACAAAATTAAGCTAATTCTTGTAAATTTGACCTTAAATTAGGTTTTTCGTAGCTATAAAATGTTAACATGCTGTCTCTTTGGAAGCCACAAACTTGTACTTGTATTGTTAACTTGATTACTGAAATGTAAGTACTTTGTGTGGGTCATCTCCCTTGTTTATGTGATTGATGTTTGACATGGAATCTCTGTTATTGTGCTTTCAGTATTTAACTTATTTATATGTTTGTAAGAAAAGGTTTTCTGTTAGCCATTAAGATGGGTACCCTTATAGTTATACTACAGGTACCAAAAATATATACTGGGTATACTTAGTATTTTCTTAATAAAATAATATTACTAAATTACTGTGTAATTATAAAATAGCTTTATATAATTATTATAATTGTATAATAAAGCAGGAATATTGAACATCATTCTATTTAGATTACTTGAAATTATAAGTTTAAATCCAGGGGGAGGGACAATGATGACAATGCCATCAAAATGCTTGAGAAACTTTCATCAAGTTGAGATGGTAAAGATATAATATAATAGGCAGATTTCTTTAAGTGTAAGAAGCTTCAGGACTACAGAACTTAACTCATAAGGGTCATTTGCTAACAGTAAAAGCTTTACAAATAAGATAATGGAATTGTATTTCAATACTTTAAAAAAATTAATTTTTGGAATGGTACCTGTATTATAGTATATAACAGGGGTGTCCAAACTCTTTACAAAGGGGGCCATATTTCATTAAGTAAAAATATGTGTAAGCCGGATCAAAAGTGACATACATTGAGATTGAGTAGTAATTTGTAAAAGTGACATTCTGTAGTGGAAAAAATAGGACAACACTATCGTGATTTTTGAGACTTTATAAATATCTTATTATTCTTGGTCCATCATTAGAAATTACTAAAATTGGAATATTATGGCAAATTTATAGAAGTTTCTTTTATACTACATAACTAACAATAAATAAAATGTGTTGAAATTTAAATAGAATGGAAATATTGTGTAAAAAAAATTATGTAAATACTGTCAAATTTTAAGAAGACAGACGCATCGTTCAATTCCTTTTCCGAGCTAACAAAAATAAATCGATGTAAATTTGATTTTGTCATCGGATGTCATTAAATTTCGTACACTTGCCTGCCCGCACATAACATCATTGGCTTTTTAAAATGAACATCTTCATTGTCAAACAATAAAACTTCATAGATTTTTTGCCACCATTTCAGAAAAAAAAACAGGAATCAATTATTAAGATGAGGTTACAGGCCAGTTAAAGTTTTAATGCGGGCCATAAACGGCTCACGGGCCAGACTTTGGACACCCTTGATATATATATATATTTACACTCCTACTCCTAGTTTGTTTTTAAATAAACTTAGTTTTCTTGATAGTTATTCTAAAGGCACAATGGTTTCAGTAAGGAGAGAGAATCTTTAGATATTATAAAGACAGTGATGGTTTAAACATCAATTTGTGAATAAATTGTAACGGGGTACTGGAGATTCAACTTAGATACATCTCATCTCCTCCTTTATGTGACATCTTACTGTTGAAAATTACTTGTTTAGATAATATTAAAATACATAACTCATCTCAAAGATAATAACCAAAATGCTCTTCATCAACCTTACACTTTGTCCTACCTTTTTTTTTAAACTTAAAATGAACATGATTTTTTTTCCATTCTCTAAATTTTTCATATTGAATCATGTATATTACCCAAAGGTCACAAGTTATTAAGAATAAATGTGTTTCCATTATTAGACCAATGTTTTATAGCTCGCTGTATTTGACTGATAAGTTCTCCAAAAATATTTTAACTTGAACTATATCATTTGAATTGTGTAAATACTAGAGCTTAAGTATAAAGTAGAAATTTTGTGTCAAATTTTATTATTGACCTTAGTAAACAAACACAATGCACTGTATCAATTATTAAACAATAATAATTAACACAGTTAACCATAGATTGTAGCAAACAGTTAACCACATGGGATATAAAAAATTGTATATTGATTGATAGTACAGCAAAATATTTTTGATAATACAGGAATTTACTGTAGGAATTCCAAGAATCGACATGTTAGTAGTTGTATCTTTTGGGTAATGTTTTTTCTGCAATTCTTGGTTCTTAAAACTGAGCTTCTATAACAAGATTAACACATCTCTATAAAGATGGATCAAGAAATAAATCATTCATTTTTTTGTGAGGTACACATTTTTGCGACAACATTAACATTTTGATATTTTCAAACCACTTGCAATATCAGTAACACTACATACTTATATTTCACAAATACTGTTAAATATTTGAGACTCAGAATAATATTCCATTACAGTGGCATTGTGACAGATAAAGTTTAAAATGATCATTTACACAGAGTAGCTAGTTGCAGTATGTGTTGTTGATTCAGATTATTTATGTGTTTCCGTGTATTTTCTGATGTGGCCCACTTGTGCATGAGAGGAAAATAACATTGCAACAAATAGGTCTGGTCCACCATCTCACAATCTAGTGAAAGTGAAAAACAAGCCCAAGGAAAACTGAAGTTAACTTTCTGGGGTTGGTAAAATCAATTTCATTGATCGTTATTGACTGGGAAATTTAAATTCTGCTTTAACTTTTTCCAATCATAAGGAACTTAATTTTATAGCTAATGAAAAGTCCCTTAGCTTCAGAGGGAAACCTATTAAACTTCTGAATAAAATACTGAGAAAAAAAAATCCTCTTCAACTTAATTGGGTAAATTATTTGCTACTAAAAAGTCCCATGGGCTATTGCGAATATTCAGTTTTGATACTTAATTGTTTTACAGCCATCACATGCCATTCTGTTATTTTCTATTGTCCTTAATTTTTTAAAATTCTAACATTTACAAATTATTGTTAAAAATCTGAGTAAAAATGTAAATTTAACTAAATGATGAGATGTAAAATTGTACATAGTGTCTTTGTACATCAGTGTTTTTGACTGAGGTTAAATCTATTGGTGAAAATTGCTGAAATCTCTTTCATCTGAAGAGATGCTTTTTACTAATGAAAAAAAGTTTTTTTTTATACACAACTGAATTACAACTGAATTCAGTGTTCCTAATTTGAAAACCAACTTCCTTATCTTAAACCATCTCACGAGTGAAAATAAATTTGATGGTATTCAGAGTGTGCCTAATATGACAGATTTATTATTATTTTTTTAACAGAAAGAAAAGGGAAGCTATGACATTATGAATTAACTCAACAATGAAGTGAAAAATAAACACACAAAAATATACAGGTATTGGCTTTTAAAAATATTTTGAAATGTGAGAAATGGGTCCGTTAACATCTAAGTGGTTAATTAATTGATTAACCCTAAGGTCTCATTGTTAAAAAGTAGTCTACCCACAAATATCACTTTTATTTTTGTATGTATGTATTTATTTTTTCATGAAGTGTATTTCTATCTCTAACCATTTATCACCACGAACATGATTTTTATATTGAGCATAAGGTGAATGGCATTACTTAACTCAACATAATGCACTTCATTGTAGGCTTCAGGGTGTATATGAGAAGTTAAAATTATTTATAGTGTTGTCTGGTGACAGAGGTCTCTTGATCACAAACTACCCCCTCATATTTGTGTGTCATCCTGATGAAAATGGATCTTTTTGCTTTGGTTGTAAGATTGTTTAAGCATGGATTTCTATCTATGTTTGATAATTGTGAGTTCCATGTCCAATGAATAAAAAAGGGAATACTTTTTTTAAACTTCTTTTTTGATCTTTTATTAAGTCTTAACTTTTTTTCAAAATGAAACAATAAAGCTCAACAAAAGTTTAAGCATAAAAATTTAGAATTTGACTTTTTGTTAACCCTTGTGGAGTCTATGTAATAATATTTTTTTTAAATTCAAGAGTAAAATTATTAACTATAACTCACTTATTTTTCGCCCATGAACATGAAATTTCATGAATAGAAAGCAAAAGAAGTAACAGCAAAAACATCAATGAAAAATTATTTAATTCCAGTCCATTTGAAATATAGTTACAGATAAATGAGACTGTTAAAATACTGGATTTGATCATCCAGACATTTTACAAAACATCATTCTGATATTTAAAAAAACAACAACCTAAATTCTTTTATGAACTATATCACAAAAAGTCAAACATTAAGTGACCATACATACACTTCAAGATATGATTATTTCTTCCTTTCCCTGAGTTGCCCCACCAGCTTGAGTCTGACATCACATCGGAATGTGTCCATGATGGCTTGTTTGGCTTCGCTGGCAACCGTCTGGATCATTTTTCCATTTGAACCCAGAAATATTGTCTGTTAACAACAGCAAATTTCTCAATTGAAAAGCTGCCCATATTTTAGTCAGCCTCAATAAAATCTAATCAGCGCTTCATAAAAAATGTGTGGCGCAGCACAGTCAACTTGTCAAGAAGATGAGTATTTGTTGTGATCCAGTCACGTTGACAGTTTTGGTGATGGTAAAGTTAAGAGTGTCCAATGTCATGCTTCATACAGTCAGTGTAATTAAATATTATACATGCACTTCTGTTCCTCATTGGACAATTTTAACTGATTTCTTTAAGTCAGAAAAGTTGTTGCATTGCTTTTAATGTTACACCGATATCTCACAAAATCTGAGACTGTTAAAAAAAATAACGTTAAAAAATAACCCATTCACCCAACATAGCCTGCAGTGATGTACTTACCAACTGCCTGGTTGTCTCACATTTAATATTAACAACAATATTGAGGAGACCATCCTCAGGGTCAACTTCCATCACAATAAGATCCTAAGGTAGAGAAAAATGCCATAAGAACAAATAGTTTACATAAGTCTTGGATAACATCCATGTAACATGCATGCAATCAAATAAAATAAACTTATTGCAATTACAACAGCACTGAAAACCTCCAATTACAGACACATTATTTTAATTTTTGAATTCGGTGAAGTATTATTTAAAAAAATTAGATGGAGACTTTTGGTCAATCATTATCAAAAAGACGGAGTCCTGTTTTCAAGCTTTGTAAAAAGAAATATATTTTCTAAAATAAAAAAAATCTTTAATATAATTGAAAATTCTTTAAGAAATATAAAAATGTGCCGCATATTTTTTTTTGTAAAACATGATTCAAGGTTTGATAACTTCCAGACACATATTCCCAAACTTTTGGATATTATTTTCTTCTGTTTAGTCGATTTGAAAATCATGTTTAAAAATAAATACATATTTTATTAAAGCTCTCATCGTTGGCCTTAGAAAGCAAAACAAAATTGCTATAAATAATAAAATGACAGAACACTTCATGGAAAACACCATTAAAATGGAAAGATGAGACAGAAGGGAGAAGCAATTTGATTAGCTGGTTCAAAGGTCAGACAACCAATCTTAAGGCTGGTTCAAAGGTAAGGCAACCAATCCTAAGGCTGGTTCAAAGGTCAGGCAACAACTCTTAAGACTAGTGCATAGGGCCAATAGATCGGTGTACCATCTTCTTTGCAACTTTTTTATCTGGGCTTGTATATTGAACCTGTTTTTCTTAAGAAAGGCTTAATTAAATTATGTGATTGACTAGCTGACCCGCGGCGTAGCATACGCCGCTAATGATTTAGTGACGGGTGAAGACTTCCTGAAAGATACAGTTGTCAAAATGGGGTGGGTTTGGGCAAACGACTGTGAGTAAATGAAAAGAAGGAACTCTGGAGAGACCCGCGGCGTAGCTTACGCCGCAGACTTGCTCATCATAGAAAGTGCAAAGAACGGTTGGGGGGGGGGTGAGAGTACAGACACAAAAAAGCACTAAGTAAATAAAAAATAGCGAGTAAACATAAAGACATGCACATTGAGGTTGTTGTTACCCGCCTCCCATTTATTAACCGACGTTCACGCGCATTGTTTTGATTTCTTCGTGCTGTAGTTTGTGTCAGTTCTTTCTCCACTTTCTTTGCACTCTCCATGAGCAAGTCTGTGGCATATGCTACGCCACGGGGCGTCTAGTAATTAACATAAGTAACTTATCCTTGTTTGATAAATACGAAATATTAAACTTGCTGAAATGTACACAAAGTATTTCATAATAATTACAAATCCTCAAATCCTATTTTTACATCGTTCCCTTTTCAAAATTTAAAATATAAGCTAAAACAATGTCATATAATATTTTTATACAAAATCGATCACAGCGCCACCTAACAGCATTATAAATACATCCATACATACAACGGGAATTATGTATATTGATAATTGATAAAATTATTTCAGATGATAAGTGCGGGAGGGGGGAGTGGGGATAAATGGAAATCAGATTAGTTTGAAAGAAATTAAGCTAGGCATTAAGATCAAAGTATGGGAAACCATAAAAATTGCCAAAATAAAACAATAATCATTTTGACCAAAAACCTTCATCAAAACATACAGTAATAATATTTTGAGAACAAAAATACTTAGCCACAATGTAATATCTAAGAGGACATCAAGAGTAATGGTTCATTCAGACTAAGGGCATCTTGATGACAGATGGAAAGAAGAGTAAAGTAAATATCTGTGCCTGTCAATACCAGTTTTTTTGAAAAACTCCATAAGAAATAAAGACAGGGGCAATAACTCACTAAGACCAGTGTATATCATGTGAAGGATATAAAAACCGGGCTTGTCGAGATCACTATTAAAAATGCAGAGATTTAGAGCCACGCCAAATCTGCAATCAAGTAGCTTTTGCAATATTATTATTTGCAGTGATAGGCAATGTTCCCTCTAAGGTTTGTTGGTCTGTGTGTAAAGTAAAAAAAACTTGTTTGAAAAGTTGCACAGCATCCATATTTTTGTACGATATTTTACAAAACTTGCTGTGCGTTAATTCTAAACTGTTGCAAGGCGTTAGTCAGAGATCTGTGCGGCCAGACAGCTTAAAGGGAACATTTAGTGATAGGGTTGTGGTCTTTGGACCTCTTTCACATATTGATATTTGTCCTGCACAACAACCTCACCAATGTCAACTATTTTAATAACGGTATCAAAAGGGCTTTATGGCTTAGAGAGTGCCTTCAACATAACACATGAGTAAAATTACAATTGTTGCACAAGGCGATTCTTAAAGTCTTTTTCTGTGCTACTTATCTAGATGTCTTAAGCCTTGAATTGGTGGTGTACAAGCAGAATTAATTTTTTTGGGGTCAAATATCTAGAAACTCGCTTTACTTATCTTTTATGTTATGTGAGACTAACAACAACACTCTTCATATTTTTCTTTACATTCACAGCTGGCTTTAAGAGTTGGTATTAACATATTATCTCTCTCACCAGGCCTAGCTGATAGGGAACTTCATTTCTGAGGTTATCCAACAACTTCTCCCTGACACACATGATGACCACCTCCTGTGGTGACTGGTCAGTTACCAGGCTGCTGTGATAATCCCAGGGCCTTGGGGTGGCCTGATCTATGAGGAATCTCTGTGGAGATAGTCATTGTGACAGTATAAGACATGACAAGCAGCAGTCCTCGTAAAGTGTATATTCATTTGATTTTAATTTAATTTTGTTTTGATCACTGGCAGGTGTTCAATGTTATTTTATACTAACAACATTTTTTAAAACCCGTAATTTGTTGTGTGGATAATAATCAGCTGAATACACTGAAATCACCGAGCACACAAAAACCATAGTATTCTGTGGGCTGAAATCTTTTCCCTCAAATTGAAAGTTAAAAGAATATTTAATTTGACTTAACCAGCAAAACACATTAGTTACCTTAAGCTCTGGAAGTCCCTCTCCTGTCAAAGATGAAATGACAAAGACTTCTTTGAATAAAGGCCAGCCCTTGTGGTTTCTCACAGCCATGTGAGCTTCTCTCTGTTTTTCAAAGTACTCTTCCCAAGAGAGCTCTTCCAAACTTTTAGTTTTCTCATCTGGGACAAGCAGATGCTCTGGTAGTTCTGATAAGTGTAAAATTAAAAAAAAACAACATATGTATGTTTATTTTAACAAAAAATGTATTCAATTATAGAATTAAAATTTTTAAAAAAATGTATATAATTATAAATACAACCCACAAAAATACAGGATAGTGTGAAAAGGTTTATTTTATTATCTTGTTCTGGTTAAAATAGTGAATGGAAAGAAAAGTTAATAACTGCACTAAAACGCCCTATGCTGTTCTGAACTTTTAATATAGATGATTAAAGTAATTAATTAACAAAGATGAGTTAGTATTTTATACACACTTACTGGCTTTCTCTGAACTGGTATCTTTTAATTCTGATATCGAAAAATGCCCATCACCAATGCTTTCATTTTTTAGTTTATTTTTATTTAAAATGTTATCAGCAGCATCGAAAAGGGCTTTTTTTTTGCTTTTTGTTTTGACTTTCCCCCATGAGGTAGCGGCCATTGACAATGCCATCTGTAAGGAGACGGATTGCTTGCAGCAGAGAACTACGTTTTTTAACTAAATCCACCTGAAAAATAAAACATTCAAATTCACACCAAATGGGTGGTGAAGAGATGAGATTGTAACTAATTTTTTTTTAAAAACTGGTTCTAATGGCTATAATTATTTTCATGTCTTTTCTGCTCAGCAAAATATTTTCTTTAGGAAAAGTAGAATTTTTGCAACTATTATAGCATTTATAAAAAATTTAATATAATGTGGTTAAATTTGTATTTAATCATTTACAATATAAAAATATAAGTTTTATGAATATTAAATTACAGTAATTATTACCCAACCATTTTTAAGACCCCAATCAGTCATGCTACATCACTACATTCAAACTCTTGTTAGTTAATGAGCACCTTATTTAAGACCAAAATAGTTGGAACATGTCTGTACAAGTAGAGGATTTTCAGCAAGTTAGGATCTAATTCTGATGTTGAAAAGGTATTGGACACATCCACCATTGCTGTCACTGTGGGGGGAAAGTTAACTAAAATATTATCATTATTATCACCTTGAACAAGGGCTTTTATTCAGTAATTATTAGGGATGAACAGATACTCGGTTCGGCTACTCTGTATCGGCCGATTTTCGTATACTCGGAAATACTCTGCAATTGGCCGCTTAAGTGATACCGATGCCGAATATTACGTAATTGCTCCAATAGCAAAGATGCATGCAGAAACTCATGTCTAAAACATTTCGTCTCGTATGGAATAAAAAAAATGTACAGTGTGCAGACTTGTTGTCTTTGGCAAACATTCATCCTTCAACCTCATTTTGACTATATTACTATTGCTTCGTTCTCATGGTTTCACTCATAAAAAGTGGCTGTGTGCAAAAGCCATTTAACTATTGGTTAGAATTAATTATGAGTCAAAGTTGAAGGTTCAAAAGGAGTTCCTAATTTTATTCGTACATTTTTATAGAGAACAGTTCGCTTTGTCATGAGTCATATGTAGGTCATGATAGATGTTTGAACTGGAACTTGTAAACACATCAGAAACTTCGTTTAAAGATATATTTTACCGTTTATACAAAGTGAAATAAGTTATTAATAAAGAATATTTTTTAAAAAAAAGGAATAATAATTTTATTTATAGCATTGATCCTGAAAATAAAATCATTTATTAAAATGAGAGAAAAAATGCGTGTCGCGAACAATGGAATTGGGGTCACAAAATGCAAGTTAATACTTCTTCAAGTACACGGTATCAGTACTCGGTATATGCAAAACATGGCCGCCGGTACTCGGCAAAAAATCATACTAGGTACACCCCTAGTAATTATATTCAAAATTTTTGATACTGAAGAAAAATGTTAATTATTTCCTTTAACTTTAAAAGATAGATCTTACCTAAATCAGCAGATGCTAAACTCCTGACAGGATCTATTTCGAGAGACTTTTCTAAGTTATGTCTAGAAAAAAGTATAACATTTTTAAAAAATTTAATACTGGCACTAGCAAACATAAACTTATAAATAAAAAATGAAAATTATAAAAGGTTTTCTTTGCATTACAGGGTTTTTTGTTTAATGATTAATCAAACATTTAACTTAGATTAATTTATCATTCTTATTAGTGAAAGCAGTTGAAAAATGACACATATTTTATCCATAAATTAAAAGGAAAGTCCACTTTATCCCGAATAAGTAAATCATGTTTCATTTACAGAGAATGAATTAGTTCATTCATTTTCTTACAAGAATATATAGGTTTTATACTTGTCAAGTTATTGGTTTATTTTGTATAATTTTATTTAGCGAAGTATGTCCCATTCTGGAAAAAAGGGACTTTGTCTTTGTTGGCACAGGTATGCCAAAAAGCATAGTCTCCAACGGTTAAAAAAAATATTTTTGTTAAAAGAAATATTCCAATATAAACAAAAATAACTATGATTAATATATTAATGTGAAATATGTCTTTCAGTTAACAAAATTATATCTTTATCACACTTCTAGCCCCCATTTTACTCAGATATTTATTTCTATGATGGTCACATACTTCTCGTTATGTAGCGTATTTAAAACAAATTACTAAAAGTTTAGTCACTTTTTCCTGCTTCCTGGTTGCAATATTCCTGGAGTGTCTAGAAATACTATTTGTGTTTCATCTTCTGTAAATATAGCTAAAGTATTTTTCCTAGTTGTGTGAACTTTCTCTGAAACAGATGATACCTGGAAAGAAAAGTTACAAATACCTAAAAATTATTTTAGATGTTTAATGCTATTTTGCATTAAATGACAAGAAAACCTTAAGGTTATGTTTTTACATTTTATCACAAGGTATTTTTTTGTCATGAGTTTTTTGTGTTTCTTTTAATTGTAAAGAAATTAAACGTCCTTTTAGACAAAAGCTGAGCAAAAAAAATTTCTATATGTAAAAATATAAAGGAGAACAAGTCGGTACCATATGTATGTTGCTGTATGGTAGACTAAGAAAAAAAAATTAAATAAAATTTAGAAATCTAGCTAAAGTTATTTTAAAATGTAATTTTAAAACAGTAGAATTTTAGTTCCGTGGAGTCAGAAAATAGAATTTTGTAATTACAAAGAAGATAATTTCGTTTCATAGTAATGCACTTAGGATTAAATTAAGCAGTTATAAAACGCTATACCCCCATGATGCTTTTATAGCATATGTATGATAAGATTTTAAAGAAAAATCAGCGAACTATTTAGATATATATATATACAACTTGATCAGTTTAAGAGTGTAACCTAATTATAATTCAGCATTCTGAAAACTAAAACTGACCCTCCAACCCAATAAGGCATTTGTAAGTGTTGACTTTCCACAGTTAGGCCTGCCGATAATTGCCACACGCAGCAATTTTGACCCTGGAGGAGAATCTGGTTCAAGAAGAGTTCTCAACCTTTGTGAGTCTATAGAAAGATATTTTTAAAAAAGCATTTACATGACTTAAACTAATGCACACTGTGCAAAGTTTGAAAGAAAATTTAAAAAATGTATAAGTATTAAAAAGTATATTTGGATTCAATAGAATATTTTAGACTCAATAATACCATTTACTGATGAAAGCAATACATAAAATGACTTAGTTTTTTACCTGCATTTGTTCCCACAAGTCTTTCAGTTCCATTTTTATCTTCACAGCTATCAATATTTGAAATATTTTTAACATTTATGTCAACATTTTCATGGCTATTATGTTGTCCCTGGCTGCTGTCTGGATGAAACTCTGAGTTACAAAAAGAGTGAGATAACTTTCTGGAATCTAACTGCAGCACAAATAATGATAATTTATGAAAATCAGTTCTTGAACAGCATCTGAGCATTAATTCTGATTTGAATAATGTCGGCATAAACACATATTTTGTTATCCACCAAGTCATTTCAATGATATGTCAGTGATATTCATTAACTGCATTTAGCTTGCTTGCAATTTCAATTGATATCCAAGTTCTTTACAAAACTGTAAATACAAATGAACATCATTTAATAACATTATTCGGTTTAAGCTAATAAGTAGAGCAAGGAATTGAAAATTTGAAAAAATGTAGCAATGGACATACATGTATTGCTTAAAACATTAAAGTATTATCCTATAAGTAATAAAAAATTGAAAATTAAATTAAACTAAACATCTTAAAATATAATGTCCACTCCGTAGGCATTGGCTTCTGCCTGATAAACTGATAATTAATGTCTTAAAACAATATATATATAAATATAATTTCATATTATCTATCTATATAATTCTCTTCGTGGTCGGACCCTGCGAGGCAACAAGAAGCTGCATGTGCAACAGAGCGTGACGAATGACCCTCGCTCGGGTCAACTAAACACTGTTGGCAAGCGTGGTGGGATGAAATTTAAAAAAGGGGGGGTGGGAGGGGTGGCAACAATGCACTTGCGTTCACTTGCATTGTTCCTTCACAGTAAATGTGAAATTCGTAGTGTACTGATTATCACGTCCGCCTCATACGTCGATGGTCCTGGGTTCAAGCCCCAGCGAAAACATTGTGTTTTTTTTTAATGTTTAAAACATGTCTGTTTGTGCCCTTTCTTTTACCCCTTTATTGCCAACACTAGCTGATTTAGTTACGGGTGAAGACTTCCTGAAAGACACAGTTGTCAAAATGGGATGGGTTTGGGCAAACGACTGTGATTGAATGAAAAGAAGGAATTCTGGAGAGACCCGCGGCGTAGCATACGCAGCAGACTTGCTCATAATAGACAGTGCAAAGAACGAATGGGGGTGAGAGTACAGACACAAAAAGCAGCACAAAGTAAGTAAAAAATAGTGAGTAAGCATGGAGACAAGCACACTGAGGTTGTTGTTACCCGCCTCCCATTTAATACGACCATCCCTTAACATAAACTGTGATTGGTCGACCCTAGCGAGGGTTAGTCATGTTTAGGGTTGATAATTGGGTGTTGTTGTTTTCTGTTGTTTTTTAAAACCGATTATCGATTATGTAACTCTGATTTTAAACCGATTATCGTTTTATAGCTGACTTCATAGAAGTTAGGGGTGTACCGAATTTCTCCTGCAAACGTCTAGAAACCAACAGTGAGTTGGCAGTTCAAACCGACGTTCACTCGCGTTGTTTTGATTTCTTCGTGCTGTAGTTTGTGTCCGTTATTTCTCCACTTTCTTTGCACTCTCCATGAGCAAGTCTGCGGCGTATGCTACGCCGCGGGGCGTCTAGTAAATTATATAGGCCTATATAGCATATCAAACAAACATGTCAATGATTCTTGAATGATCAGTTCAAAAACTAACTGTATTTGTTATTCTTCATACATTTTTTAGTACCAGTTGACAAATGAAAATAACCATGTCAAAGTCAAAGTTTGACTCAAACTGTTACAATTAGTTACATCGCCCTCTTAAAAAAAAACAAGTAATAAAAACTCAAACGAGTATTTAAACGCAATTTACAACAAAGAATTTCCGATTTTTTTTATTCAAGGGAAATCATTCGAGAGTCACACCAAGAATGTGTCAATATAATGCGCACCACGCAAGTCTAACATTACCATTCACAAAGCAGGAAAACCCCATTTACATTAAAAGTCATTTCAAATCAAGAATTCTGAAAATAAACAAAACAAATGCTATCTACAAATTGATGCAAAAATTACGGGAGTCAAACCAAAAGAGATATTTCAAAAATTCCTTCTCCAACATTGTTCTAAATATTATTAGCTATCATTTGTTTCAACCTGATAGATGTTATTGATGGTGAGAAATTAACAAAATACTGATATTTTTTCATTTTTTTTTATTTTCCAGGAAATCCAGTAAACTTTTTCTGTATTTTTTTTTGGCCCGTGCACATCCTTGGGACCTACTTAACATAATTGCAAAAGACCAGAACCCTCTATCTGGTATGGTTCAGGACGAGTTGCTGCTGTTCAAAGCTCGAAAAGACGGGCCGGACATTTCAAATATATAAACGCAATTTCCAAGGGATATTGCGTTAAAAATCAACTCAACAGTTCAAATAGCACAAATTCAACTTCTTCATAAGCCTTAAGTAAACACAGGCACATGTAGTATGATTTATTTAAAATTGAATGTCATATTCATTACTGCAAAATGACAATGCCATGTCACGCCATGTGCCATGTCTCATGTATAGTATAGTAATACATGTAATAAAGTTTATTTATATAATATAGGCATAGGCAAGCAGACTGGTGGTCTCACCCCCAACTAGTTAAATATTAAAAGTTACAGTAGTAGTAGTAGTAGTATTAATTTTAATTATTTTTATTATACTTATTACTTAGGGTTGACTGACGTAGTCGTTTTTTAAATTTTTTAAAAATTATAATTATGTGGGGGAGAGGGAGGCGGAGGGGGTCAATTTTTTATTATAATTTCTTTGTTAGATTTTTTGTTTTGTTTTTGGTGAATCCGTGAGTGGTGATCTTGAATTTTTTGTTGCATTCCTGTTCCTTGACTTTGACAGGATTTTGCATTATTAAAAATTATTTCATAAATAATAAAGGGAAAAATAACTAGATTAGATAATAATATTTATATAACGAATAATTATTATATTTAAAATTTATTTTATGAAGTGAAGTTTCGTGTCTAAACTTTACTTCATTAAAGTTAAAGTGACTTGACTTAAGTTTAAGACAAGACTATCACTACAGTCTATACTATCCCATTCACTATCACTAAGAGTACTAAGACACACTAAGAGTACTAAGAGTCTAAGTCTAAGACTAAGACTAGTAAGACTAAGAGTACTAAGACTACGACTTGACTGAAGTTGGCTTTCACCGGATTGGCCTTGAGCATGGTAAAAATAAATTAAAATGTTTAAAGGCAAGGAGTTAGCCTTTGTGCTATTATTTATTTCATTGCAGACCTTCTTACATTATATTTATTCAACCAAACTTCATTGCATGTACATAGTAATTTAAAATTAAATACTACGACTACGATTAAATATATTTCAGGTCAGAGTTTCACAGAAAATCTTTTTTGCAAGAGGTATATAAAACTTATATATCCGGTCTACAAACAAAACAAAGTTCGGAATAGTTACGAAATTAAACAGTGGATGATGAGAATTATTAAGTCCCGAGTTTTAAGTTTTATCAAAATGATATATTTTATAGAGTTCAACTGAGGAATATTGGTATCAAATCGCATGGACTGATCTAAGACTTTGGGTTTTTATTAACTTAGCCCTGCTCAGATAAATTATAAAGTAAAGTTAAAGTAAAGCACAGCGACGAAAGCGGACTGTAGACTGTGTACTGTGTAACTGAGTAACTGTTTAGACAGTTCAGTCCAGGCCCAGGTCCAGTGGAGTTGGCAGTGGTCAGTGTTGACAAATCAGAACATCAGATCAGAAAGGTTACCTGCTATCACCAAAGCCAAAGCGTCAAGGTAATCCGTTGCCCTTAGGCCTTAGTTTTAGTACTTAATTTATAATTAGAAATTAGAGGTATAAGTATAAGCCAAGGCCAAGGGTAATCCCTTATTTCAGCGCATTTTAATTTTAAATTTTTAGAACAAAATAAATAAAATTACTTACTTTAAAAAATTTAAACACTTAAATCAAAAATTAAAAAAAGTATTAAATGCTTTACAATTAGTTTTTCCTGTGTTTTGTTGAGTTTAAAGGGGTTTTTAACTTAGAAAAAGGATTTTAAAAGCAGACTTCCAACAACAACAATGGCTCTGTTAGTCACAGAAGATAGTGAAATATATTAATTTTTATTTCGTACAAATCGTAAAATAGTAATTTTATTTCAACAAAAAAATAATGTTTTAATTTTAAAATAGATTTCATAATAATAATTAGAGAAGTAAGTTTGAAAAATGGTTTTTTTTTATGACTTGAAATATAAAATGTGCTGAAATAAGGGATTACCCAAGTCAAGTATAAGTTGTAAGTTAATTTTATCAAGTGATTATTTGCACGGTTTTGGCCGTTGGGATAATGCAGAGTATTATCCGCACGGGTTGTCTGTGCATGCGTCTTCTAGGGGCTGGTCACGTTGAAAAAAAAACGCGCCTGGTGTAGAAAAATAAAAGCCGATATCACTCGATTTCGGCTAAAAATGTGTAATCAATATGCAAATACAAATTAACATTTCATGATTACTGAAGTTTTAAAGTAGCAAAATGATAGGTGTCCAATTAATGATAATTCTTATAATTTTAAAATAACGAACTATAATCGTCAGCTTCTCCAGGTGAGTGGTTATTCTTAGCTTAATTCCATAATGCATGATGGTATGCGGATCGAATCCCAGGATGGTCTTACTTATTATTATTTTTTTTGGGTTACTTAGTTTTTTGTTTGTTTTTTTGTTTGTTTTACAACCACAGGGATGATGTTTGCAAACACTCAAGCAGGCTCTTTCTCAGAAACATTTTATTATTCCCCCACCCATCCCTGTCTTATCTATTCATTTCTAAATTAAATTAACTTAATTAATTTATGATGATTACAAGTACAATGCTAGTTTTGGGGAGAATAATAATTAGCCTTTTTAAATACATTTACAGAGCCTCGTCCAATTATGAATGAAAGTTAATAAATCTACTTTATAATATATAGAATAAAAATACAAAGGTCGAGTGTACTGGAACAGTTAATAATAGTTTTATATCAGCCAAATCCATAGTATTTCTAATTAATTAATTAATTAATTAATGATGAACTAACGATATGCAGGTCCTCTCAGATTATTGATTATTGCTAAAATGGATATAAAATATAAGATTCCATTCACTCGAAAGACGGTTAAAATGACAATTTAATTATTTTTATACCCTCCAAACTAAAATATGTCAATAAACAATGATAAATAAATAATAAGCAGCTAGTAATAAGAATTTAGATAACGTTTGGCATCATTCTCACGGTCAAAACCGTGTGGCAGTGCGAAAAATGCCAGGCGTTATCCGCACGGTTTACCGTGCGGATAATGTTGGACATTATAACCTTAATTTTAACATTCCTATTTAAAATTTACCTGATACTGATGGTATTGGACCTAGTTGAACTACATTGTACATTACTTTGCTGATTGCTGTTAGACTTTTTTCACCTTCAATGCTCAATGGTTAGTTAAATTCTCATGTATGTAAATTGTAATGACAGTAAGTTAAAGTCTAAAGTATTTATTATAAACATTACATTAATTAAACATTCACATAGATTATCATAGATTCATTTAATTAAATTAATATAGTCTAATTATTAGTCACTAGACGCCCCGCGGCGAAGCATACGCCGCAGACTTGCTCATGGAGAGTGCAAAGAAAGTGGAGAAATAACGGACACAAACTACAGCACGAAGAAATCAAAACAATGCGAGTGAACGTCAGTTTGAACTGCCAACTCATTGTTGGTTTCTAGACATTTGCAGGTGAAATTCGGTACACCCCTAACTTCTATGAAGTCAGCTATAAAACGATAATCGGTTTAAAATCAGAGTTACATAATCGATAATCAGTTTCCAAAAAAAAGAAAAGAAAATAACACGCAATTAGCCATAAACATGACTAACCCTCGCTAGGGTCGGCCAATCACCTTTTATGTTTAAGGGATGGTAGTATTAAAATTAAATTGGAGGCGGGTAACAACAACCTCAGTGTGCATGTCTTTACGTTTACTCCCTATTTTTTATTTACTTGGTGCTGCTTTTTGTGTCTGTACTCTCATCCCCCCCCCCTCCAACCGTTCTTTGCACTGTCTATGATGAGCAAGTCTGCGGCATATAGTACGCCGCGGGTCTCTCCAGAATTCCTTCTTTTCATTCACTCACAGCCGTTTGCCCAAACCCACCCCATTTTGACTTGACAACTGTGTCTTTCAGGAAGTCTTCACCCGTCACTAAATCATTAGCGGCGTATGCTACGCTGCGGATCAGCTAGTATGGCAATAAAGGGGTAAATGAAAGGGCACAAACAGACATTTTTAAAAATTAAAAAAAAAGTTTTGGCTGGGGCTTGAACCCAGGACCTTACCCGTATGAGGCGGACGTGATAACCAGTACACTACGAATCTCACGTTTCTGTGAAGGAACAATGCAAGTGAGCGCCAAAGCTTTGTTGCCACCCACTCCCCCCCCCCTTTTTTTTCCCTTCTTTTCATCCCACCATGCTTGCCAACAGTGATTAGTTGACCCCAGCGAGGGTCATTGGTCATGCTCGGTTGCACATACTTGCAGCTTGCCTCACATGGTCTCACCATCAAGAGAATTATATATATAGATGTGGGCATTTCTGAAACTACAGATGTTTTTTGATTTAATCGAAATTAACTATTAATAAATTGTTAATTTTTAAAGTTAACTTTTAAAATTAAATTAATCGTTACCAGCCCTAATAATTAAATATTTTTGTTCCCACCCTAACTTATACTCAGATTCGCAAAGACTAATGTTTTTTATTAAAAACTCCACAGTCCCTTCATTTACATACACTGTTGCACAAATCTAACACTCTTTCCTCTTCCTTTTTGGCCATCATTTTTATGTACATTTTTTGGTGTGAAATACATAATTTGAATATAAATTTGACGATAAAATAGAAAAATCAACGGATTAAAAAAGTGATAGTTTATATTGCTTCCACATATTTACAAATTTTACTAGCATATTACTTATTGTGAATATATTTATTATAATATAATATTTATTGATTTAAAATATTACATAAGCTATAACATATTTATTGCAACTAGAGACCTCTCAGCCGCATATTCTCTCCTAAAAGTTTGCAAATTAATTCTGATGTGAATTTATTTCTAGTTTATTTTTAAAAATAGTATTTAAAAAATTCTTTGCTTCCTTTCTTGTTTTATTATAGGCTCATAAATGGATGATTACAACAACCAAGACAGCGATGACGCAGAATCACAGACCGTACAAGCTGTTCATTCTCCTCGGTGGGCTCTGAAGAAAAACCCTTGCTTTGATGCAAGTCGGCTTATAGAGAGATCTCAATCAGATGCCCTGCTTCTAAATTCAGACAGCACCAAACTGTTGCCAGAACGTACAAGTTCAGTTGATCAAATTGTGCACGTAAGTCAGGTTAACATCCTAAAACCTAAGGTCTCAGAGACATCTAAGGTCTATTTTGATTTGTCCAATATAGAAGCATCATCTGGAGAATCAGATGGAGATGATGCAGTGATGGCAACGTCAAAGAATAAGAGGAAGAAAAGGCTAATTTCCGCAGCTAACAGACTTTTAATAGCAACTAGAGAGCTGGAAACCATTCCTCAGGACTTTGAGGTGGATGAATCAGACTCAAATCATAATGCGGATCCATCAGTGGATAAAGATGAGACGTTTGATTCAGCACCTGGGGAACTTCAGCTTGGTTCCTACCAACCCATTCTACGCTCTGGTAATGGAGAGCCTGATGAATCCCAAGGCACCAATTCACCATGCATTACATCAGAGGATTTGGACAGCAGTGATGGGAGTACTTGCTTTTACACCAAATACCCGCTTCGTTTTCCGCATGGCTACTCTCTGAGCAAGTACAGACACAACCTAAAACTGAGTTATCAAACACTTTCTCAAAAGCTGGAGCAGCATATAGTCCAAATGAGAGGTGAGCTTCTGCTGACTGGGGTGGTGCATGATGAGGGTTTATATTTGTCAGATGTGAGCAGGATCATAACTTGACTGCGTTAAACAAGATTACTGACTTTTGTCAAACATGACAATGCTAAATAAAACTATATTTGGATGCGGCTAAAAAGATTTGAATGAATTATTTTAAATACTACCAAACTTTATAAAAATATAAATTGTAGCCCTGATGTAGTTAGTTAAACAGTTCAAATTTATTTATGTTTGGGTGTGAGGGAAATATTTTATTTGCAGAATAAAAAAAAAGGAAATAGGATTTACATATATATGTATATAAATATTTGATGTTTTCAAGTAGTTATATTGCAGTAAATTTAAAAGAGTTATAAATTAAAAACAAATAAAACTTAAAATGGCATTTTAAATGTATATAAAAAAACAAAAAAAAACAAGCACAAATTACCGTATATACTCGTTCTATAGCCCGTTCGTTCATAAGCCCCACTTTTGGAAGGGAAAAGTATTAAAAGTGTATAACCCGATCGCAAGCCGACCCCCCAAAAATAATAGGACAGCTTTAAAAAAAATGGTACATATTTTTTTTAAAACTACAAGCTAAATCGGTCATTATGATTGTTTACTTTGTTCTGCCTATCTTTGTCTTTCTGCTCTTTGTTAAGCAAGAGCTACCGGTATTTTAAAAAAAATATTTTGTAAACAGTGATGAAAGCGAGTACATTAAAATCCGTGGTTGAAAACAAAATTTGTAAAACAATTTATTAAAACGTTCACAAAAGTAAATAAAATGATTAAACAAGGTAAGTGCTGATTTTTAATAATATATTATAGCTTCTGATAGAGCAGTCAAATCTTGTAGAATGTAGAAAAGGACATTGATAATCTACAATAACAACACCAATATTCAATATCCATGCAGAAATCACCTATGACCCGCTCATAAGCAGACCCCCCCCCACTTTTCCCCCTAGATTTTGTCCAAAAAAGGTCGGCTTGCGAACGAGTATATACAGTATATTTCATAGCCAATAAACATTGATCTGAAGAAACTTTTTAAAAATTTATACATGAAGAATTTTTGTCTAATTGTTAAAAATGTTATCCTATGGCAACTCTTCAATACATCAGGAGCAGATGAGACCCTAAAGATAAAAATATTACAGGACATTCTGAAACTGACCAAAGAAGCTTGGGATACCCCTGTATATGGTCGTGATCTGGCTTACAGCCTTTGTGATATTATCCGTATGGAGGGTTTACTGGATCAGCTGATTGTCAACTGCTCCACCACTAACAGGGAGCTACTTTTGGCCTCAGCCAACCTGCTAGAACAAGTAACCTTGCATTAAATTAAACATTATTTAAAACTGTAATTTTTATCTCCTTTTTGGGCCTTGATTTTTTAGAACATAAAATTGCTTTAAATCTTTTTCTTGTGTGTTTTTTTGGTAAGCACATTTCTATCTGAATCCTGGTGAAATTTCAGTTATGTGCTTTTTTGTCTTCTCTTACTCTTACATAGAATCTAAGCAAAAGAAGAAAAAAAAGTACAATTATTATTTTAAAAATAAAATTTTATTATTATATGGCAGTGTTTCAGTAATTGGTTAGCAGTGATAGTAATAATACTTTGATAAATAAAAGTTTATTATATTCATGGGTTTAATACTTTAATAAAAAAATTTTTAATTAGATTTATTGGTTTAATTTTTGGCTTCCTGGAATCTCTTCCACACAAGGAACTTTGATGGGAATGTTACAAAAATATTGTAACAATTCATACCATGTTTCGTTCACACTTTGGCTGGCAGGTGAACTGTTCCCAGTTGTAAAACAAATGTTTATTTTATTTCTAGGTGATGTCCACACGGAACAGGGAGAGAGTGGCCAAAGATGGTCTAGAGGCAGTTGTGAAAATGACAAGAGATTATGCTGGTGACCTAGAAATGGCTAAAGCTGCCACAGGTGTGTATAACATAACATAGATTGCCTGCTTTTCACTGGATAAGCTAGAATTCATTGGTCTATCAACACAGACTTACTGATAATTTCAAAGTTAAATGTATACATAATGATATTTTACCTGACATGATTCAAATTAAAAATAAAGAAAACCAAAGTCTTTACCAGGGCGAAATATTTTTTTTTCTGCTGGACAAAAATCTCATGAAAGGAGTGTAGATCAGAATCTCAAGCTGAGATATCAGTGTTGGTTGCATTGGCTCTCCACCATTTTTTGTTCCATGACATAATCAGATGTATATGTTAGTGAGAGGATAATCACTGAGAGAATTCCCCAGCCTCAGCGTTTGAATGGTTCAGTCGTTATGAAAAACATTTAATTAAACCTTGTATTTTTTCTAGGAATACCACAATGTTTATGAATCTTTTAAAGAAACTCAGGGTGCAGACTCTTTTTAACAAAGATCACATCTGTGCAGAATAAGCCATAGAACTAAGATATGACCAAACAAGACTGATCTGTGTTATAATATTATAGTAGAAATTGGGCTCAAAATGTCTTTGAAAAAAAGATTTTTAACAAGCCTCTCATCTCTCATAGCCATTGAAGAACAATATCTGTCATTCTTTTGTAAAAAAAGCATGCCTTGCCATTATTCATCAGGCTACTTTTGTGCTCAGCGATCAAACATCAGAAATGTTGCCATTTTTATGATCGTAGTATTAAATTTGACCAATAAATATGCACCCACATTAAAAAAAATTAAAATGATTTAAAGGCTTCACCGACAAATGGGCTCCGATATAACGGCCCCGACTAAACGGCCCTGGACTAATAGTAAAAATTACAATCAAATATTATATTCATATTTTTACTCACCAATTCAGTGTCAGGTTTAGCTCACAAGAAACAATAATGACATCACAAGAATGAATTTAATAGCCTTTACTCCATATGGTACCAAGTCATGGTTGTTTGTTGACAAGAAATAATATAATAGCATCACAAGAAATAATTTTACAATTTTACCACTTTTTTTAAGGGTGAAAAAGTTGAAAAAAGCTTAGAATGCAAAAAAATGTAAATTTTTTGTTAAAAAATGTAAACAATTTGTCTGGGGCCGTTATGTCATGGCCGTTTTGTCCGGGTCACCATTTAAAGATAAGAAAATGAGATTTTCCCTGAATTTTGCATAATTGTGTTTTTAAAAGTTAAATTCATATTTTTTCCTTGTTGAAAGGGGATTACTAATTCAAATGTGTGATTTTATCTGAACATTTTTTACAAAATGTAACAAATTAAAATGGAATTTCTAATCTGAACCAAAGCTGGCAACATCATCTTGAAAATATGAGCAATTCAATCCCATGGTTAAAGATACTGGCTTTGTGACTACTTATATACACCATATTAATACTTTCACTATTGCTAGCAAGCTGAAAGCTTCCTAATGAAAAGTTATAATGACAGCAACAATTCACATTTCAGGTATCTTATGAAAAGTTATAATGACAGCAACAATTCATATTTCAGGTATCTAATGAAAAGTTATAATGACAGCAACAATTCACATTTTAGGTATCTAATGAAAAGTTATAATGACAGCAACAATTCACATTTTAGGTATCTTGGAGAACATGTTTAAGTTGTCAGAAGAAACCTGTACCAAGGTCATCAACCTAGGGGGCCTGGACGTTATCTTGAGGTGGTGCCGCTGTGGGACAGACTACTCTATACTCAGACGTTGTGCCAAGGCCCTTGCTAATCTCTCATTGTTCGGTGGGGCAGAGAACCAGGAAATTATGTCAAAACACAAGGTGGGTAATAGTGGTCATTCACAAGGTGGGTAATAGTGGTCATTCACAAGGTGGGTAATAGTGGTCATTCACAAGGTGGGTAATAGAGTGGTCATTCAAAAGGTGGGTAATAGTGGTCATTCACAAGGTGGGTAATAGTGGTCATTCATAAGGTGGGTAATAGTGGTCATTCACAAGGTGGGTAATAGTGGTCATTCACAAGGTGGGTAATAGTGGTCATTCACAAGGTGGGTAATAGTGGTCATTCACAAGGTGGGTAAGAGTGGTCATTCACAAGGTGGGTAATAGTGGTCATTCACAAGGTGGGTAATAGTGGTCATTCACAAGGTGGGTAATAGTGGTCATTCACAAGGTGGGTAATAGTGGTCATTCACAAGGTGGGTAATAGAGTGGTCATTCACAAGGTGGGTAATAGTGGTCATTCACAAGGTGGGTAATAGTGGTCATTCACAAGGTGGGTAATAGTGGTCATTCACAAGGTGGGTAATAGAGTGGTCATTCACAAGGTGGGTAATAGAGTGGTCATTCACAAGGTGGGTAATAGAGTGGTCATTCACAAGGTGGGTAATAGTGGTCATTCACAAGGTGGGTAATGGTGGTCATTCACAAGGTGGGTAATAGAGTGGTCATTCACAAGGTGGGTAATAGTGATCATTCACAAGGTGGGTAATAGTGGTCATTCACAAGGTGGGTAATAGTGGTCATTCACAAGGTGGGTAATAGTGGTCATTCACAAGGTGGGTAATAGTGGTCATTCACAAGGTGGGTAATAGTGGTCATTCACAAGGTGGGTAATAGTGGTCATTCACAAGGTGGGTAATAGAGTGGTCATTCAAAAGGTGGGTAATAGTGGTCATTCACAAGGTGGGTAATAGTGGTCATTCATAATGTGGGTAATAGTGGTCATTCACAAGGTGGGTAATAGTGGTCATTCACAAGGTGGGTAATAGAGGTCATTCACAAGGTGGGTAATAGTGGTCATTCACAAGGTGGGTAATAGTGGTCATTCACAAGGTGGGTAATAGTGGTCATTCACAAGGTGGGTAATAGAGTGGTCATTCACAAGGTGGGTAAAAGAGTGGTCATTCACAAGGTGGGTAATAGTGGTCATTCACAAGGTGGGTAATAGAGTGGTCATTCACAAGGTGGGTAATAGTGGTCATTCACAAGGTGGGTAATAGTGGTCATTGTTAAATTATCGTGTTCACAATTGTCATGATATGACAGGAAGTTTCACCAATGTCATTCAGCTTTCAAAATCAGTTTGCTAAATAAGATGTTTTGTGTGGTAAGACTTTTTGACCTATGCAGTGGAACCTCGGTATATGTCCATAATCCTTTCCAGACCCTTGGACGTATACCAAAAAGGACGTATACCAAATGTGTTTTTACTATACGTAATGGAGGAAAAATGATTAATCCTTTCCCAAGAAAAAAATCATATTGTTATTTACATATTATACATTTATTGATGTGGTTGTATAAAATAATTTAAACACTGCTTAATACTAAAATACATAAATATGATCTGTTATCCAGATCAAAAGCAGTATTTCAATATGCTCTAATGTCCCTGATCTTTGTTTTGTAATTGATTTCACGCCATTTGCCCATTAAATAGTCTTAGTTTTTCACAATCACAGAAATCGTCATTCTTTAATTAAGTCTTGGACACGCACGCCGATTTCATCTTGTATAACAATCTCTTTTTTCAACTCCATGGTGATCCTATCAATGTTTTTTTTCATTGCTTTGTTCCTCTCATTAACTTTCTTAGAACTCATGATAAGTGAATTTACTATTTAAAAAACATTTTGTCTTCACGCTTGTTACGATATTAGAGTGCAGCCTTAAACTTGATAAATACTTAAATGACAATGAAGTGATTTGGGACATGCTCATAAAAAAAAATACAGCATTTATTGGGGTTGGGGGGAGGGGCAAAACTTTGTCATATTAAATTTGAAAGGGGGGGGATAACTTTTTATGGCGACGTGTGACGAAGAGGGGGGATAGCGACCAAAATGCGGTGACGACCCCATACAAGTTCTAGCATGCGGGTCGTATTCCAAACAAAGGTTGTATACGAAGCAAAATGTTTTGCGTCCAAACAGGACATATACCGAGTTGGACTTATACCAAAGCATAGGTGTACCGAGGTTCCACTATATTTTGATTCTATGGCCGACTCCTGACAGAGTGGCTATATATAGCCCTATTTTTTAAAAAATTTATCTGATGCATTTCTATTTTTGTCTGTAGGTACCAGAATGGTTGTTTCCGCTTGCCTTTAGTGATGACAACAGTATTCGTTATTATGCCTGTTTGGCCATCTCAGCTCTTGTTGCTAACAAAGAGTTGGAAGCCTCTGTCATAAAATCTGGCACACTTGATTTGGTAAGTGCCTTTTAATGTTAATAAATAAAATTATACCTTTTTTTCAATCTCTTTGAGACATCTTAAATTCATGAAAGGAAAATGTCACAAGAATCAAATGAATTATTTAAAATTAATATTAAAAAAGAGCCCACCACCAACTTAATAATGTTATATAACTAGATAAGCAGACTGATCAAATGGTAGTTGAGGTTATCTAATTATTCATGATGAATGTGACATGTTTTTATTGGGGGTCCAGCTAATTCTTATGACTTAGCTCATTATTTAACTGGCAAGCTTCATCAAGCAAAAAATAAAAAAGTTTACACCTGTTTATCAAATGATATTTTTTGTAAGTGTTAATTTATTTTAAATGACACATAATGTCATTTGTTCCTTTAGAATATAAAAATATAGATCATTATGAGATTTGTTTACCTTTATAGAAATGCCCTCAGATAGCATAAATATTTGCTTGAATTATTATTGGTGTTTAAAAAAAAGAAATTAACAATAGCTTTAAATTCAATTTGAAATCAGGCATAATATAAAAGGCAGTTATTAAAATAAATAGAAACTTTTTAAAATTGCAGAAATTTAGTCCTTTCTCTCGATGGGTTAAAAAAAGTTTATACTTTTAGTAGTTTTGTTTTTTTTCCATTTGGTCAACTTAAATGTGTGTGATTATATATTTTGAAATACCTCAACATTTTAATAACGGGAGTGAGTTGCTAATTGTATTCCATTTAAATTAACAAAAAAAATTGTCACACAGTTTGTTATTCACATTTATGTGTAGTTGTATACATCTTATTTTAAAATATGCTGAAATTAACAATTTGCCGTTTCTTTATTACTAGGTACTTCCATTCATCAATTCCAACAAACCATCACAGTTTGCCCAGAGTGACGTCACTCACAAACAAGGCCGTGATAAAATCTGGCTTAAGCGTTTGATACCACTGTTGTTCTCTCGTAGACATGAGGCCCAAGCACTAGCAGCCTTTCATTTTGCCATGGAGGCAACCATCAAGGCTGAACAGGGAAGGCAAGAGGTTAGCACATAAATAAGGAAGTCATTTTAGAGTACATTGTCAAATCAGTCCGATTCAACATTCTTCATGCTGTTGGACTTAAATGTGCTACAAAGTCTCTAACTCTCATAAAATTATTTATCTCTGTTTAAAGCATTGTCAATAAATGATGGTCTTTTAGTTCTATCAATAAGAAAATTTCTAAAGAATAATACATTTAATAACTTGGGATAACGGGGTCTTCACAAAGAACTCACATAATTCTGAGATACTTAGAGCTGTCTACTTTTTATCACATTCCTAAATCATTGCTTTGCACCCAAAAAGTTTACAGACTTGAATTGAATGTTACAGACACATCAACAAGTTTACAGACTTGAATTGAATGTTATAGATGCATCAACAAGTTTACAGACTTTAATTGAATGTTACAGACACATCCACTTTACTAATTAATATTCACTTTAATATGTACTTAAGAATATATGATAATTTCTGTAAAATTCATGTGATCAGAGGAAAAATGAACCTACAGATGCCTATGAAAGCTTAAATAGTTCTTTAGGAGCAGTGGAAAACATTAACAACCTTCAAATGTTCTAAACACAACTACCAATAATATCATGTACACTAAAAGTAGACTGTCGACTATGTTGCAGTAAAAATAATAATTGCATTAAAAAATCTCACAATAAATGTGAGGTAAAATAAGTTTTGGGAAATCGTATTTGAGATAAACAAGTTGTCTCCCTGCGTGTTGCAGCAACTCTCCCTGCGTGTAGCAGCAACTCTCTCCCTGCGTGTAGCAGCAACTCTCTCTGTTCGTGTAGCAGCAACTCTCTCCGTGCGTGTAGCAGCAACTCTCCCTGCGGGTCGCAGCAACTCTCTCCCTGAGAGTCGCAGCAACTCTCTCCCTGCGTGTTGCAGCAACTCTAACTTTGATCAAAATTCCCTTTTTAAATTCAATAACATGGTGATACATTTCCTTTAAAAGGACTTGATATTCTATCAAGTGAAGTCACAATAAATTGTAAGTTGTTTCCAGCAGCACTTTAATTGATTCATATTTATCAACTGTTGTTCTTTATGGAAGGAACTCATCATAGCCACATTTTTTGATGGAAACATAGAAGGATATCACGTATCGGTTTGTTTTTCTTTCTCTTGTTTAATTTTTTTTTGGCTTTGATATTGCAATTTAAATAAATTAGCCTTTGTTAATTTAAATATTGTAATCTTCTGTTCTGCCTTACCTCAGTCATTTACTGATTTGAATTTGTAGCGAGTTTTAAGGATTTAATGGATTCTTGTTTGAAGCTTTTTCATTATTGTTTAAATTTTGATGATGGAGATTCTGTAAGCTGAAATGTTGAATTGAAGAGGCACCTTAAAAACTAAAAGTCAATATTGATTAATTAAAGAAATTCTAACAAGCTGTAGCTACTGGTTGTGGTAACATTGGAATTAAAATGAGTGCTGATGTAAAATTTCCTCTGTGTTAATTAACATACAATTAATTGTAATACTTTATTTAAATACCTTGTTGAAAATAACATATAACTAAGGGGCCATCAATATATTACGTATCCACATAATTTTCATGTTCACTCCCCAAAACTACTTATTTTCTTTCCCTTTCAAGGAAAATTTTCTCCTTTTTATTGTTGAAATTTAAATAAATTTATTAAGATTCTAAGAGTGTCATTCATAGTTATGTGAATAGACTCCACCCAAACACCCTACCTCACAGTTTCAGTAATTCTTAAATATGGTTGGCCCCTAAACATTTTTACTGATGATTGTTCTAATCTTTATTAATCCACTTAATTCCCATGAATGGTTAGAAATACATGGATAACATGATGGTTATTGCAGGATAAGGTTCTAAATGGCAACTTAGTTGTTTTGGAAGTGTAGCCCCCTATTTATGCTTTAACTTCTGTTGGGCCTGGTCTTTATTTAAAGACTAGATAAAAGGCTTTAAGCTTTTCTTTTACTCTTAAAAATATATAACTATTTTATTTATTTTTAAAAAATTTCTTTTTAAATATTTATGCTTAATAGACAGGAACTAAAATTACAAGGATTAAAATAGGACAGTATTTTGCTCAACGTACTTCCTGATATAATGAAGTCTCAAATTGTACTAGTTTTTTGTATTTAACTCTATTAGGTTTTTGAGATGCTTTAATTCTTAAAATATGTCAAAAAGATTTGGGAGGCCCTTTAAATATAAATTTAACAAACTATATTAGATTTTTCTATTAACTCAAAGAAACACCTCATATTAATATTTCAAACATCAATGCATTTTCAGAAATTTGTATCATCTCGTATAAGCCCACTCAACCTTTTTCCAACCTCTGAAATACACAGTAAATAATAATTGTATCAATTTGAAATATAATTCTATTAGAAGAACTTGCATAAAAGGAAAGCTATATTGAAAGTAATGATATATATTATCATATTTAATTTCTGTAAAAAAAACTGCTATCATTTTATTGAGGATTTGATAATAATGTATTTCATAGGCTCATTCATTCTTATATATATATATATATATATATATATATATATATACCGTGACATTCATGTTGAAGCAAGAAAACAAAAATATGTTTAAAACTAAAAGTTTTGGGCTGCATCAGAATTTCTCTTTACTAAGATCTCATATGACACTTGTCCAGATTTTTCATGAGATTGATGCTGTGGAACCCTTGAAAAAGATAGCTGGTAGCCCAAACACTGTTGCATCCAAGCTAGCAGCCGAGGCACTCAAGATCATTGGTGAGAAAATCCCCCACAAATTGTCCCAGCAGGTTCCACTGTGGACAGTGGATGATGTTGTGTACTGGGTCACACAGGTAAGTGAAAACTGAGGTTCTGCTGTTGATAAGTGGTAACAGAAATTTGGTCCAAAGAAAATTGATGGATGAAATTTGGTGGAATGGAAATTCTGTCTATTTGACATTGGTAACATGGGAACTTAATTATTGGATTAGTAGCAGAACTTATGGGAATTTCCTAATAATAAAAAACTTGTCTATTGGAATTATTTTTTGGGGTTTTAAATCAAAGACAATAACCTGGAAAAAAATTAATTTCTCGTAGCCTTAACATTTAAACATTTGTTTGAAAAGTTTTCAAAAAAATTTATATTTGAAAAATCTCCTTTCAACCAAATTTCTTTTAATCAAACAAATTTAATTTTAACACATTTCTAGTTATAGTATCTGTAGGCACAAGCAAAGTAGAGAGGGGCTATAAAAATAATCAAAGGCTGAAAGACTGAATAAAAAAGTTATTGTTTTTTGTAATTTTCACTAGGCATTCACCAATAAAATAGTATTCACATTGTTAATATAGCGTTACATACTGTTCCTAAAGTCAGCACACAGTGCTAACAATACAGTTTTACACAGGATGAACCTACTTTTACTGTCTGAGACCAGCGTTGCCAGTTTAATATAGAAAATTATAGTCACAAAATAAACTCAGTTAAAGCTCTTTGGGAGGAGCCAGATATAAATATTGTTGTCTCATGTGATTGTCTTGATAGCTTTACATTTGTGTGTGGACTAAAGCACCAGAGGATGTTGTCTCACGTGTCATGGGATTGTCTTGATAGCTTTACATTTGTGTGTGGACTAAAGCACCAGAGGATGTTGTCTCACGTGTCATGGGATTGTCTTGATAGCTTTACATTTGTGTGTGGACTAAAGCACCAGCGGATGTTGACTCATGTGTCATGGGATTGTCTTGATAGCTTTACATTTGTGCGTGGACTAAAGCACCAGCGGATGTTGTCTCATGTGATTGTCTTGATAGCTTTACATTTGTGTGTGGACTGAGGACTAAAGCGCCAGTGATATAAATCTTACAGATTGGTTTTGAAGACTATGCTCCCAAGTTCCGTGAGTCTCATGTAGACGGTGACATTCTGCTGATAATAACTGATGACGATTTACACCATGGCTTGGGGATGGACTCAAGTATAGTCAGAAAAAGGTGAGAAGAAAAATGGAGGAGAGTTTTAAAAAAAAGGACTTTGTACTACATGCATCTTGATGACCACTATGTGCCATATGGTAGGTCAAGATGTTAATTTGAGACTTGTTTTAAGGTGTATTAAAGTATGCTTTAAGGTGTATTAAAATATGTTTTAAGGTGTATTAAAGTATGTTTTAAGGTGTATTAAAGTATGTTTTAAGGAGTATTAAAGTATGTTTTAAGGTGTATTAAAGTATGTTTTAAGGTGTATTAAAGTATGTTTTAAGGTGTATTAAAGTATGTTTTAAGGTGTATTAAAGTATGTTTTAAGGTGTATTAAAGTATGTTTTAAGGTGTATTAAAATATATTTTAAGGTGTATTAAAGTATGTTTTAAGGTTTATTAAAGCTTATCAAAGGAACAAGCCCTATCTTTACCCATAACACATCTTAACACCCACATAATTCAATGATGCCTTATTTTGGAATTAACAAAATGCATTAAATACTGCCACAACTAATTTTCCCTTAATTGCTTTCTTATGTTTTTCAATAATTTAGAATACAAGAGACACAAACAAATTGTGTGACTAAGACAATAAATGATAGAATTAGTAAGACAATAAATGATAGAATTACTAAGACAATAAATGATAGAATTACTAAGACAATAAATGATAGAATTACTAAGACAATAAATGATAGAATTACTAAGACAATAAATGATAGAATTACTAAGACAATAAATGATAGAATTACTAAGACAATAAATGATAGAATTACTAAGACAATAAATGATAGAATTACTAAGACAATAAATGATAGAATTACTAAGACAATAAATGATAGAATTACTAAGACAATAAATGATAGAATTACTAAGACAATAAATGATAGAATTACTAAGACAATAAATGATAGAATTACTAAGACAATAAATGATAGAATTACTAAGACAATAAATGATAGAATTACTAAGACAATAAATGATAGAATTACTAAGACAATAAATGATAGAATTACTAAGACAATAAATGATAGAATTACTAAGACAATAAATGATAGAATTACTAAGACAATAAATGATAGAATTACTAAGACAATAAATGATAGAATTAGTAAGACAATAAATGATAGAATTACTAAGACAATAAATGATAGAATTACTAAGACAATAAATGATAGAATTACTAAGACAATAAATGATAGAATTACTAAGACAATAAATGATAGAATTACTAAGACAATAAATGATAGAATTACTAAGACAAATGATAGAATTACTAAGACAATAAATGATAGAATTACTAAGACAATAAATGATAGAATTACTAAGACAATAAATGATAGAATTACTAAGACAATAAATGATAGAATTACTAAGACAATAAATGATAGAATTACTAAGACAATAAATGATAGAATTACTAAGACAATAAATGATAGAATTACTAAGACAATAAATGATAGAATTACTGAGACAATAAATGATAGAATTACTAAGACAATAAATGATAGAATTACTAAGACAAATGATAGAATTACTAAGACAATAAATGATAGAATTACTAAGACAAAATGATAGAATTACTAAGACAAATGATAGAATTACTAAGACAATAAATGATAGAATTACTAAGACAATAAATGATAGAATTACTAAGACAATAAATGATAGAATTACTAAGACAATAAATGATAGAATTACCAAGACAATAAATGATAGAATTACCAAGACAATAAATGATAGAATTACCAAGACAATAAATGATAGAATTACCAAGACAATAAATGATAGAATTACTAAGACAATAAATGATAGAATTACTAAGACAATAAATGATAGAATTACTAAGACAATAAATGATAGAATTACTAAGACAATAAATGATAGAATTACTAAGACAATAAATGATAGAATTACTAAGACAATAAATGATAGAATTACTAAGACAATAAATGATAGAATTACTAAGACAATAAATGATAGAATTACTAAGACAATAAATGATAGAATTACTAAGACAATAAATGATAGAATTAGTAAGACAATAAATGATAGAATTACTAAGACAATAAATGATAGAATTACTAAGACAATAAATGATAGAATTACTAAGACAATAAATGATAGAATTACTAAGACAATAAATGATAGAATTACTAAGACAATAAATGATAGAATTACTAAGACAATAAATGATAGAATTACTAAGACAATAAATGATAGAATTACTAAGACAATAAATGATAGAATTACTAAGACAATAAATGATAGAATTACTAAGACAATAAATGATAGAATTACTAAGACAATAAATGATAGAATTACTAAGACAATAAATGATAGAATTACTAAGACAATAAATGATAGAATTACTAAGACAATAAATGATAGAATTACTAAGACAATAAATGATAGAATTACTAAGACAATAAATGATAGAATTACTAAGACAATAAATGATAGAATTACTAAGACAATAAATGATAGAATTACTAAGACAATAAATGATAGAATTACTAAGACAATAAATGATAGAATTACTAAGACAATAAATGATAGAATTACTAAGACAATAAATGATAGAATTACTAAGACAATAAATGATAGAATTACTAAGACAATAAATGATAGAATTACTAAGACAATAAATGATAGAATTACTAAGACAATAAATGATAGAATTACTAAGACAATAAATGATAGAATTACTAAGACAATAAATGATAGAATTACTAAGACAATAAATGATAGAATTACTAAGACAATAAATGATAGAATTACTAAGACAATAAATGATAGAATTACTAAGACAATAAATGATAGAATTACTAAGACAATAAATGATAGAATTACTAAGACAATAAATGATAGAATTACTAAGACAATAAATGATAGAATTACTAAGACAATAAATGATAGAATTACTAAGACAATAAATGATAGAATTACTAAGACAATAAATGATAGAATTACTAAGACAATAAATGATAGAATTACTAAGACAATAAATGATAGAATTACTAAGACAATAAATGATAGAATTACTAAGACAATAAATGATAGAATTACTAAGACAATAAATGATAGAATTACTAAGACAATAAATGATAGAATTACTAAGACAATAAATGATAGAATTACTAAGACAATAAATGATAGAATTACTAAGACAATAAATGATAGAATTACTAAGACAATAAATGATAGAATTACTAAGACAATAAATGATAGAATTACTAAGACAATAAATGATAGAATTACTAAGACAATAAATGATAGAATTACTAAGACAATAAATGATAGAATTACTAAGACAATAAATGATAGAATTACTAAGACAATAAATGATAGAATTACTAAGACAATAAATGATAGAATTACTAAGACAATAAATGATAGAATTACTAAGACAATAAATGATAGAATTACTAAGACAATAAATGATAGAATTACTAAGACAATAAATGATAGAATTACTAAGACAATAAATGATAGAATTACTAAGACAATAAATGATAGAATTACTAAGACAATAAATGATAGAATTACTAAGACAATAAATGATAGAATTACTAAGACAATAAATGATAGAATTACTAAGACAATAAATGATAGAATTACTAAGACAATAAATGATAGAATTACTAAGACAATAAATGATAGAATTACTAAGACAATAAATGATAGAATTACTAAGACAATAAATGATAGAATTACTAAGACAATAAATGATAGAATTACTAAGACAATAAATGATAGAATTACTAAGACAATAAATGATAGAATTACTAAGACAATAAATGATAGAATTACTAAGACAATAAATGATAGAATTACTAAGACAATAAATGATAGAATTACTAAGACAATAAATGATAGAATTACTAAGACAATAAATGATAGAATTACTAAGACAATAAATGATAGAATTACTAAGACAATAAATGATAGAATTACTAAGACAATAAATGATAGAATTACTAAGACAATAAATGATAGAATTACTAAGACAATAAATGATAGAATTACTAAGACAATAAATGATAGAATTACTAAGACAATAAATGATAGAATTACTAAGACAATAAATGATAGAATTACTAAGACAATAAATGATAGAATTACTAAGACAATAAATGATAGAATTACTAAGACAATAAATGATAGAATTACTAAGACAATAAATGATAGAATTACTAAGACAATAAATGATAGAATTACTAAGACAATAAATGATAGAATTACTAAGACAATAAATGATAGAATTACTAAGACAATAAATGATAGAATTACTAAGACAATAAATGATAGAATTACTAAGACAATAAATGATAGAATTACTAAGACAATAAATGATAGAATTACTAAGACAATAAATGATAGAATTACTAAGACAAATGATAGAATTACTAAGACAATAAATGATAGAATTACTAAGACAATAAATGATAGAATTACTAAGACAATAAATGATAGAATTACTAAGACAATAAATGATAGAATTACTAAGACAATAAATGATAGAATTACTAAGACAATAAATGATAGAATTACTAAGACAATAAATGATAGAATTACTAAGACAATAAATGATAGAATTACTAAGACAATAAATGATAGAATTACTAAGACAATAAATGATAGAATTACTAAGACAATAAATGATAGAATTACTAAGACAATAAATGATAGAATTACTAAGACAATAAATGATAGAATTACTAAGACAATAAATGATAGAATTACTAAGACAATAAATGATAGAATTACTAAGACAAAATGATAGAATTACTAAGACAATAAATGATAGAATTACTAAGACAATAAATGATAGAATTACTAAGACAATAAATGATAGAATTACTAAGACAATAAATGATAGAATTACTAAGACAATAAATGATAGAATTACTAAGACAAATGATAGAATTACTAAGACAATAAATGATAGAATTACTAAGACAATAAATGATAGAATTACTAAGACAATAAATGATAGAATTACTAAGACAATAAATGATAGAATTACTAAGACAATAAATGATAGAATTACTAAGACAATAAATGATAGAATTACTAAGACAATAAATGATAGAATTACTAAGACAATAAATGATAGAATTACTAAGACAATAAATGATAGAATTACTAAGACAATAAATGATAGAATTACTAAGACAATAAATGATAGAATTACTAAGACAATAAATGATAGAATTACTAAGACAATAAATGATAGAATTACTAAGACAATAAATGATAGAATTACTAAGACAATAAATGATAGAATTACTAAGACAATAAATGATAGAATTACTAAGACAATAAATGATAGAATTACTAAGACAATAAATGATAGAATTACTAAGACAATAAATGATAGAATTACTAAGACAATAAATGATAGAATTACTAAGACAATAAATGATAGAATTACTAAGACAATAAATGATAGAATTACTAAGACAATAAATGATAGAATTACTAAGACAAATGATAGAATTACTAAGACAATAAATGATAGAATTACTAAGACAATAAATGATAGAATTACTAAGACAATAAATGATAGAATTACTAAGACAATAAATGATAGAATTACTAAGACAAAATGATAGAATTACTAAGACAATAAATGATAGAATTACTAAGACATAAATGATAGAATTACTAAGACAATAAATGATAGAATTACTAAGACAATAAATGATAGAATTACTAAGACAATAAATGATAGAATTACTAAGACAATAAATGATAGAATTACTAAGACAATAAATGATAGAATTACTAAGACAATAAATGATAGAATTACTAAGACAATAAATGATAGAATTACTAAGACAATAAATGATAGAATTACTAAGACAATAAATGATAGAATTACTAAGACAATAAATGATAGAATTACTAAGACAATAAATGATAGAATTACTAAGACAATAAATGATAGAATTACTAAGACAATAAATGATAGAATTACTAAGACAATAAATGATAGAATTACTAAGACAATAAATGATAGAATTACTAAGACAATAAATGATAGAATTACTAAGACAATAAATGATAGAATTACTAAGACAATAAATGATAGAATTACTAAGACAATAAATGATAGAATTACTAAGACAATAAATGATAGAATTACTAAGACAATAAATGATAGAATTACTAAGACAATAAATGATAGAATTACTAAGACAATAAATGATAGAATTACTAAGACAATAAATGATAGAATTACTAAGACAATAAATGATAGAATTACTAAGACAATAAATGATAGAATTACTAAGACAATAAATGATAGAATTACTAAGACAATAAATGATAGAATTACTAAGACAATAAATGATAGAATTACTAAGACAATAAATGATAGAATTACTAAGACAATAAATGATAGAATTACTAAGACAATAAATGATAGAATTACTAAGACAATAAATGATAGAATTACTAAGACAATAAATGATAGAATTACTAAGACAATAAATGATAGAATTACTAAGACAATAAATGATAGAATTACTAAGACAATAAATGATAGAATTACTAAGACAATAAATGATAGAATTACTAAGACAATAAATGATAGAATTACTAAGACAATAAATGATAGAATTACTAAGACAATAAATGATAGAATTACTAAGACAATAAATGATAGAATTACTAAGACAATAAATGATAGAATTACTAAGACAATAAATGATAGAATTACTAAGACAATAAATGATAGAATTACTAAGACAATAAATGATAGAATTACTAAGACAATAAATGATAGAATTACTAAGACAATAAATGATAGAATTACTAAGACAATAAATGATAGAATTACTAAGACAATAAATGATAGAATTACTAAGACAATAAATGATAGAATTACTAAGACAATAAATGATAGAATTACTAAGACAATAAATGATAGAATTACTAAGACAATAAATGATAGAATTACTAAGACAATAAATGATAGAATTACTAAGACAATAAATGATAGAATTACTAAGACAATAAATGATAGAATTACTAAGACAATAAATGATAGAATTACTAAGACAATAAATGATAGAATTACTAAGACAATAAATGATAGAATTACTAAGACAATAAATGATAGAATTACTAAGACAATAAATGATAGAATTACTAAGACAATAAATGATAGAATTACTAAGACAATAAATGATAGAATTACTAAGACAATAAATGATAGAATTACTAAGACAATAAATGATAGAATTACTAAGACAATAAATGATAGAATTACTAAGACAATAAATGATAGAATTACTAAGACAATAAATGATAGAATTACTAAGACAATAAATGATAGAATTACTAAGACAATAAATGATAGAATTACTAAGACAATAAATGATAGAATTACTAAGACAATAAATGATAGAATTACTAAGACAATAAATGATAGAATTACTAGACATAAATGATAGAATTACTAAGACAATAAATGATAGAATTACTAAGACAATAAATGATAGAATTACTAAGACAATAAATGATAGAATTACTAAGACAATAAATGATAGAATTACTAAGACAATAAATGATAGAATTACTAAGACAATAAATGATAGAATTACTAAGACAATAAATGATAGAATTACTAAGACAATAAATGATAGAATTACTAAGACAATAAATGATAGAATTACTAAGACAATAAATGATAGAATTACTAAGACAATAAATGATAGAATTACTAAGACAATAAATGATAGAATTACTAAGACAATAAATGATAGAATTACTAAGACAATAAATGATAGAATTACTAAGACAATAAATGATAGAATTACTAAGACAATAAATGATAGAATTACTAAGACAATAAATGATAGAATTACTAAGACAATAAATGATAGAATTACTAAGACAATAAATGATAGAATTACTAAGACAATAAATGATAGAATTACTAAGACAATAAATGATAGAATTACTAAGACAATAAATGATAGAATTACTAAGACAATAAATGATAGAATTACTAAGACAATAAATGATAGAATTACTAAGACAATAAATGATAGAATTACTAATAGACAAATACTTAGGTCAATGTTTTGTCACAACCAAAACTGGAACAAGACTCAACTGTTATGTAAAATTGTACCATGTAGGGTCCATGAAACAAATCATTTTATTAATCTATTTTCAATATAGAAGGCCAGTAAATGTACATTAATAGCTAAAATCAGTCATGATTAGCAATGATGAAGTATCTAGAGGTAGCATATAGTGTCTTTTTATTTATAACGTACTGCTGTTCTGTGAACTGATCCCCAATGTGATGACCTGTCTCACCTACCTACATAATCGTATTGTTAAAATTGTTTGCAAAGAATTACACTAATCATGTTGCCACTTGTACTACTGCAACCATCTTATGCTGTTTTTTTCTCTATCACATACGCACAAGTATTACATTGATTATTTATTATTATTATTCAGTAATTTAGAACAATCATTTAATGTTAAGAATTTTGTGTATTTTGACAATATGGACATAATTTATTTTCTTGACATGATGAAGTCTAAAATTGCTTATCAAATCAATTAAAATAAAATAGGCTTTGATGTCAAAAAAGACATAAGAGATATTCTAAGTAAAACACTAAAAAGTCCCAAGACAAAAGATTAGAAAAAAAAATTGTTTGATGGAAATGAAATCAAAATTGAAGATTGCTGTAAAATAGTGAGGACTGTAAAGATATTTTTTTAGCTAGAGTGTGTGGCAAATATGGAAAGAACACATAAGCCAGAGGGGATTTGCCTTACATACAGATGGGATTCTGCCTTACATACAGATGGGATTCTGCCTTACATACAGATGGGAGTCTGCCTTACAAACAGATGGGATTGTGCCTTACATATAGATGGGATTGTGCCTTACATACAGATGGGATTGTGCCTTACATATAGATGGGATTGTGCCTTACATACAGATTGGGATTGTGCCTTACATACAGATGGGATTGTGCCTTACATACAGATGGGATTGTGCCTTACATACAGATGGGATTGTGCCTTACATACAGATGGGATTGTGCCTTACATACAGATGGGATTGTGCCTTACATACAGATGGGATTGTGCCTTACATACAGATGGGATTGTGCCTTACATACAGATGGGATTGTGCCTTACATACAGATGGGATTGTGCCTTACATACAGATGGGATTGTGCCTTACATACAGATTGGGATTGTGCCTTACATACAGATGAGATTGTGCCTTACATACAGATGGGATTGTGCCTTACATACAGATGGGATTGTGCCTTACATACAGATGGGAGTGTGCCTTACATACAGATGGGATTGTGCCTTACATACAGATGGGATTGTGCCTTACATACAGATGGGATTGTGCCTTACATACAGATGGGATTGTGCCTTACATACAGATGGGATTGTGCCTTACATACAGATGGGATTGTGCCTTACATACAGATGGGATTGTGCCTTACATACAGATGGGATTGTGCCTTACATACAGATGGGATTGTGCCTTACATACAGATGGGATTGTGCCTTACATACAGATGGGATTGTGCCTTACATACAGATGGGATTGTGCCTTACATACAGATGGGATTGTGCCTTACATACAGATGGGATTGTGCCTTACATACAGATGGGATTGTGCCTTACATACAGATGGGATTGTGCCTTACATACAGATGGGATTGTGCCTTACATACAGATGGGATTGTGCCTTACATACAGATGGGATTGTGCCTTACATACAGATGGGATTGTGCCTTACATACAGATGGGATTGTGCCTTACATACAGATGGGATTGTGCCTTACATACAGATGGGATTGTGCCTTACATACAGATGGGATTGTGCCTTACATACAGATGGGATTGTGCCTTACATACAGATGGGATTGTGCCTTACATACAGATGGGATTGTGCCTTACATACAGATGGGATTGTGCCTTACATACAGATGGGATTGTGCCTTACATACAGATGGGATTGTGCCTTACATACAGATGGGATTGTGCCTTACATACAGATGGGATTGTGCCTTACATACAGATGGGATTGTGCCTTACATACAGATGGGATTGTGCCTTACATACAGATGGGATTGTGCCTTACATACAGATGGGATTGTGCCTTACATACAGATGGGATTGTGCCTTACATACAGATGGGATTGTGCCTTACATACAGATGGGATTGTGCCTTACATACAGATGGGATTGTGCCTTACATACAGATGGGATTGTGCCTTACATACAGATGGGATTGTGCCTTACATACAGATGGGATTGTGCCTTACATACAGATGGGATTGTGCCTTACATACAGATGGGATTGTGCCTTACATACAGATGGGATTGTGCCTTACATACAGATGGGATTGTGCCTTACATACAGATGGGATTGTGCCTTACATACAGATGGGATTGTGCCTTACATACAGATGGGATTGTGCCTTACATACAGATGGGATTGTGCCTTACATACAGATGGGATTGTGCCTTACATACAGATGGGATTGTGCCTTACATACAGATGGGATTGTGCCTTACATACAGATGGGATTGTGCCTTACATACAGATGGGATTGTGCCTTACATACAGATGGGATTGTGCCTTACATACAGATGGGATTGTGCCTTACATACAGATGGGATTGTGCCTTACATACAGATGGGATTGTGCCTTACATACAGATGGGATTGTGCCTTACATACAGATGGGATTGTGCCTTACATACAGATGGGATTGTGCCTTACATACAGATGGGATTGTGCCTTACATACAGATGGGATTGTGCCTTACATACAGATGGGATTGTGCCTTACATACAGATGGGATTGTGCCTTACATACAGATGGGATTTTGCCTTACATACAGATATTTGAAACCAAACAGAAAGAAAGAAAAAAAAGCCAAATGTTCAGCAAATTTTAAAAAAGCAAAAAAAAACTTTCTTGTGTCACCTACATAAATCCAGTTGAATTTCATGCAAAGAATTGCATAAATCACTTAATGTATGTCATTGATTATTTAACAGGTTTGCCAGGGAGCTGAAATCTCTGAAGATCACAGCAGACTATTCTATCAGTGACACCACAGGTCTGGACAACTGGCTCATGTCCATCAACCCAGAGTTATCTCAGTACACCTACTGGATGCTACGCCAGGGCGTGGATAAGTTTGAGCTGCACTCCCTGTCAGAGGAGGAGTTGAAAGTCGAGTGCGGCATCCAAAACAGTATACACAGACGGCAGATCCTGGTTCACCGAGATGGTAATTCCGGATCCGGTTAGGCTTATCACTTATTATCTCTGGCTAGCAAGCATCCATTAACTAAATTTTTTTGAGGTTGAAAATCTGTATGATTAGATTTTTTAATGTGAAGTTTGACTAAATGAAAGATAACACAATTAAAAGAAAATAGCTTTTTAAAGAAATTTTTAAAAGTTGAACAGTTTTTAATTTAATTGTTAGATAATTTTGTATGAGAATGACTCATAGTTTTATCAAAGTTTTATCAAAAGTGATTTTTATAAAAGTGTCAGAACTTGTTATCTCATGCCCAGAACTTGTTATCTCATGCCCAGAACTTGTTATCTCATGCCCAGAACATGTTATCTCATGCCCAGAACTTGTTGTGGTATCTCACGCCCAGAACTTGGTATGTCATGCCCAGAACTTGGTATGTCATGCCCAGAACTTGTTATCTCATTCCCAGAACTTGCTAGTCCAGAAGCACCAAGTCTCTCTCACCACCACCAATACCTGCCAGCTATTGATCCCAGTCTTAGTGTCAATCTCACCAGTTTGAGAAGCATTGATGTCTTCATTTGTTATAGAAGATCCAGTGGTTCTCAGCTTGCCAGGTATTCACATATTCAACACATTTTCAGCTATGATATAATAAACAAAACTGTTAAAATTAAATGTGCAGAAAACAAATATGGTCTCGAACTGAAAGCTTACCAAGGCACTGACCAAAGGAGAAGGTATTATATTTATTTCTTTGATAATTTCTTAAAATTTAATCTTATATTGATATTATAAAATGGCTGACAGGCAGTCCAAAACATAACATTTATTACAATCATAAAATATATTTTATCTTGCACAGATAAGGGTACATTATCCAACAAGAATGAGGTCAATGACCTTTCTTTTCTCACAGATAAGGGTACATTATCCAACAAGAATGAGGTCAATAACCTTTCTTTTCTCACAGATAAGGGTACATTATCCAACAAGAATGAGGTCAATGACCTTTCTTTTCTCACAGATAAGGGTACATTATCCAACAAGAATGAGGTCAATGACCTTTCTTTTCTCACAGATAAGGGTACATTATCCAACAAGAATGAGGTCAATGACCTTTCTTTTCTCCACAGCCTACTCAAGGTCCACCTTCAGCTACGAGGATTTTCTGTCTTTCTAGACATCGACAGACTCAGAGCAGGAAAGTTTGATGAGAACCTATTGTACAGCATTCAGGTTTCCAGCCATTTTATTCTCATCCTAACACCAGATGCCCTGGACAGATGTATAGGTATCTTATTTTATTATCATTCTGACACCAGATGCCCTGGACAGATGTATAGGTATCTTATTTTATTCTCATTCTGACACCAGATGCCCTGGACAGATGTATAGGTATCCTGCTTGATTATTTCTGTTACTTTTAATACAGAACTGACAAATAAATACTGTTGCTTGTCTCGCACGCAGCATTAGAAACCCTCACCATCAGTGGCTGTGGTTGTCACAAATCTTATCCCAAAATGACTAATTACTTCCTGGTTTTGTAATCAATAAAGTTTTATGCTTTTTTTGAAATGTTTCCCTTAAAAAACCGTCCAGGCATTAGGCGGATATGATAACCACAACTCTGCCAATAAATGTTATTCTGGGAAGGAACAACGCAAGTGAACGCAAGAAGTATTGTTGGTCTCGAGACATGCCACCTCCCTACACCACTTTCCCTTGCCAACCATAAACTGATTGGTTGACCCCAGCGAGGGTCATGCTTATTTCCACACTACTCTTTCTTGTTCTGGTGACTTATATATACAGATGTATTTTCCAAACTTTTTTTGTCTTTTTGAACTGCATCGCATTGCTCCACCTTCTATACCTTTTCATATGCTATTGTCATTTTTATTGTTTCTCACTGATTAATTCATTAATCATAATTGTGTTTGTTTCTCACTGATTAATTCATTAATCATAATAGTGTTTGTTTCTCACTGATTAATTCATTAATCATAATAGTGTTTGTTTCTCACTGATTAATTCATTAATCATAATAGTGTTTGTTTCTCACTGATTAATTCATTGATCATAATTGTGTTTGTTTTATCCTACCCTGTGTAAACTTGTTCATTGTAAATTTTCCTCACCCAGTCCCAGCATAAACTGAAAGTTTCTTTGACACTAGAGTTTACTCCCTCTTAAAGATTAATGGTATATCTTAATATTTATTTGGAATGTCTCAAAGCTCTCTTGTAAAGGTGAGTCGTTCTGTGTTCCCAGGAGATGATGCCCAAGAGGACTGGGTCCACAAAGAGATCGTTGCTGCGCTGGAAACCAACTGCAATATTGTGCCCATAGTGGACAATTTTGAGTGGCCTCCCTTGGAAAAGCTTCCGGCTGACATGAAGGGTGTGGTTAGATTCAACAGTGTCAGGTTAGGGTATAATGTGTTGTATAATATTTCACAAGGATACAAAACCTGAAATTAATGCTGTAATTTGTTTATTTTTGTAAAAAAAGCCTATTAACATCCAAAATCCCCCATTCACGTTATTTGTTAGAAAAGTTTCCCTCCAAACTGTTGACATCTGTGTACCCTGTCTATAACTTTAGTACACCTTGTTTAACAAAAATTTATTTGTATAACAAAGCCAAAGCACAGGGCAGTGTGTTTCCACATAAAAATTTTCCTATACCCACAAGGGTATGCAACTACGCTGTGGGAAATATTGTCATATAACATTACCAAAAGGTAGTTAGCAAGAGCCAGGTGGCAAAAATTATTCTTGTTAAACAAGGGTTCTCAGATATTACAATTTAAGAACTACAGACATGTGATGAAAATCATTTATTTAATTTTTTTGTTAAATAGAATTTTGGTTCCAAAAGCTAACTACTTGTGCTCTGGGGCAAAATTAAGCTATCTGGTAATGAAATAACTTGTTTTATTACATATTCTGGTCTACATCACATGTATAATATGTCAAATTTGTTTCCTTACTGTGACAGGTGGGTCCATGAATACCAAGATGCCTGTGTTGACAAGCTGGAGACGTTCCTTCGCCGCGGCCGTCGTGTCTCCCAGCAGGTCCACAACACACTGTCACCACTGCACAACTCTGACCCACCATTCTCACCAGACAGTCCATGTAAATCTTCAAGCTATCACAACCTGCTTGACCTGATACCATCTTGACCTGATACCATCTTGACCTAATACCATCTTGACCTGATACCATCTTGACCTGATGCCATCTTGACCTGATGCCATCTTGACCTGATGCCATCTTAACCTGATACCATCTTGACCTGATACCATCTTGACTTGATGCCATCTTGACCTGATACCACCTTGATTCCAGAATGCTTTCTTTGATTGAATCATGTCTTGATGGAATGAATACCCACCTGGTCTCAGATTTTTGTGAGTTTTTAATACAATGAAGCTGACCCTCTTTATTCTCCTGATATGGATTCAAACCTGACCCCAGGATTGTATTCTATATAAAAGACAGCAACTTGACAACACAGATAGCAGGACAAGCTTGTATAAGAGGATGTCTTTTTGTCAAATGTCTGGAGAGTGAGTTTAACATTAGCAGCTTGTGTCAACTCTCAAGGAAATCATCTTTCATCTTTTTCATCCAACATCTAAACAAATGTTAAAGCTACCAGGAGAAATCTCATTTGTTATATTTGTAGTTCAAGGCCAGGGGGATCAGTGGCTTGCATAGCAATCAGGAATGTCATCAGGGGATCTTTTGAGAATGTCATCAAGGGATCTTTTGAGAATGTCAAGGAATCTTTTGAGAATGTCGTTAAGGGATCTTTTGAGCAAACAGTTTTGTAGTGCCATATGTTGTATATTTCAAAAATAAACTTTTGTTCATTTGGATACAACCAGATGTTTCTGAGAAATGTTGGAGAATTTTACACTGTGAAAATTTAACTAGTATTGATTGACTTGAAAGTATTGAGAAATGGACTGTAATGACTTAAGGCAAGAGTTACATTAAATCAACACCCAATCTTCAACAACAGACACAGTCAGGTGTACTGGTCCACATGAGTTTAATTACTTTTGTGAAAAGCTATTCAGAGAAAATGAAGAACCTTTCGTTAAATGTGGACAACTGTGACAGATCAGGAGATACAAAATAATATATGTGATGGTGATATTTAAAACAACCACCGTTCGCTTCAAGCTACACTGCCATGCAGCTATATGACCTCTGGCAAGCGCGACAGTTACAAATTATGGCGCAGCAAATTTTTATAAGGATCATGTATGCGTGCTTGTGGGTTGTTAAATTTTTGCACAGAAAAACCGGATGCTTTACAACTTTGAACACTAATTTTATTTTTGCACACAGACAAATTAACCTTAGATAGAACATTGGTGACAACTAATTACAGATTTTTTTAAATTAAAGGATTAGTTTCTCAAGGAATATTTAAATTTAGCTGCAATCAAAATGATAGATCTTATATATTTGCATTTTATAATTTAGCTGTGGTAATAAAGTGCAAGATTGTTTAGGGGATGTGCAGGTAAAAAATTTTTATTATTATTAAAAAGCATTTTCTTTAAAAAAATAAAAAATAGAAGCAATATTTCAAAGAATTATTTTTATGTACTTATACTTGCCAAAGCAAATTTTTGCAAACTAGTTTCTCCTTACTAAAATCTTAAATTACAATCTGTGTTATAAAACAGACATTTATAACAACAAATTTTAACAATAATTAGGTTTTGAAAGTAACAAAACAAGCTGGCACTTGTTTTTTTTTAATGAGTCGCCATGGAAACAAACTTTTTATGTTTAATTTTCCTGTCTTTACATTTATTGTTAGTCCCTAACATGAAAGTTGGGATAAAAATATATACAATGTTAGAATTTATGATTCTTTACTAGTACCCTCACATAAGTGTGATTTTGAAAATGATGAAAACCTTCCAATTTATCAAATGTACTTTTAAATATATTTTTCCACCTAAAGTTGTAAGGTATGTTGTAATGGTCCATGAAACTAATAATGATTATTTTAATTTAAAAAATATTACTTTAAACTACAATAATTCAATTTTAAATTATCTTCCACTGGAAGTGGCCCACAGAGATAAAAACAGATTTCATTTAAATCTTAGCAAACTGAAGAGAAGCTGTGCAAATGATAGGCCGTGCCAACTGGTGTCCTGGGAGAAATCTGATGCATTGTCCTCGCTAATTCTTGCAAAAAAGAGTAAATTAAATTATGCAGGAGTGTGGATATTATAAAAGTCTGGTTTAAACATTGAGGACAATATTCCCAAGTGTATTCCCAAGCTGTCAAACAACGCAATGAAAGAAATATGTTCAATGTAGAATGTAGGCAGTTAACAATGAAGTCTTGTCTGCAACATTTTAGGATTGCACACCTTGTGAATAGTTGATAACATCTTAATGTTGTGGTTTGGCATGGAAGTCTTAGAAAGGCTAGCTCTACCGCTGGTGAACAAAGTTGCTGAGCTCTGTTTTAATGGAAGGCTACAGTCTGTGCTTGAGCAGAACATTTTCTTTTTTATACATAAATGTGATACAATTTGAAAACATCTGCCAGTTTATTGTGATGGTTTGTTTTATTTATTGTTGCTTTACTCCTTACTAAATTCCCTGCTTGTTATATGACAAGGGAAGATTTGTTAAGATCAGCAGTAAGAACATCTATATAAGTTACTACTATACAGTGACCTGTTACTTTTTTGGTTATACATTTGTGATGTGATAATTTGAACAGTCACCAAAGTTTTTTTTTCTCGTAGTTTACTTGGATTTTTATGTCAGAAGTTAATCAGGATTGAATTAGTGAAATCTGACAATTTTGTGATTTTCGAAGTTGTAGAATTTGAATAAATGTTCTTTTATTTTATATTAGCTACGCATGATAGAAATGATTTACTTTGTAATAGCTAATTCATTCGCACAACCAAAGTGATGAATAGACAATCCATAAACACTAAGTAACTCTTCCATAGCATTTTGAATTTCAGCTTGGTATCATTAAGTCTTTCTCTCAATTTTATACAGCTAAAAGGTTTTAAAAAAAATATTCAAATAGATTTAATTGTTAGAGTTTAACAAAGTCTTTCTTATATTTTAGTCAAGGTAACTGCATTTTAGTGTAATTGGTTAATGGAATAGTTAAATAATGATGGACACACAGTGATAACTTGGTATACGTCTGCTTTGGAATAAGTCCCATTTGGTATACATCCTGTTTGGACACGAAACAATTTGCTTGGTATATGTCCTTATTTTGGAATACGACCCGCAAGGACTTGTATGAGTCAAAATAAGACATCGCGCATGCGCAACTTGTATGAATCATAACACACTGTGTGATACTCGTGTGTTAGTATGGCAGTTGCTACCATACAGTTTCTAGTTGCGCAATAATGTGGTTTTGTGTTTTTCTCATACATTTTTAATAAAATCACTAACAATGCGTTTTAAGAACATTAATGAGAGGACCCAAAGAATGAAAAGAAAATGGTTAGGATCATCATGGCGGTGGAAAAAAGAGATTTGGTTGCAGCTTACCGATGCTAAGAACGACGACAATTTCTATTTGAGCATGTTGAAAAATGGGTTTTGGTCTGGATAATAGAAATACAATTAGGTCAACCCAAGTTCTTTTATTTAAGTATTTAGCAGTGTTTAAATTATTTTGCACAACCACATATAATATGCCAATAATCATATTTTTAATCATGGGAATTGATTAATCATTTTTCCTTTATTTCTTATGGGAAAAATATTTTCAGTATATGTGGTGTTTGGTATATGTCCAAGGGTCTGCAACAGATTAAGGATGTATACCAAGGTTCCACTGTAAATTAGTTAATGTCATGTGAATCATAAACAGAATATTTGCTTAAGATGACAGATACGATTAATCGCTTCAATTTGTATGACCAAATATTAAGCTCAAATTAGGACAGAAGATTAGTGGGCCAACATGTTATTGATATATATTAGTTCATAGTTGATAAATTCATGAAATATTAGAAAATAAATTTCGTCAACACAACTCTCTGTTACAGTTAAAGCAATAATTACTCCGTTGTTTCATATGTCTGCCAGAGTGACCATAATTTTATTTAATGTCTGCCATCATATATTTATGAAAACCAATTTATTGGCCATTTTTCAACACCTTATTTCAATTTTTAAAAAATAATTTTTGCTCACTTATTAATGAAGATATAACCATATGGTATTTTAATTATATTTTTTCTCTTATTGTTTACAAAGTTTGCATCACATATTTTATGTTTCATTTATTGAAATGATATACATATTAGGGTTTTATCTCCTCATAAACATATATATATATATATATATATATATATATATACACACCGTATATACTCGAGTATAGAGTTTTTTCTCCATAATTTCAAGGCCAACATCAGGGGGTCGACTTATACTCGCGTAACTCATTTTATAAATGCCATCAGTTTACCGTAGCGCTCGTTGAAGATATGTAAAATTCCACCTTTCAAGTGACAAATCAGGAGGTCGACTTAAACTCGAGTATGTACGGTAAGTAACAAACATCATTGTGCTAGTAACTGCAACTATCAAAAACTTAATATTTGTTAACCTCTGAACTGTCAGCACTTTAAGGCAAGCTAAGAGTCTATGAAGAATTTACTATCTTGAGCATTGTTTCAAAAATCAGGGCATTTTAGCCTGTTTACTACCTCTGTGTTAGCAGAGCTTCTCATTTCAAAAGTCTAGGAATAGCACTGTTGCAATTGTAAATTGGGAACCAGAAACAATTTTAGTGTCCATAGTTAACAAGAAGTTCTTATTCATGCTATCAAATACGTAAATAGTAATGAAACAGCACTAAGACAGAATAGCTCATGATTTATTTATCACCTTGCTATCTACCTCTTTTTAGTGCAAACATACTTGTTAAGAATATTCTGAGTGTTTTATTTTAAGCCCAATTGTAATATAATTTGAATACATTTAACTTACATCTAAATGCTTGATTAATGTCAAATCTACATGGGGAAATAATTTTTAACATTTATCAGAAGCAGAATGGGGCCTAGGGTATGAAAAGTCACACATATTGAAAATTTATTCACATAGAAATAATAATATGTTCCAAAACAATACAAGGATGATGACAATTATGTAAGCCATAAATGTTTAAAAAACTCACTTTCTGTTTGACTTCAAACTTGTGACTTCTTCCTGTGTAAAAATTAGGGCTGCGGTAATTAACGATTAATTTCTTGATTAATCATTAAAAAGTTTTATCGATTAAAATTATTTTAATCAATAAAAATTCGATTAAAATTAAAGAAAATATTTATAATATTTTAAAAATTTTTTATAAATAAATAATTAATAATAATTTATATATTTTTTTGCGTACAAACTTCTCCCGCGTAATATTATAATTTATTTTATTACTTTATGTGGACCGGCAGACGTCAACTAAATAATACATATGCTTATATATAGATAAACTAAAAAGTTCAATAATTTAATAAACGTACATTCGATCAATCTGAAATTTTTATACAATGCATTGTCATCCAAGATCTATCTGTGGTAAAATTTTGAGACCTCTTGATCAAGTATCAACACATTGTCATGAAATTTAGTTCAAAATATTCTTAATTTTCAATGTCCGTGAGAAATGTTCAGTTTAATGACGTCATAAATTTCTATTTTTGGCTTTAATAGAAATTATCGATAACAGCCCTAGTAAAAATGAATTATAATTTTTTCCCTTGCTTATGTTCATTTTGATGAATAAACATAATCACATTTTTGACATTTTCTTGTCAAAATTACTCAAATTCGCTTCACAATTCTTGTGTCCTCTGTTTTATTTGTACAACTATCTACACCACGTTTAACCTTTCCTTCTGACTTGTAACACTCTGGGAAAAGTCTTGATGGTTGTTTGTCCACCCATGTACTTCAACGACTGTCTCAAAGGGATCATTATTATTGAGACCCTCTAAGCCTATATTTCTCTCAGTGATGATCCCAGTATTTATTCTCTGATCTTCTACCGGTTGATTACACATCTTTTATTGCAGTCATGTTTTTTTATATTGTTGAAATTCTGCAGTGAAATGTTCACACAATGATTGTTGCTAACCTGTCTCACAAATTTTGTGTACCTGGCTCATATGTCATAGTAGGATTCTGGGTAGAAAAGGGGTTAATAAAATGTTCACTTCTAAAATACAAATAATCAGCATTTCATTCATCTTCCATGTGAGTTAAGTTTTCCCAAACACATTTAAGTCCTTTTTTCCCCTTGCTCCCATTCAACATCCAAATCATAAACATAAAACAATGTACATACATCATTCCATTTAATTATGAAAAAAATAAATCATTTAAAACCTTTTTTTTTATCTTGTCAATGAAAACCATCTTAAACATGGTTCAACATTCTCTCAAAAATACTTTAAAAAAATAATGATTGACTTTTTTTTAGAAAGATTTATTAAAAAATAATTCATTAATGGAAAAAAAAATCTTTAACAAATAGTGAGAGTTGGGCGTTCTCATACTGCCTTCCATCTTGTTTCCATTAAAAACAATCACTTTATTAATCCATTGTCCATTTTCATGGAAATACTTTAAATAGAGTGAATTGTCTTGTGAAATATAAATTATTTACCTCAGTAACATACTTTATTGGTATGTTGTTCTGTTAACTGAATTTAAGAAGACTTAAAGCTCAATTTTTACATTTATGTTTCCATCATTGGCTATTGAAATCTATTTTAAAAATATTGAAAAAGGATATGTTAAAATTTAAACCGGGACACATGTTAATTTTTTAAAAATTTATAACATTTGTGATTCATGTCTTATTATAATTATAATCACACTTTTGGTGTGTTGTATTTAAGTATTGGTCTTGTGCAGCTGATGTGTACATCTGAGGCTGTGTACAACTGGCTTTGTGTACATCTAATATTGTGTACACATTCTCTATGTACACTCCCTGTTGATGATACTACTGGAGCCAGCTTAACAACTGCAGTATCCAACAGCTCATCTATAAATCTGTTTATATTCTTTTTTGTAGAGACCTATGTTTTTAGTCATTTTTAGGTATCCAATATGGTTGTTGCCTCAACTTTTTTTTTACTTTTAATGATCTGTGTTTAATCATCTTTTAAATTGTGTCCTGTTTTTGTTTCAAGTGAAGTTTTACTTAGTTTTTTAAGTTAAACTAGCCAGTATTTTATGGATGGTTGAGTTGACCAATCCAATTACAAATCCAAATTAGCTTTACTTTACTTTTACAAGAAATTTTGTTTCCATTGCATATTTAAAAAAAAACCAGCAACAAACCAATAAATGTGTTGTTTTTTTTTAAGTTGTTGTACTTTTACTAAAACAATTATGTAAAAATTTTTTTTAACCATTTGTATTTGCTTTTTATAATAAAGGTAATTTATTGTCTCAAATTAAAAGAAAAATATATAGCAGAAATCAGGATTTTTCCTGACATGTATGAATTTTTTCCCTCCATATTTTTTGTTACAAATGTATCTTAGTTGAAAGATTTTATACATGTACTGGATTCTTTGATCAAAGTAACATTCTCAGTTGATGCTGATATAAATAGACAGTGGCTAGTGAGAAGGTCAGAAGGAAACTGTTTACAGTTATTTTTATATTAAAAAAAATAATTAATTTAATCTAATTGAGTTAGTCAATCAGTACTCAGTCTACAGTTCTTGAATGTCAATGTTCTTAAGATAAATTTCAATTTCGGGATTTATTGAAAGGCACACAAGAATTTGAAGAAAAAAAAACAATTTTAATGTAATTAAATTCTTATTATTAAAATTTAAAATATAATTGTGTTAATTAATTATGGTTGTTGTTTTTTTGCATGTGTTAAATGCAGAGATTCCCAAATTATGTATTGCAGCACCCTGACAATGTTCTAAACTATCCATCAAGTTATTCATTTTGCTATTACATGTAATTTGTTCTTTGAATTTTAAATTTGTAATCTGCAAGGAGTGTTCAGCTTTATTCCTTAGAACTCCAGTTCCCATAACATTCATTTTGCTTAAAATTTTTATTAACGGTATCTGACATTGATACTGACAGAAGTTTTGACACTCCTTATATATTTATTCATTCGTTGATTTTACTATCGGGCTAGCTGGCACATTGGGCAGATATTTTTATTTTCCAGTCCTGTCGGTTTGTTGCAGCTTGGTGCATATCTTGGAATGTGTAAAGACCTAGAACTTTCTTTGTTGATGTTTGTTCATGGTAAAGATTCTCTGTCTACCTGGTTTCTTCTTACCCCCTTTAAAGGTTTGTCGGGGTAGCCTGGAGTTGTCCATGCAAAGCCCATGACTGATGTATGACCATCTTCTTTTGTTTGATGGTAGATGATATATGCCTGCCCAGAGACTTTCCGCAGTTGTCTTAAAATCAGACAATCGTATACATAGATTTTTCAAGGGCATTTATTTTTCATATAACCCTATGTATGACATCCTTTAAACCTGAACACTTTGCATCATTAGCATTTAGGATTTTAATTTTATATCTTATCCTCTGTTGGTGTTGTTAAACAGAATTTTTATTGCATGACTTACAATTATATCGGTTTCACGTCTAGATTCCATCTTTTTATTGACTTGATCTTTAATTTTTACTACCGTTAATTATAATCTTGCTCAAATTATGTTATCAAATTATGTGCACGTATAAGAAGGCTATTTGGAAATTTTGTTGTTGTGTTGTATGGATTCCCTTTTTGTTAACAAAAGTTATGGGACAAGTTTGCTGAACTCAAATTTTTATTAAAATTTTTTTTTGGTCATGGTGAAAATAATACACTTAAAAAAACCTTCACTATGAGATTTTATACCACAATTAACGGCAGATCCATTTTACAGAATAAATACCACAAATAATAATTCTAAAGTTAATAATAGATGTGTGTGTATAGTATCTACAATTTTATTTTGATTTAAATTTATTTGGGGAAATATAAAAATCTGGATTGTTAAAGGGTATGAACATAAACTAATAACGTAGTTCAAAGGTTGTTTGGAAAGTTCACACATAGACACAGAGTTTGGTTATTATCTCCAGTATTTCTGTTACATTAAAAGTAAACCAACCTTTTTATTATTGACAGCATTAATGCTTCTCACTAGTCCCCACTCATAATTTAATTTGTCTAATATTTACATTATAAAAAAGAAATGATAAAAGATAAACATTCTACCTTGTTGTATCAAAGTTAATCAAAATTTGAAATATTCTCCATTTCTTAAAAATTGAGACGATACCAAACCCTTAAATGTTTGTCTAAATTTCACTTTAATAAAATGAGCACTTTGGAAGTCAATATAAAATAAGAATTTCATGTGAAACAAAAGATGAAAAAAAAAGAATACTTTTTCACATTAGTATCTTCAGTTTAAAAAAATAGAATTATGATATTAGCTACAATTCTAATTAATGTAATTTCATTTAATCTCATAATTATGTTTTCATATCAAATGGAGATCACAAATTTGTCTGTACCTTACCATATAAATATTGCTTGACCCCACACCCTTTTTTTTATTTTCCCCCCACCTTAAAAAATATAATAAATGACCAACATTTAAATTGATGTACTATTCTGTTTTCCCTGATTTATCAAGTTGTTTTTGTGATTATATTTTCATAATATTTAGTATTGAATTAAACCAAACAACTATCTTGAATTCTTTGTATTTTTTCCTTGATGATAATTTATGAAATATATTAGGCACATTTTTGACTTCATCAATTCACAGCTGGAGTGTTAAATTATTGCTTGTGAACCTTTCTTCTTTAAATATAAACTACAATTTCTTGAAGTAATTAAAATCTAAGGTATAAGTTGAACGTTTGTATGTGATCTTCACATCTCTCTTATATAGTAATTCTAACTTGAGTAGCTCTTATATAGTAATTCTAACTTGAGTAGCTCTTATATAGTAATTCTAACTTGAGTAGCTCTTATATAGTAATTCTAACTTGAGTAGCTGTTATATAGTAATTCTAACTTGAGTAGCTGTTATATAGTAATTCTAACTTGAGTAGCTGTTATATAGTTATTCTAACTTGAGTAGCTCTTATATAGTAATTCTAACTTGAGTAGCTCTTATATAGTAATTCTAACTTGAGTAGCTGTTATATAGTAATTCTAACTTGAGTAGCTCTTATATAGTAATTCTAACTTGAGTAGCTGTTATATAGTTATTCTAACTTGAGTAGCTGTTATATAGTTATTCTAACTTGAGTAGCTCTTATATAGTAATTCTACTATAGTAATTCTAACTTGAGTAGCTCTTTATATAGTAATTCTAACTTGAGTAGCTCTTATATAGTTATTCTAACTTGAGTAGCTCTTATATAGTAATTCTAACTTGAGTAGCTCTTATATAGTAATTCTAACTTGAGTAGCTCGTATAATTCGTTTATTTGAACAAGATTGGCGCACAATCAAAGACAACCAATTAAATTGAGAAAGTAAAAAGGATCCGTTTTAAGCATGTGATGTGTAGGTGGGTAAGTTAAGGGATAGCGTTTTAAGCATGTGATGTGTAGGTGAGTAAGTTAAAGAATAGCGTTTTAAGCATGTGATCTGTAGGTGGGTAAGTTAAAGGATCCGTTTTAAGCATGTGATGTGTATGTGGGTAAGTTAAAGGATAGCGTTTTAAGCATGTGATGTGTAGGTGGGTAAGTTAAAGGATAGCGTTTTAAGCATGTGATGTGTAGGTGGGTAAGTTGTCCCAATAATTTCAATAATGGATGTTATCATGACACACAGAACAACATCAGTGGAATGGTGGAAGTATACAAAAACATTTGTACTACACAGAGCAATGGTGCTACATGTATCGCAATGGTAAAACACTTGGAACAAAGGTGCTACTAACAGAATGACTATAAACGCACGGAACAATAGTAATACATAAAAAACAAATGTAACATACTGAATTATATTATTATACTGTGCTCTACACAAAGATCAATATTATATTGCAATGCATGGATCATGGAACTGTGGTAGCACACATAAACAACCATGCTAAAGTTTATATGTTTACTGTTTCACATCATATTCTATAATGATGACTTGCGTACACCCGTCAAAAATGACGGAAGTTTTCAGCTGAAATCTATTTATTTTATAAAAAATGCAATTTTTTTTAGGGCGCCTACGGCGCCGACCTTTTTCAAAAGCTCAACTAACTTGTCCTTGTTTGATAAATACGAAATATTAAACTTTCTGAAATGCACACAAAGTATTTTATAATAGGAGTTGTAGGACGCCTACAGCGCCCCCCTTTGTTTTTTAATTTAAAAAAAATTATTAGCCATCATCAAGTTCTCTTTTTACATTGTTCCCTTTTCCAAAATTAAAATATGAGCTAAATCAATGACGCCATATAATATTTTTTACAGTGTATCTTTAATTTGCACACCTTTTGATGCCTTGGTGCAGTAATTTGGGTTTCCCTGCTTTCTAAAATTAGTAGCGTCAGGACTGACTGACAGACACTACTTGCATGACAATTGCAAATTATATTGTTTAATTAATTATTTTCAAGTTATTTACTGGCGATAGTTTGACAGCACTTTCTTGGTGCTAGTTACCTATGATCCGAACACTGGAAATCTATGGCCTAAAAATAACACGCACTGTCAAGGGCAGTTGCAGTCCCGATTACTTCAAGGGCAGTTGCAGTCCGATTACTTCAAGGGCAGTAGCAGTCCGATAACTTTAAGGACAGTGGCAGTCCGATTACTTTAAGGGCATTTGCAGTCCTGAATACTTCAAAATGAAATGTGATCGTTGTGAGGGAGTAATGACTTGGTGTGTGCTAAAAGTATTTGGTCAAGACAAGTGGAACGCTAAACGCTGACAGTCACTTGACAGAACAAGATAAAAATCAGAATAAAAGTTTGTAAAACTTTGAAAAGTTAGGTCCCACCAATGAGTTTAAAAACACAGATGGAGTCATTGAATTAAAATCACAAGAGCCGCGTGTCTATGGACCCCTCAACGTTTAGGAGGCCTAATAACAAGGGATCCACTACTGTGTTGGGAATGTAATGTAACCTTTTAAAATACTTGGATTGTTATGTATGTACGGCGGGAATCTAAGGTAATTCACTGTGTAACAAGTGATAGTAAAGGGAGAAAATGTAAATGGAAGAAACACATGTCGTACATGTTTCGCAAGACTGCAATGATCAAAGGGAGGGTAGTGAGAGATAGTCGTCTTGCTGTGACTGCATCGATGGGTGGAAGTATAAACACAGGGTCGTCTCAATGTTACCGTGTACGAAATAGTTATAAAAACATCAACATTTCTCAGGTCTGAGATTTAGCAACGAATTTGATCCCTGATCAAGGTAAATAAAATACATAATTTTTATAAGGGGAAGAGTGTGTGCTTTGGAAAGGAAAGATAAGTGGTTTCATGGGGGTATTGACAATTATGGGTCGATGTAAATGTGTGGATGTGGTGTGTGGATGTGGTGTGTGGATGTGGTGTGTGGATGTGGTGTGTGGATGTGGTGTGTGGAAGTGGTGTGTGGATGGGGTGTGTGGATGGGGTGTGTGGATGTGGTGAGTGGATGTGGTGTGTGGATGTGGTGTGTGGATGTGGTATGTGGATGTGGTGTGTGGATGTGATGTGTGGATGTGGTGTGTGGATGTGGTGTGTGGATGTGGTATGTGGATGTGGATGTGGTGTGGGATGTGGTGTGTGGATGTGGTGTGTGGATGTGGTGTGTGGAAGTGGTGTGTGGATGTGGTGTGTGGATGTGGTGTGTGGAAGTGGTGTGTGGAAGTGGTGTGTGGATGTGGATGTGGTGTGTGGATGTGGTGTGTGGATGTGGTGTGTGGATGTGGTGTGTGGATGTGGTGTGTGGATGTGGTGTGTGGATGTGGATGTGGTGTGTGGATGTGGTGTGTGGATGTGGTGTGTGGATGTGGTGTGTGGATGTGGTGTGTGGATGTGGTGTGTGGATGTGGTGTGTGGATGTGGTGTGTGGATGTGGTGTGTGGATGTGGTGTGTGGAAGTGGTGTGTGGAGTGGTGTGTGGATGGGGTGTGTGGATGTGGTGAGTGGATGTGGTGTGTGTTATGTGGTGTATGGTGTGGTTGTGGATGTGGTGTGTGGATGTGGTTGTGGATGTGGTGTGTGGTGTGGATGTGGTGTGTGGATGTGGTGTGTGGATGTGGTGTGTGGTGTGGTGTGTGGATGTGGTGTGTGGATGTGGTGTGTGGAGTGGTGTGGAAGTGGTGTGTGGATGGGGTGTGTGGTGTGGATGTGGTGTGTGGATGTGGTGTGTGGATGTGGTGTGTGGATGTGGTGTGTGGATTTGGTGTGTGGAGTGGTGTGTGGATGTGGTGTGTGGATGGGGGGGTGTGGATGTGGTGAGTGGATGTGGTGTGTGATGTGGTGTGTGGATGTGGTATGTGGATGTGGTGTGTGATGTGGTGTGTGGATGTGGTGTGTGGAGTGGTGTGTGGATGGGGGTGTGGATGTGGTGAGTGGATGTGGTGTGTCGATGTGGTGTGTGGATGTGGTATGTGGATGTGGTGTGTGGATGTGGTGTGTGGATGTGGTGTGTGGATGTGGTGTGTGGATGTGGTGTGTGGTGTGGATGTGTGTGTGGATGTGGTGTGTGGATGTGGTGTGTGGATGTGGTGTGTGGATGTGGTGTGTGGATGTGGTGTGTGGAAGTGGTGTGTGGAGTGGTGTGTGGATGTGGTGTGTGGATGGGGTGTGTGGATGTGGTGAGTGGATGTGGTGTGTGGATGTGGTGTGTGGATGTGTTGTGGATGTGGTGTGTGGATGTGATGTGGTGTGGTGTGGGTGTGGTTGTGGATGTGGTGTGTGGATGTGGATGTGGTGTGTGGATGTGGTGTGTGGATGGGTGTGTGGATGTGGTGTGTGGAGTGGTGTGTGGATGTGGTGTGTGGATGTGGTGTGTGGAAGTGGTGTGTGGATGGGGTGTGTGGTTGTGGATGTGGTGTGTGGATGTGGTGTGTGGATGTGGTGTGTGAATGTGGTGTGTGGATGTGGTGTTTGGATGTGGTGTGTGGATGTGGTGTGTCGATGTGGTGTGTGTGTGGTGTGTGATGTGGTGTGTGGATGTGGTGTGTGGATGGGGTGTGTGGATGTGGTGTGTGGATGTGGTGTGTGGATGTGGTGTGTGGGTGTGGTGTGTGGATGTGGTGTGTGGATGTGGTGTGTGGATGTGGTGTGTGGATGTGGTGTGTGGATGTGGTGTGTGGTGTGGTGTGTGGATGTGGTGAGTGGATGTGGTGTGTGGATGTGGTGTGTGGATGTGGTGTGTGGATGTGGTGTGTGGAAGTGGTGTGTGGATGTGGTGTGTGGATAGGTGTGTGATGTGGAGTGGTGTGTGGATGTGGTGTGTGGATGTGGTGTGTGGATGTGTTGTGTGGATGTTGTGTGTGGATGTGGTGTGTGGAAGTGGTGTGTGGAAGTGGTGTGTGGAAGTGGTGTGTGGATGTGGTTTGTGGATGTGGTGTGTGGATGTGGTGAGTGGATGTGGTGTGTGGATGTGGATGTGGTGTGTGGATGTGGTGTGTGGATGTGTTGTGTGGATGTGGTGTGTGGATGTGGTGTGCGGATGTGGTGTGGGGTGTGGTGTGTGGATGTGGTGTGTTGAAGTGGTGTGTGGATGTGGTGTGTGGATGTGTTGTGTGGCTGTGGTGTGTGGATGTGGTGTGAGGATGTGGATGTGGTGTGTGGATGTGGTGTGTGGATGTGGTGTGTGGATGTGGTGTGTGGATGTGGATGTGGTGTGTGGATGTGGTGTGTGGTGTGGTGTGTGGATGTGGTGTGTGGATGTGGTGAGTGGATGTGGTGTGTGGATGTGGATGTGGTGTGTGGATGTGGTGTGTGGATGTGGTGTGTGGATGTGGTGTGTGGATGTGGTGAGTGGATGTGGTATGTGGATGTGGTGTGTGGATGTGGTGTGTGGATGTGGTGTGTGGATGTGGATGTGGTGTGTGGATGTGGTGTGTGGATGTGTTGTGTGGATGTGGTGTGTGTATATGGTGTGAGGATGTGGGTGTGGTGTGTGGATGTGGTGTGTGGATGTGGTGTGTGGATGTGGTGTGTGGATGTGGATGTGGGGTGTGGATGTGGTGTGTGGATGTGGTGTGTGGATGTGGTGTGTGGATGTGGTGTGTGGATGTGGATGTGGTGTGTGGATGTGGTGTGTGGATGTGGATGTGGTGTGTGGATGTGGTGTGTGGATGTGGTGTGTGGATGTGGTGTGTGGATGTGGTGTGTGGATGTGGATGTGGTGTGTGGATGTGGTGTGTGGATGTGTTGTGTGGATGTGGTGTGTGTATATGGTGTGAGGATGTGGGTGTGGTGTGTGGATGTGGTGTGTGGATGTGGTGTGTGGATGTGGTGTGTGGATGTGGTGTGTGGATGTTGTGTGTGGATGAGGTTTACATTGGACACGCTTAGGTTGGTAGAATTTTAAAATGTAGTTGAACTGTAAGTATAAGAAATGTCACCTGCTATTGGTCATTTTACCCAGCTACAACCCCACTAGGCCTGTCAACGGGAACCTGGATACCAGTTGCCGAGCAGTAGTAAAATTCGCCCGGGTACCCGTGAAAATATTACTGCAATGTCTATACCAATGGTGGCCGAACTGCGGCTCTGCTGTGTTCACATTTCGGCTCGCGAATAAATTATCAAATAATTTTTTTCGTTTGAAACAAAAAGGTTTGGGTTCTTTGAATTGATCAAGTGAGGAAAATAGAACACAACCCCGATAATTAGGAAGCGCAGGAAATGACAGAAACAAATTACCTTAGCTTTTGCTTTGAAATACGCCGCACATATTTGTAACCCATTGAGACGAGCCAATGTTGTTTATCTAATCCCTCCCCCCCCACACTCACTCCTTTCTCCACTCCTATTCCCACCATACTTAGAAAAACAAGCACCTGCTATATTATTGGTTTTAAAAAAAAAGTAATATTTCAATCGTTGAATGATTTTCACTATAATAACAAAAATAAATTCTGGTGGAGGGGTCCACTCAGTAAGGGCAAGTCCTGGAAAGTTTGGTTAATTACAACAGTTGTCAGCTATGAACTAGAAATAACCCGCAGTTTCATCATACGATTACCGCCTTTATCTTTATAAGACTTTGTTTAGCCCCCCCCCTCCAAAAAAATAATTAAATAATAATTTTAAAAAATTAATAAAATTTTAAAAAATCACTTTGGCACCCTTCTGCTCATTGTTTTTACACCACTGTACTAAAGCAGTATTTCAATGTCATCATTTTTACGTCCCTGATTCATTACATCTAAATTTGCATTTCCATAATAAACAAAGAAGTATAAGGCTACTGAAGGCGAACATTTTGAGGCATTTCGAATGGGAAACCCGGGTACCCGATCAATTTGGGAAGGGTAACCGGGTACCCGATCAATTTTGGAAGGGTAACCGGGTACCCGATCAATTCTGGAAGGGTAACCGGGTACCCGATCAGTTTTGGAAGGGTAACCGGGTACCCGATCAATTTTGGAAGGGTAACCGGGTACCCGATCAATTTTGGAAGGGAAACCCGGGTACCTGATCAATTTTGGAAGGGTAACCTGGTGGCTTTTTTCAACAATATTGACAGCCCTACATTTAATTTCGCCACACACACTTTCACACATCTGAAGTGGACAGAAAATGTCTGTATCATAGGTATTGCAATGGGCTTTGCGGGGCGCACCAGCTTATTTATTCCAATTCCTATGCCAATGTCTTCAGAGAAAGTGAGAAGTAAATAATTAAATTATATTCTAATATTAAATTGTTTGAGAAAATAGTAAATATTATATAAAATGACTTAACTAATTTATAATAATAATATTTCATTACATATGAACAAACACATTAAGTCCCAGGCGTATGTGTTTGTACAAATCTATGAGTAAACTTGATGTTTTAAATTCAATACATAGCTGTTAAATTAAGCGTTGGAAATGTCCCCCAATACAAAAAAGACAACGGAGAAGCCGAAATTTTGGATTGTTTACTCTTCAGGCCACCGCTGTCTTTCCTTCAGAGATAATCTTCCATTTCATGGCCAGATGCATCGGTTTGTATGTGTCCTCCAAACTGGGCACTGAGCGGACGGTAGGAAGTATGAAAACAGGTTAGACAAAGCTTAGCACGTGACTTCCTAGCTGACAGCGATACCTGGGAATCCTATTGACTTGGGGCGGCACCTTCTTTCTTGGCCGTTCAGTAAACACGAAGAAAAACAAATAAAACATTGAAGTCAGTACCCCCGCCCCATCCCACCATTCCCAGCTAAGCCGTGTTCCTCGTCCACCACTGTTGAGGTTGAAAATTAGAGAATGTAATATTATTCTACTCTCACTCAATCTCGCGGCTCCTGAGATTCTGTGAGACGAGCAGTAGAAGTTTGTTATACACTGATACTAAGACTTACTATGGAAAAGTGCAGATCAATAGCCTTGACCAGTCCAAAGAAGAGATAACCCATTTCCCGATGCCTTTAACGATTCTGTAGGTCACACATTGTCCGGGCCGGTAACACAACGAACTCTGTCCCCCGAAACCTTACATAACAGTCCTATAGTCCTTATCGCTTTCGTTCAGTACAATCAGTTTCGGCGTGATTAAGGCATCAGATCGGGTTTTTAAGAAAACAACTTTTTAAAATTATTTTAGATCTGGATAAAATACATTTGAAAGTTCTAAGATAAAGCCAAGGTCAGGGTGATCCTCGCGAGGTGGTCAGCGAACTCGAGGCCAGTACGAGGTATTTAAATACTCCGAGTGGTCTCCCCTGCATAGTTCCCTCACAGCCTGCCTGTCACGAAGATTAAAAGGTAAAGAAATGAGTTTTCTTCTTAACTGGTTTAGGTTTATACGTAGACCTATTGATCTTTAAAGATTTTCGACAACAGTTCTTTCATCCTGTTACACTTCCACGAATAGAAAGGTGTTTAAAAACATTTGCTTTTCCGATTGAGGTTGGTTTAAAAGTCTTAGTTGATCATTATTTCCAGTTTGATAACGGGTCAACGCTTCTAGTGTTTATCTCAGCCAGTGTTATACCTTCCAATGATTTTAGCATGTTATTCCTGTGTTTATTCAGAGATATTAATTAAGACATGTTTGTTAAAACCTTTCATTAAAAACACCACACGATTTATTTGAAAAAAGCATTAGGCTCGGGGCTACTGATTTCTTCCACGCGTATGATCATTAGGATCATTTGAAAAATTAAATAGAATTAAAGACCTTTCCGTCCTCCCCCCTCCCTCAATTTTCCATTTCCCTAAAATACAAAAATACACTATTAATTATTATTACTTTGTTGTGTTTTTATAAAAAAATTATTTAACGAACATATTTTATATTTTAATTATTATATGTAACTATTTTGGGATAATATACAAATTGAACCTCACAGTTATGACTAAATAAACTATTAGTGGAGACTTTTCGTTAATGAATGTTTATTTATTAGCCAAGGTTTATTTAATTCTTTATCATGATCGAGATCGGAAAACGCCGCAGATCCAAATCTTATTTGTTTTCCGTCAGGAGATTTCGCCGTATGTACCTTGTGAATCACTAATTGTCCTGCTAATGAACGTCTCCTGATATAATCTGGTTTTGATTTGGCGGGAAATGTGTGCTTGGAATGAAGCATGTCTGATAACTTCAAATCGATCTTGGCTATCATTACATTTAAAAGAAAATTGCTTTGCAAGCAGTAAAGTCTACGTTTGCAACATCTTTAACAATAATAATTGAATTGTTTGAATAATGTGCGCGGTGAATTGAAGCAAAAATCGAAGACGGATGACCATGAGTGATTTAATTTGATTCATGACGTAGTAACAGTCTTTAAATATGTTTTTTTTTAATCAAGGGATCTATTTTAAGGGTTGCATTGCTCCTCCAACATATTTTTAAATAGTTGTCAGCGCGCAATGTTGATGATTTACTTTTTCTGAACAGACATGCAGACACCTCACGTATACAATATATCCCCCTTCCCCATTTTCCCAAACCTCACTAAAAGCGAAGAGACTATTTTTGTTATGATAATGATATGACCCTTCCAAATTTTTTGAGCCATCCCTAATATTTTGCTACAATAAATTGCAACAAGTCCAAATTTAACTTTCAGCAGTACTTCGTGAAGATGTCTGTTACCTCTGTTGCGGTAGTGTTGTCAGCTCTTATAGTGACAGCCCTGTCCGCTATTCAAGTTGAAATTACAGCCAAACAGCCAAAAGGAATACAATTCTCCATACCAGGTAAAGGCCGCATATCCAAAGAAATGTATTTGACAAAAAGTCTGGGCTATGTATGACACATGCATATAAAAAAAGTTTAACTGCAATATTTTTACAGCCGCAAAATTTAATAAATTATGTGCAAAAACTAATTGCCAAAAAGAAGATTTATAATGTGTAATATTTGGCTCACTAGAGTGCTTTTCTAATCATTAGCTTAAACCTTTCTTGGCGATCTAAATTTAAGAAATTTCATTTAAATTTATTTGGCACTCTCAGTGCCAATACATTGGTTATGTAGTTTGTAGTCTTAAGACTTCAATCTGCTTGATTTTCAATTTTTTAAACTTAGCGTTATTCTAAAACAAATGTTCCGATTGCTTTTCCCACTAGCTCAAGTTTTGAGAATTTATTGTAAAACTAAATTGCGATTGTTCATGGGCCACGCACTCACAGATCACTAAGAGCCTTGGTATACTTTACCGATAAGATTTCTTTTTTTTTAAATCTAAAAGAAGAAATAAAAAGTTCGTCATGCTATGCGTAAGACGCCCATTCGTGTAGAGGTTGAAATCTACAAAGTCCAAGCGTCGTTATCTTTAGGACTAAAAAAAAAGCAAAAATTAAAGACCAACAAAGTGCACGATAACTTAGACTAAATGTCATTTATTTATATTAAAATTTATATGAAATTAATTTTTAAAAATTACCATGGAATAATATGCAGAATAGGTTGAACACGAAACATCTGTGAATACATTTTTTTATATTCAATTAAAAAGTCCAATGTGTGCTCCATTGAGAAGTCCATTTCTATTTCCACCATGCTAGTAAATCACTGTGTCAAAAACTTAATCATCAAGCCTATGTTAGATATGAAAGTTAATGTCGATGTCCTGCATCATCTATTCTAGATGCGGGCTACTCCATGGTTGGCCTACATTATAGTATCAACAAACCTGTTGCTGGAGTCGCAGCCGGAGATTACAACGTGGACATCAGAACAAAGACAGGTCAGTTGATTTAGTCATGTGAATGGTCATCAGAACAAAGACAGGTCAGATGATTTAGTATTGGGAAAGGTTATTACAAAAATGACATGTCAGTCAATTAAGACCTGTGAAAGGTCATTTAACGCATCACGTCAACTTATGATATGTAAATGAGGTCACGCAAAGTGATGTAACAATATGTCACAATATCAAACGTTAACAATTTTGGAAGCCTAATTAGGTACTTGCTCTGCGTCCAATTTTGACTCAGTGGGTCATTAATAAACATTATACATCGTACACTATACATTAAACACAGTACCTTATACATCATATACTATACATTAAACACAGTACATACATCATATACTATACATTAAACACAGTACCTTATACATCATATGTTATACATCTTACACGATACACTTTACATCATATCAGGAGAAAGTGTTTACAAATTATCGTAAATAAACGAATCGTTAAGAGCCTCGAAATAAGTTGTCATTGAAATATAAAAATATTCTTTCAGGAAACAACTTTGTTTATGAGGATAACAGCGTGACCTTGAACCCAGGTGATAAGGTCAATTACTGGGTACTGACCATTGCCACATCTGGGGAAGGAGTACAACTCTTGGATCAATCTTTTACCTATAGTGGTGAGTTTGACATGGTTTTGAGTTTGGAGTAATTAATTACTAAGTGTGCAGATAGGAGAATGAGTCGGTTTGGTGTGCACATAGTAAGGTTATGCGGGGTGGTGTGCAAATAGTAGAGCAGTACGGTTTGGTGTGCAAATAGTAAGGTTTTGCGGGGTGGTGTGCAAATAGTTTAGCAGTGCGGTTTGGTGTGCAAATAGTAAGATTTTGCGGGGTGCAGCGGCGTAGCGTGGGTATGTGCCGCCCGGGGCAGAAACCAAATTTGCCCCCCCCCCGCTACCGAAAAATATGTTAACGTTATAAGGTAAATAAAAAATAATTAGAAAGTAATAATAAGGACACTATATATTTTTTATGTTAAAAAGAAAGGCTTCATTACTTTAATGAAATTAAAGTGTTATATTTTTCCTCATGGCTCAATCTTTCATGTATCAATGTTTTCAGCCATGGCATGCTCAATAGCCTAAATAACAATAGATTAGACAATATTTGGTGTATTCGTAATTGATAGTCATTAATTTTTCATTAAAATAATTATAGAGAAGCCCTTTTAACACCTTGCGTTTCTTAAGACAGTTGTAAGCAATGTTCAAATTAATTATATTATTTTAGACAGGATAACTTCGAGCCTAAATACCTTTATAAAATTAAATAAACCACCTAGTCTTGAATTCATTAATTTTATTTTCTATTGATGGGGTTAAAATATTCCTTGCCTGACTATGTCATGTGGGATATTTCGAATACTCTAATTTGAAGACAAAATTTCAAAGTCCAGTAGAATAGCTGGTGTACGAAAATCATGTCTGTTTTCTAAATTCTATATAACTGCCAAAGTCTCACACGAATTTATAAACTAATCTCATCTTATGAAGAAACCAAATTTCTTCTTAACTGTTATTCTACATAGCATGGATACATGCATATTTGCTCCGATCACCAAAGATTTGCTATCCTGTTCTTTGATTGGAAGTTTCGATTAAAATGATGAGGTCTCCACATAAATGTTTAACAAATGTCAAAGCATCCCTTAAGTATTCCATTCCATTAGTTTCCCTATGAGTAGCCACTGCTAAGAATTTTTGTTGTTGAGCACTATAAGTTTATAAAGAATTTCGGGCATTTAAAAAAATATAACTTTGAAAATAAAGAGATTTCAATGTGACTAGCAAAGTTCCTGCGACTGTTCGTGTGTTGAGATTTTTTTCTGCATATTTCAGTGCTATAGCTTACAAACTACCTCAAAATGGCTCCATGGTAATGTTATATTCATTATTTTGTATCCTGAATTCTGAAAGCCTGGCTTGTAGAAGCAGTCAGGTATTTCCAACAGTGTATGGACTTGGAAAAGAATACGTAACAACGTTCAAGTGTAATAAAATAGTTGGAGAATTCGTTTCAGTTGGGGTATCATGTTAATAAATTAGCTTTAACTGTTTGAACGACTTTGACATGAGATTTTATGTTTTTGCGTCTTTGTTGAAATCTTGTATACTTTCCATCCCTTAAGAATTATTAACACACGTTGGGCCTGTACAGTCCATTTTTAAAGGTCATCATTTATTCAAAATCATTTCAGAAATGCCGTAAGCAGATTCATTTTCGCTTCAATGAAATCTTTGAAAGATTCTACAACGTCCAATTTTGTTTCTCAATCTTTACATATCACACAACTGGACTTGTTTGATCCTTATGTCAAATATACGAAGAGCTATCAAATACAATGGAACAATGTTTGGTATCTTTTTATTGAAGAAAGATGATTTTTTGTGAACTGTGTCTCCTAAAAATGCTATGAGCTCAGTTTGAATTTTAGATGACTAGTTTTTTACCCCTCTTCCCACTATGTTTTCTGAGTGCTCGAACGTACTTTGCAAGCTAATGCATTAGTTCCAGAATATTGCCTTTATTTGCAACAGTATTACCCTCTCTATGACCTCAAAAAGTCACATTCAATTTCTCCAGGATTTAATAATGTTAAATATTCTAACAATAATTTCTTGCCACTTTGTTTTATCTTTTACAAAAACTAATTGTCGGTCTTTATTAATAGTCTATTCTTTTTATCCAATTTCTGATTCCCTCCATTTGCAAAAAACGTTGGCTTTTATTTTATTAACATTTACTTTCACACTTTAACAATTAGCTAATTAACAACGAGAAATTTGGCGCCCCGCCCCCCCCCCAATTTTGTATTTACTTGTGCCCAGTTTTAATTCCATTAGATAAGCAATTATTTCCATTATCTTTGTTTATGCCACAAAACAAAAGACATTAAAATTATAATCAGCCATATAAATACGCCAACAATTTTTTCCAGTAGTTAACTTTCGTTAAAATCAGACTTGAATCAGTTATATATACCAGCATATTATTATCATTCTATCAGCCCCTATGTTTTCCAGCTCAGTAACATTGGTATTAGAAGACTTTAGATTTATAATGGAGTTTGAAGTTTTGCATTAGAAGCGCTCTCATATTTTAACACAGTTCTTCATTTCGTTTAATTTTGTTTTTCTTGGCTTTTATTTTATTTTATTAAAATTTATTTTCACGTTTTAACAATTAGCTAATGAACAAAGAGGACTTTGCCGCCCCCTCCCCCACACACCCAAAATTTGAAAACAGGCGGCTGTCAAATTTTAACAATCAATGAATTTATCACCACATCAGTGTCACGTTCTCATTCTAATTTAGTCTCTGTTTTTTAAATTTTATTACAATAGTATTAGTATCAGAAGAATTTATATCCAATAAGGAGATTGAAGTTTTGGCAGTTAAAACGTTCACATGCTTTTGGATAGTTCCTTTATGTCTTTAATTAATTTCTTATTTGGCTTTTCTTTAATTTCGATTGTAAAAAACTCCTCTTTCTTTAAAATAATTTCATTTTAAGAAACTAATTAACGACTAGGAATTTGCCGCCTCTGGCAAAGTGCCGCCCGGGGCATTTGCCCCCCCCCCTACTAAGCCACTGGCGGGGTGATGTGCAAATAGTTGAGCAGTGCGGTTTGGTGTGTACATACTAGAGTTATGCGTTTTGATGTTCGGGGCATGGGTTGGGTGGAGAAATGTGTGAAGGTGTTCATGTAGAAAAGTGGTGAATAGTTGTGTGATGGTGTTCATGTAGAAAAGTGGTGAATAGTTGTGTGATGGTGTTCATGTAGAAAAGTGGTGAATAGTTGTGTGATGGTGTTAATGTAGAAAAGTGGTGAATAGTTGTGTGATGGTGTTCATGTAGAAAAGTGGTGAATAGTTGTGTGATGGTGTTCATGTAGAAAGTGGTGAATAGTTGTGTGATGGTGTTCATGTAGAAAAGTGGTGAATAGTTGTGTGATGGTGTTCATGTAGAAAAGTGGTGAATAGTTGTGTGATGGTGTTCATGTAGAAAAGTGGTGAATAGTTGTGTGAAGGTGTTCATGTAGAAAAGTGGTGAATAGTTGTGTGATGGTGTTCATGTAGAAAAGTGGTGAATAGTTGTGTGATGGTGTTCATGTAGAAAAGTGGTGAATAGTTGTGTGATGGTGTTCATGTAGAAAAGTGGTGAATAGTTGTGTGATGGTGTTCATGTAGAAAAGTGGTGAATAGTTGTGTGATGGTGTTCATGTAGAAAAGTGGTGAATAGTTGTGTGATGGTGTTCATGTAGAAAGTGGTGAATAGTTGTGTGAGGGTGTTCATGTAGAAAAGTGGTGAATAGTTGTGTGATGGTGTTCATGTAGAAAAGTGGTGAATAGTTGTGTGTATAACTGGGGATGTAGCTGGGATGGGTTTAGGGTGGCATGGAGGCCTGGAAACGGAGCAGGGTGGCCGTTCAGTCTGGGAAGCGTGGGCCGCTCGCCTGCGTTATTCAAATTATGAAATATTTAATAGCAGGTGTGATGTTAGTTTTGCTGTGGTGGAAATAAGTGTTCACATGACACATAAAATGTTACCAATATGGGAATCGACGTCTGATGTAGCGGGACTGATGGGAAAACAGGAAGCGGAAGTCATGACCTTTGCACCAATTTTATGTATTAACTAGAATAATCAGCTTTAAAAAAAGTGGGGGGGGGGCATTTGTGCAAGCAAATCTAACAACATCAACCACATTGTGCTTGCATTGGTGCAGGGAGAAATGGTGGACTGTAGATGGGGTGTTGGTGCAGGGAGAAGATGGGGTGTTGGTGTAGGGAGAAGATGGGGTGTTGGTGTAGGGAGAAGATGGGGTGTTGGTGTAGGGAGAATATGGGGTGTTGGTGTAGGGAGAAGATGGGGTGTTGGTGTAGGGAGAAGATGGGGTGTTGGTGTAGGGAGAAGTGATGTGTTGATGTAGGGAGAAGATGGGGTGTTGGTGTAGGGAGAAGATGGGGTGTTGGTGTAGGGAGAAGATGGGGTGTTGGTGTAGGGAGAAGATGGGGTGTTGGTGTAGGGAGAAGATGGGGTGTTGGTGTAGGGAGAAGTGATGTGTTGGTGTAGGGAGAAGATGGGGTGTTGGTGTAGGGAGAAGATCGGGTGTTGGTGTAGGGAGAAGTGATGTGTTGGTGTAGGGAGAAGATGGGGTGCTAGTGTAGGGAGAATATGGGGTGTTGGTGTAGGGAGAATATGGGGTGTTGGTGTAGGGAGAAGATGGGGTGTTGATGTAGGGAGAAGTGATGTGTGGTGTAGGGAGAAGTGATGTGTTGGTGTAGGGAGAAGATAGGGTGTTGGTGTAGGGAGAAGATGGGTTGTTGGTGTAGGGAGAAGATAGGGTGTTGGTGAACAGAGGTGTAATGAGCCAAATGTTTGCCAACAGCCAGTGAATTGTTTTACTGACTTTTAATTGTGATTTACTTTCAATCACCTCAAAACGGGCATTCTTGAAGTCAATTTTGGTTTCTTTACAATTTGTACTCTGTAAAACTCATTCGGGTAAAAAAAAATGTCTGGGTCCTCATATTGTCTATTGCAGCGGTTACCAACCTGTGGGTCGCGACCCCCAGACGCGTTTTCTTGGGGTCGCCAACTGTCGACTGGTAAACCTTACATGTGGAAGAAAGTCGGCAGTCCCAAGCCTGCGCTCTTCTTGGGGCTTCCCGGAAGATCCCCACAGCCGTCTGGCCCTCCTGGACTAAAACATTCAATCTGATGCAAATCTGCTCTATCTTTTAAAAACTTTATTGAAAATAACTCTTTTTTATTTCATGTGGGTCGCGGGTCACATGGCTTATATAAAAAGGGGTCACCACCCAAAAAAGGTTGGGAACAACTGGTCTATTGAATCTGACCCCCCCCCCTGCATTTTTTTCTTTTCAGGTGCAGCAACAACCGCAGCGACGACAAAACCAACAGTCGCCACCCAACCCACCACCAAACAACCAGCACCGACGCTCGCGACCATCCTGGCCACCACAGCCAAGCCGGTCAACCACATCCCATCTCTGGGGGACAACACGGGAAACACCGGTCACACGGGGAGTCTGGGCTCTCTGGGAGACAATGAGAACATCAACACCGCACAAACACGGTACAAACACAGGTACAAACACGGTACAAACACAGGTACAAACACAGGTACAAACACAGGTACAGCACCGTACAAACACAGGTACAAACACAGGTACAACACGGCATAAACACAGGTACAAACACAGGTACAAACACATGTACACACACTGGTACAACACAGGGGCAAACACTGGTACAAACACTGGTGCAAACACAAACACAGGTACACAAACTCAGGTGAAAGGCAGAAACATATTTAAAATACAAACGCAGGTAAAACCATGTGTAAGCAAAACATGTACAAAAATAGTTACAAACACAAATATATGTATAGTTCCTAACACATGTACACACATAGTTACAAACACATGTACACACATAGTTACAAACTCATATACAAACATAGTTACAAACATATGTACTAAAAAGTTACTAACACATGTACAAAAAAGTTACTAACACATGTACACATAAAGTTACAAACATATGTACAAACATAGTTACAAACACATGTACAAACAAAGTACAAACAGTACAAAGTTACAAACACACACGTACACACACAGTTACAAACATATGCACACACATAGTTACAAACATGTGTACAAACATAGTTACAAACACATGTACAAACAAAGTTACAAACACAAGTACACACATAGTTACAAACACACGTACGAGATAACAGACCAGTACTAGCACCTAAAATGACCAAAACAAAGACACGTGACTAGCACCTGAAATGAAACAAAACAAAGACCTCAACTAACACTGGAAAAAGAGCAATACAGACGAAGGTTTTCTGGCATTACAAAGACGCCAGTGCAAATCTTTGAAATACAGCCAACTGCAAACTCTTTTTTTTTCCAATAAAATAATTATACCGTAAACATATCCTGCAAATGATAAACCAGCAAATAATCGGTGATTGGCCTTCAGACAAATTGACCAAAAGTAGGTCGCTGTGGTTCAACCTTACTCAAATCCTCCCTTAAAGGAATACAGATTGCAGTTAAAGTAAATGCATTTTGAAATATCTTGTTTCTTTGTTGAGCAAAATTAACTCCTAAGATCAGAGAGTGTCTAAAAATAAAAAGGAAGGATTTTGTTTGCGATAAATGCAACACATCGTTTTTAAAATGAAAATGAACGTTGTGGTGACGATTCGTGAACGCTGGTGATAACAATATATATATATAGAGTTTTTTGATAATTTAAATGAAAGGACATTTATTACTAAAAAAAGTTACCGTTAATCTTAAAAACTCCCCCCCCCCACAGAATTTTCCCACATAGATGTATTACGTCACCATTTTTGTTGTTCGTCTCTCAGGTGCTGTGACACAGCCGCAGAACACGGGGTCAGGTGGAGGTACAACAGTCATGGTTGCTGCAGGTATTATCTCCCGGTAGCGTGTATTGGCTCGTGTGGTTTGTGTAAGAAATCGTGTTTCTAAAATTGAAGAGCTACAAGTATGTCGTAATAGTTCGAATGCACAGAAGAGCGCCGCCACAATCATTATTTAACTTTGATTAATTTTTGTTGTTATTTTTGGCCTGTTTTAAAAGTAATTTTTCCCTCAAGGAGAAAAAAATGAAGACGAAAAAATGAAGAAAGGAATAACTATCACTAAACCTACCCCTAACCCTAAAACCTATCACTAATCCTAACCCTAAAACCTATCACTAATCCTACCCCTAACCCTAAAACATATCACTAAACCTACCCCTAACCCAAGAACCTATCACTAAACCTACCCCTAACCCAAAAACCTATCACTAAACCTACCCCTAACCCAAAAACCTATCACTAAACCTACCCCTAACCCAAAAACCTATCACTAAACCTACCCCTAACCCAAAAACCTATCACTAATCCTACCCCTAACCACAAAACCTATCACTAAACCTACCCCTAACCCTAAAACTTATTCCTAAACTTAAAATGTGATAGTGATTCTGTCAGGGACAAACCAATGAAAAAATAAATATATTATGTTTAAAAAAATGTAAAGAAAAGAGAGAGAAAAAACGCTCCAACTTAAAATCAATCAATTTGACAACAAAGGTGCTGACAACATTCGTTCTTTTTAAAATTATAATGAAAAGTTTATAATTATAAACTCGCTTACTCTTTAATTTAAGAAACATGATTTCTTACTCTTCAATTTAAGAAACAAGATTTGTTACACAAAGCACACGACTGAATACATACTATCATTATCTCCCTCTAGACCCCTCACCCTCTTTACAATTCTCATGTTTGTTTTCCTAAAATAAAATTTAAATTAAAAATAAAATTATGTAGTATAGGTTGATTAGCTATTATATTTCACAGAAACGGATACAAGAAATTGCAACCAAGTGTCACATGTTTAAAACAAATTGAATTCACTCGTAATCTGTGGTCTCAAAACAAATGAAGAACAAATTATAAGAGTAACTTAAATAATAATTAAATGTTACCTTATGACAACATATTTATTTTTAAAAACAACATCATTTGTAAAAGAAATTGTCATTTTAAAGCGTATTTCATAAATAACATTCTTTTACAATTAAATTACCCTCTTGAAGTGAATTTTGTATAATGTTTGCTTGAAGACATTTACAATTTGATTCTATTGATTTTCATTGATGTGAATGACATGAAACAATACTTTGAAAAAATGGATGGGGACGGGGGACGGGACAAACATTCCAAAACGTAGGAGATAATTAGAAATGTTACAAATCTTGACTTATAGTACTTGAACCCACTCAGATCCTTACAACAAAGAGTCGACTTGCACCAGCTACCCGTGTCTCATCTTTGAAGAGAACTTTGACAAGCTGGACACCAAACTGTGGGAACACGAGATCACAGCTGGTGGGGGCGGGGTGAGTAGGTGTCTAAGAAAATGGTGCAAATTTGTGGGGTGGTTGGGGGGGGCTAGAGATTGGGGGAATAGTGAGGGAAAGGGGGGAGAGATGGGGTAGATAGAGGAGGAAGGTGAGAGATGGTGTAGATAGAGGAGGAAGGTGAGAGATGGGGTAGATAGAGGAGGAAGGTGAGAGATGGGGTAGATAGAGGAGGAAGGTGAGAGATGGGGTAGATAGAGGAGGAAGGTGACAGATGGGGTAGATAGAGGAGGAAGGTGACAGATGGGGTAGATAGAGGAGGAAGGTGAGAGATGAGGTAGATAGGGGAGGAAGGTGAGAGATTGACCTATAGATCTTAAGGAGAGGATAGTAGAGAGGGAGGAAGGGATAGAGAAAGAGAGGAAAATGGAGGGAGAGAGATAAAAAAAAGTGTACAAATTGCATAGAAGATAGATCTGTGAATAAATGTTTGTTAAAATACTTTAAACCCCTATGGTTGATTAGAGGAATGTATTTAAAGGTGTTCTCAGTGCTCTAACAATGAGATTGATAAACTCAACATTCAGTCTGCAATAAACTGTACCGGTAATCTTCAGTAATCTTCGGCAATCTTGTTGTAACCCAGAGAAATATTCTCACTTTTGGTGACTATTTTATTTTCAGAACTGGGAGTTCCAATATTACACCAATAATAGGTCCAATGCTTACGTCAAAGACGGAAAACTCTTCCTTAAACCGGTGAGTTATTTATAGCATTCAGACACTATCCAGATTGAGTTCAGTCCCATATACTGACTCTATAGGATTCTGCATACAAAGACGTAGAAGCAAATCTCCATTTATTTACTTATTGTAAGTTTAACTTTCTTTGCAGACCTTGACAATTGACCGATTTGGGCCAGATTTCCTTGAACACGGAACACTCAATCTTTGGGGTAAGCCTGAAGCTTTGTTTAACATTTTGTTGTTATTCTTTGATAAACTCATACACATTTTTTAACATAAAAATGGAATAATCGGTCGTCGACAATATTTTATGGGTTAAATTTTGCTTTGAATTGAAATATATCCATCGTGTCACTGTGTGCACATCTTTGTTATATCTTATTTTCCTTGTTTTCCTCTTGTCATCCTGTCATTCAGGCGCCAACCCCACTGACACATGTACGGGCCCACAGTTCTGGGGTTGCGAGAGGACCGGTATGCCAGGTCAGGTGCTCAACCCCATCCAATCAGCGCGTCTCAGAAGTTCAAGATATTTCAACTTTAAATATGGCCGCCTGGAGGTCGAGGCCAAGATGCCGACCGGCGATTGGTTGTGGCCCGGTAAGTGACGTCACTCTGTGCGGTGGTTCTCACAACTGGTTGGATGATTCATTTCTTGTTTGTCTTCAGTCTAAATTTGTGGCAGAGACTCTTTTTGCGGATGAGGAGGGGGCGGGGGCTGAGGATGTAGGCTTACAGCGCTATTCAAAAATCAGGAAAAAAATTCTTTAAAAAATGTTGAACTTTATATTATATAGATATACTGTATCTTTATTTAATAACTCGAAATATCCGCCAAACTATGTTGACAGGAATCCGAAACTTCACATCAGCAAGAGTTTCTCCTCGCATTCAGATAACACTTTATTAAAATATCATTTGTACTTGACCCCCCTCCCCCCACCTCCAACATATTCCACCGCATATTTCTGCCCATCCTTAATTTCAACACCCCACACCCTTTAAAGCACAGGTTAAATAAAACATCATTTTTACAAAATCTTTCCAAAGGGAGAAACAATATTACACTTTCAGAAATATTTTGTGGCTATTTTTAAAAAAATTGCTTTTAGCGAAGATGCATGTAATTTTATCTGGGTTACATATATCAAATTACGCTAAACTGACACCAAGAGAATTACGACTTAAAGTAGTTTGATACATTATTCCTGACATTATTTCTTGTCATCACTGTGAATTGTTTCTCTTTATTTATAAAACTTTAAAGCCAGCTATTTACGTCATCCTAGCACCACGAGCGCAGCACACAAGTATATGAATGAGTCTATCAGATGTTCAGCTGACTTTAGGCGTTAAAAGGGAAAGAAAAATATATAATAGAGAAACAGTTTCAGAAGTAATTCTGAGAATCACTGTGAATCAGTTTCGGGAGTAATGGTGAGAATTAGTCTGTGAAGTAATTGTGACAACCATTTTCATTACTAATGATGAGAATTAGTCTGTGAAGTAATTGTGACAACCAGTTTCATTACTAATGATGAGAATTAGTCTGTGAAGTAATTGTGACAAACAGTTTCATTACTAATGATGAGAATTAGTCTGTGAAGTAATTGTGACAACCAGTTTCATTACTAATGATGAGAATTAGTCTGTGAAGTAATTGTGACAACCAGTTTCATTACTAATGATGAGAATTAGTCTGTGAAGTAATTGTGACAACCAGTTTCATTACTAATGATGAGAATTAGTCTGTGAAGTAATTGTGACAACCAGTTTCATTACTAATGATGTGAATAAGTTTCAGCAGTATTAGTGAGAAATTCGTTCCAAGAGAAAGTTCTACATAGACCCCCAATTTACCATATGCCATGACAAATTATATTAGAAAAAATTAAGTTGAAATAAGAATTTCGAGAATTATTTATTAAAAGAATGTACAAACTTACAGACCAAACAGCTGTGAAAATATATTCAAAACCCCCCCCCACCTCTCTCACTACCATAGATCATAGATCATAGAACATAGAACCTTATCGCTTTCCCCGTTCTTTCGTTGGCAAATCATTATTTGTGGGAAAAGGGAAACAAGCGTAGACATAACAAAGAAAAACGAATTTAAGATAAACGATTTCTAAAAAATATAAAACATGTGCGTACAATTGATGATTAACTAGACGTGTGGCCTGAGACGGGCATCGAATTATTTAATTTAAAAATGTGAGTACGTGTGTAGTATTACGGGTTGGTGGTTGGGGGTGGGGATAAGGGTGGGGGTATCTGTCGTGTATCTTCATGAGTTTGAACGAGTTTAGTTAATCTTCAACAATAACAAACATTACCGATTGCCTGACATATCAAAGTACTCCATTTGTTGGGCCAAGCCCATTAATTTACCGGGCCCATTTTGAAACCACGCTTCACTGGGTCACACTGACCAGATTAAATCTATAACAAGAAAGGGAAAAGCTGAACTTACACATACATTTTTTTTTGCTCGTCATTTTCTCTTTAATGTTTATTTACATGATTGAGATAACAAATCAAAGGAAATGACAAGCAATTGAGACTTATATCAGCGGCTCTAAAATAATTCACAGATTATACAGATCAACAATCCATTAAAATAATATTAAATATTATTATAATTTTAAAAAACCCATTTATTTAATAATCTCTCTATCATCAAAAGGAAGCACAAAACAAGGACAAGCTGAATTCTAAATTAGAAAAATAGACAATTAAACAACAGGGAGATATTTTTGGGTTGTTTTTTTAATGTTGTGATTACGCAAAATTAACCAGCACGACAGGGATACAATTGATGGAAAAATTGAGTTTTAAAAAAATAAAAAGTTATCGAAAATATCAGAGATGTGACGAACGTTTCATGCGTCTAAAATGTTACAGTTGAAACTTTAAAAATGAATTCTATACATTCTTTGTTTAAATGATTATTTAACCCTTGCCTGACTGCAGTCTCCCCCACTCTACATCATTGTGATTTTTTAAAATAAAAATTAAATTACAATTTAAAAAAAAATACTTTAACAAAAGGGTACACATAGAATTCAAATCTTTGTTATCATGTTGTATTTTTATAAAGGTTGATACATCTTTTAATCTATTCATGTCTTTATACCAATGACCGTTTTACTTCTCCAGCCATTTGGCTGCTGCCAAGATGGAACACTTATGGAATCTGGCCAGCTTCCGGTGAGATTGATATCGTGGAGAGCAGAGGTAATTTCCTTGGTGTCATTCGCTATTGAAAATCTCTAGTTAATCTGAAACTTCGTTAAAATATTAGACGAGTTTGGTCCTTATTAACTGCACAACCAAGAACATCTTGGAGAATCTCTCTACTTGTGTTTTGACCAAGCCAAGTCCATGTATCGGAAAAACACAACAACCTACAACTTAATATCCTCTTTGCTTGATCAAGGTAACCTCCATTACAAAGACGACAAAGGACAGCCAGCTGGACTAGAGTCAATGGGCAGCACACTTCACTTTGGTCCATTTGTTGAAGCCAACCAGTGGCCCAAGGCTCATGCCTCCACGTAAGTAGAGATCTTCAAAAGACCAGGCATCTGAATCCACTAGGCATCTGAGCCCAGTATATAAAATTACAAGCTGAAAGGGGTGGAAACTTTTCCAGTGTTTATTACGCATTTAAAATTTGTAATGTTAAAAAAATAAACCCGTAAAAACGAAGTTTTAGAATATAAATCCCTTATATATGAGTTGTAACTAAAAGTATTGATTATGTTCAATATAATACGCACCGCGTGACAAATATTTACAGACTGAACGTGACTGAACTCTCCTTTCTGTAAAACACGGGGATGTGGTCATCGATGGCTGGGGTGAACTCCAGTGACCCGTGGAGGTCAACTATAGCAGACGTCTACATAGAGATAAATTAAAAATTCATTATTTTAATTACGGTACTTTCGATCGATCTGAAATTTTGATACAATGCATTCTTAGGTAACACAAGTCTATGTGCAAAGTTTCTGCTAGATAAGATCACGGCAAATGGGTCATTTTTGACTTTTGTCCGCGGGTTTGACCACGACAGAGAGAGATGACGACAAGACAGTGAAGTTAATATAAAGGATTTAAAAGCCATACAATTTCGAAAGTTTAACGAATAAATAGATTAGGTATTAACTGGAATACTTGATAGTATTATAACCACTGTGTATCCGAATACTTGATAGTATTATAACCACTGTGTATCCGAATACTTGATAGTATTATAACCACTCTGTATCCAATACTTGATATTATTATAACCACTCTGTATCCGAATACTTGATAGTATTATAACCACTGTGTATCCGAATACTTGATAGTATTATAACAATTCTATATCCGAATACTTGATAGTATTATAACCACTCTGTATCCGAATGTCTATACTCTGAAAATAAACTGATTAAGAAAGCACAACACCAACAAAGAAATTGATAATGTTGAAAATATTAACAAAGTTTCTGCTTAAATTTTTACAGAATTGCCGAATCTGGAACATTCGCTGACAGCTTCCATAAATATCAGCTGGATTGGGATGAACAGTCAATCAGGTGAATCTTCAACGCAATGATTGAGTGATTGTGAAATTTTGGATTGTGTGATTGTGAAATTTTGGATTGTATGATTGTGATATGTTGAGAAAGGTACTGTAGATTTGGAAAGAGGGATTGTGAAATGTTATAATTTGATTGCATTTTTTTATATTCGTTGGTAAAATTGGGTGGAATGGTTTCCAGTAGGTGATCAGGTAAAATTGAGTGAACTTTTAAAAGACATTGTTTAAAAAAAAACTATGGACAAGATTCACAGTCTTTTATGTATACCTTTTTAAATCTAGAAATTAATGACAAACAATGACCAAAAATAAATGTCATTGTTTGACATATGACCAAAATTAAATGTCGTTGTTTGACATATGACCAAAATTAATTGTCGTTGTTTGACATATGACCAAAATTAATTGTCGTTGTTTGACATATGACCAAAATTAAATGTCATTGTTTGACATATGACCAAAATTAAATGTCATTGTTTGACATATGACCAAAATTAAATGTCGTTGTTTGACATATGACCAAAATTAAATGTCATTGTTTGACATATGACCAAAATTAAATGTCGTTGTTTGACATATGACCAAAATTAAATGTCATTGTTTGACATATGACCAAAATTAAATGTCGTTGTTTGACATATGACCAAAATTAAATGTCGTTGTTTGACATATGACCAAAATTAAATGTCGGTGTTTGACATATGACCAAAATTAAATGTCGTTGTTTGACATATGACCAAAATTAAATGTCATTGTTTGACATATGACCAAAATTAAATGTCGTTGTTTGACATATGACCAAAATTAAATGTCATTGTTTGACATATGACCAAAATTAATGTCTGTTTGACATATGACCAAAATTAAATGTCATTGTTTGACATATGACCAAAATTAAATGTCATTGTTTGACATATGACCAAAATTAACTGTCGTTGTTTGACATATGACCAAAATTAACTGTCGTTGTTTGACATATGACCAAAATTAACTGTCGTTGTTTGACATATGACCAAAATTAACTGTCGTTGTTTGACATATGACCAAAATTAACTGTCGTTGTTTGACATATGACCAAAATTAACTGTCGTTGTTTGACATATGACCAAAATTAAACTGTCGTTGTTTGACATATGACCAAAATTAAACTGTCGTTGTTTGACATATGACCAAAATTAACTGTCGTTGTTTGACATATGACCAAAATTAACTGTCGTTGTTTGACATATGACCAAAATTAACTGTCGTTGTTTGACATATGACCAAAATTAACTGTCGTTGTTTGACATATGACCAAAATTAACTGTCGTTGTTTGACATATGACCAAAATTAACTGTCGTTGTTTGACATATGACCAAAATTAAATGTCGTTGTTTGACATATGACCAAAATTAACTGTCGTTGTTTGACATATGACCAAAATTAACTGTCGTTGTTTGACATATGACCAAAATTAACTGTCGTTGTTTGACATATGACCAAAATTAACTGTCGTTGTTTGACATATGACCAAAATTAACTGTCGTTGTTTGACATATGACCAAAATTAACTGTCGTTGTTTGACATATGACCAAAATTAACTGTCGTTGTTTGACATATGACCAAAATTAAATGTCGGTGTTTGACATATGACCAAAATTAAATGTCGGTGTTTGACATATGACCAAAATTAAATGTCGGTGTTTGACATATGACCAAAATTAAATGTCGGTGTTTGACATATGACCAAAATTAAACTGTCGTTGTTTGACATATGACCAAAATTAACTGTCGTTGTTTGACATATGACCAAAATTAACTGTCGTTGTTTGACATATGACCAAAATTAACTGTCGTTGTTTGACATATGACCAAAATTAACTGTCGTTGTTTGACATATGACCAAAATTAAACTGTCGTTGTTTGACATATGACCAAAATTAACTGTCGTTGTTTGACATATGACCAAAATTAACTGTCGTTGTTTGACATATGACCAAAATTAAACTGTCGTTGTTTGACATATGACCAAAATTAACTGTCGTTGTTTGACATATGACCAAAATTAACTGTCGTTGTTTGACATATGACCAAAATTAAATGTCATTGTTTGACATATGACCAAAATTAAATGTCGTTGTTTGACATATGACCAAAATTTACTGTCATTGTTTGACATATGACCAAAATTTACTGTCATTGTTTGACATATGACCAAAATTAACTGTCGTTGTTTGACATATGACCAAAATTAAATGTCGTTGTTTGACATATGACCAAAATTAACAATCGTTGTTTGACATCTGTCTCAGATTTACTGTCGACGGAAAAGAGATTCTAAACGTTAAGCCAGGTGATGGTGGCTTCTGGGAGTTCGGAGACTTCGAGGCAACTGGCAAGAGCAAGTGGGACAACCCATGGGCGGCCGGTGGTCACATGGCGCCATTTGACCAAGAGGTGAGGTCAACGTCACTGCAAATTTAGCTTACTCTATAAACCAATATGTTGACTTTACCACACATTTACATGGTAACTTGAACTCCAAGAGTGCACGTTAATGTGTACCAACAAAACTACATGTAAACTCTCTGTACCAAACTTCCAGTTAATTTTCACTTTACTGTAGTCGTTATCATTTAAATGTACTTATTGCTCCCCTAAATCTATTTAGTAGATGAAAAAGTTAAATTCACGGAAATGTATGTTGAATTTGTGAGTAAAGGAAACACATTTTTTTGGAACGAAGATACGTTTCTAACTTGCACCTAATGCTTGTCTAAATTTTAAATTAATTTAGCAGCTGGAAAAGGTTTAATTCATGGATATATATAAGTTTGCATTAGTGATTATAAAATGTACAGCAATACAAAACGTGTATTCTCAACAACCTCGATACCATTAATTGAAATGTCAAACGTTAAGATTTTACATTCCCAACATAAGATATATGGCGTTTAAGTTTATCGAAGTACTAAAAAATGTAATCTATTAATTCTCTTAAGATTTCTATGTTTACCCTTAAGATAAACAATGAATTAGATCTCTCCAGTTTGTTAAATAAATAATCTTCACCAGTTACTGCATCTACAATAATATAAAAGAGCCCCCTTAAAATATGAAAATCCAGTTCAGACGTCAGTTACGTCCCTTTTGCATCAACAAAAATCGTAAACTTTGGTATACTGAAATCTCTTTAATTCAATGAGTCATTGATCACGTGGTAACACCCACTGTTCTCATTGGCCAGTTTTACATCATCATGAACGTTGCTGTGGGTGGCGTCGGTTTCTTCCCGGACAACTTCGTCAACTCACCGTACCCCAAGCCATGGAATGACCACGCTGGACATGCTGCCACAGCTTTCTGGAATGCCAGGTTAGTGGATGAAAGTGGTCTATGCCAGGTTAGTGGATGAAAGTGGTCTATGCCAGGTTAGTGGATGAAAGTGGTCTATTCCATGTTAGTGTATGAAAGTGGTCTATGCCAGGTTAGTGGATGAAAGTGATCTATGACAAGTTAATGTATGAAAGTGGTCTATGACAAGTTAATGTATGAAAGTGGTCTATGCCAGGTTAGTGGATGAAAGTGGTCTATTCCATGTTAGTGTAGGAAAGTGGTCTATGCCAGGTTAGTGGATGAAAGTGGTCTATTCCATGTTAGTGGATGAAAGTGGTCTATGCCAGGTTAGTGGATGGAAGTGGTCTATGCCAGGTTAGTGGATGAAAGTGGTATATGCCAGGTTAATGGATGAAAGTGGTATATGCCAGGTTAGTGGATGAAAGTGGTATATTCCATGTTAGTGTATGAAAGTGGTCTATGCCAGGTTAGTGGATGAAAGTGGTCTATTCCATGTTAGTGGATGAAAGTGGTCTATGCCAGGTTAGTGGATGAAAGTGGTCTATGCCAGGTTAGTGGATGAAAGTGGTCTATGCCAGGTTAGTGGATGAAAGTGGTATATGACAGATTAGTGGATGAAAGTGGTCTATTCCATGTTAGTGTATGAAAGTGGTCTATGCCAGGTTAGTGGATGAAAGTGGTCTATTCCATGTTAGTCGATGAAAGTGGTCTATGCCATGTTAGTGGATGAAAGTGGTCTATTCCATGTTAGTGGATGAAAGTGGTCTATGCCATGTTAGTGGATGAAAGTGGTCTATGCCAGGTTAGTGGATGAAAGTGGTCTATTCCATGTTAGTGGATGAAAGTGGTCTATGCCAGGTTAGTGTATGAAAGTGGTCTATGCCATGTTAGTGGATGAAAGTGGTCTATGCCAGGTTAGTGGATGAAAGTGGTCTATGCCAGGTTAGTGGATGAAAGTGGTCTATGCCAGGTTAGTGGATGAAAGTGGTCTATTCCATGTTAGTGGATGAAAGTGGTCTATTCCATGTTAGTGGATAAAAGTGGTCTATTCCATGTTAGTGGATGAAAGTGGTCTATTCCATGTTAGTGGATGAAAGTGGTCTATTCCATGTTAGTGGATGAAAGTGGTCTATGACAAGTTAATGTATGAAAGTGGTCTATGCCAGGTTAGTGGATGAAAGTGGTCTATATCAGGTTAGTTGATAATAGTGGTCTATGCCATGTTAGTGTATGAAAGTGGTCTATATCGGGTTAGTTGATAATAGTGGTCTATGCCATGTTAGTGTATGAAAGTGGTCTATTCTAGCTAGTGGATGAAAGTGGTCTATTCAGTTAGTGGATGAAAGTGGTCTATTCAGCTAGTGGATGAAAGTGGTCTATTCCAGGTAGTGGATGAAAGTGGTCTATTCCATGTTAGTGTATGAAAGTGGTCTATTCAGTTAGTGGATGAAAGTGGTCTATTCCAGTTAGTGGATGAAAGTGGTCTATTCCATGTTAGTGGATGAAAGTGGTCTATGCCAGGTTAGTGGATGAAAGTGGTCTATGCCAGGTTAGTGGATGAAAGTGGTCTATGCCAGGTTAGTGGATGAAAGTGGTCTATGCCAGGTTAGTGGATGAAAGTGGTCTATGCCAGGTTAGTGGATGAAAGTGGTCTATTCCATGTTAGTGGATGAAAGTGGTCTATGCCAGGTTAGTGGATGAAAGTGGTCTATGCCAGGTTAGTGGATGAAAGTGGTCTATGCCAGGTTAGTGGATGAAAGTGGTCTATGCCAGGTTAGTGGATGAAAGTGGTCTATGCCAGGTTAGTGGATGAAAGTGGTCTATGCCAGGTTAGTGGATGAAAGTGGTCTATGCCAGGTTAGTGGATGAAAGTGGTCTATGCCAGGTTAGTGGATGAAAGTGGTCTATTCCATGTTAGTGGATGAAAGTGGTCTATGCCAGGTTAGTGGATGAAAGTGGTCTATGCCAGGTTAGTGGATGAAAGTGGTCTATGCCAGGTTAGTGGATGAAAGTGGTCTATGCCAGGTTAGTGGATGAAAGTGGTCTATGCCAGGTTAGTGGATGAAAGTGGTCTATGCCAGGTTAGTGGATGAAAGTGGTCTATTCCATGTTAGTGGATGAAAGTGGTCTATTCCATGTTAGTGGATGAAAGTGGTCTATTCCATGTTAGTGGATGAAAGTGGTCTATTCCATGTTAGTGGATGAAAGTGGTCTATGCCAAGTTAGTGGATGAAAGTGGTCTATGCCAGGTTAGTGGATGAAAGTGGTCTATGCCAGGTTAGTGGATGAAAGTGGTCTATGCCAGGTTAGTGGATGAAAGTGGTCTATGCCATGTTAGTGGATGAAAGTGGTCTATGCCAAGTTATTGGATGAAAGTGGTCTATGCCAGGTAGTGGATGAAAGTGGTCTATGCCAGGTTATTGGATGAAAGTGGTATATCGCACACACTCTCTCTCTCTCTTCATCTTCCTCTCTCGCACTACCAAACACTCAAAATAAGCACATACTTGTCATTACATATCTAACTTGTTTTTGTTGACAACCTCAAATATTATCAAAGCTTTAAGAAACTTTGCTTTTACGCTTCAAAAATTAAACTGTTGTCCTGTCCACATCTCACATCAAACTTCTTGTTCTGGTTACATCTCTTATCAAACATCTTGCTCTGTGTACATCTCTCATCTTCTAACATCTCTCATCAAACATATTCCTCTGTTTACATGTCTTATCAAAATTCTTGCTCTGTTTGCACCTCTCATCAAACATCTTGCTATGTTCATATCCTTCATCAAACCATTATTTCCTCTCTGCTCCCCATCTGTTCCCACTTCCCAAAGTGTCAGGGAATATCCTATATTAACGACCATTCTCTCCCGTTCCTGTGTTATCATGAAGAGCTCTCTTGTGTTGAGAATGCTATTTACTCGTGGAAGGAATTGATTGGCCGTTTGAATTTCCTGAGCGCAATTAGCGATTAGCCGCCCGGGGCCAATTAATCAGGTCAAATGATGTTGGCATCCAAGAGTGACTTTACTATAATTGATATCTGATTGGCCGCGGATTGATCTTCATATTGACCTATATCCTTAGTTATATCCTCAATGTCAGATAGTTTTCCAGGGGCGGATTAAGATTGCACGGGGCCTCTGACAGCAATCCCACCTGGTGCCCGGTCCAGCCACATTTATTACACAATATAATAAGTTTTGGGCCCTTAAATCTTTGCATGGCTTTAGCCCAATCAGCACCCCCCTCAATCCGCCATAGGTTCTGTCTGTTCTCATCAAATTGTTTACCTGGTGACGTCCAAGGGTTCACATCAAATTGTTTACCTGGTGACGTCCAAGGGTTCACATCAAATTGTTTACCTGGTGACGTCCAAGGGTTCACATCAAATTGTTTACCTGGTGACGTCCAAGGGTTCACATCAAATTGTTTACCTGGTGACGTCCAAGGGTTCACATCAAATTGTTTACCTGGTGACGTCCAAGGGTTCACATCAAATTGTTTACCTGGTGACGTCCAAGGGTTCACATCAAATTGTTTACCTGGTGACGTCCAAGGGTTCACATCAAATTGTTTACCTGGTGACGTCCAAGGGTTCACATCAAATTGTTTACCTGGTGACGTCCAAGGGTTCACATCAAATTGTTTACCTGGTGACGTCCAAGGGTTCACATCAAATTGTTTACCTGGTGACGTCCAAGGGTTCACATCAAATTGTTTACCTGGTGACGTCCAAGGGTTCACATCAAATTGTTTACCTGGTGACGTCCAAGGGTTCATGTTACTTGTCTGTTGACCTGAAGACGTCGGTTATCTCCCCTTATATTTAACTTATATAATGTGGAACAATTTTCACTGGCCAGTAGCTAACTTGAAACATATTAACCCATCGCCAGCTAGTCTGTTTCAAACAATTTCTGAAGCACTGTCGTAATATTTAACTCGTCGAGTCTGTGGTAAATGACAGATGTTTTTTAAATATTTTATTTTTAAGATTTTAGAATTTTTTATTTATCAAAGTGTTGATGTTGAAAAATCGAAGTATAGGAGTAGCCGCACTTACGACAAGCTGGGGTGTTTGACCGATAAGATGTCAAAAGGTTTGAATAACTTCAGAACGTAATAATATTCCTTTAATAAACAACTTAGACTCCAACCTTACTCTCAAGTTTTTCTCTTTATTTGTTTCAGGAATAACTGGCTCCCTACGTGGAACCTGGACAAAGACAACGGCGAAGGAGCTGCCATGCAGGTGAACTACATCAAGGTCTGGAAGATGGGGCCAACCCCGTCTTAACTGATGGACGAGGCGCTAATCAATAGATTTGGTGAATGAAACCCTCTGTGGTTCGATGAACAACGAAGTGATGCCTACCAGTGTTCGGAAACCTGAACACATTCGAAGGAGTGTTTTAAATCGTCATGAGTGTTTAAATTATGTTCACTTCAGTGTTTAAAAAAAATGTTCATAGTCGTGTTCAAACAGAAGAAAAAAAAATGTGTCTTTTCTCTCCTTGTGTTTTTCTTTCCATTCCCCCCCCCCAAAGATTATCTGCCCATGTCCATTATCCCTAGCCCGTAGGCCTGGTATTTAGTTTTATACGTTAATTAAATAAATGTCACGAATTCTTATTGTCATTTTAAATAAAGTGTTTTTCAAATTTTAATCGATTACTTTTTAAAGCTGTTGGCTGAGGTTTATTTAGTTAATGCTGGCATCTCATCTAGGACTTTGGTTAATAATCTGGTATTAAATAAAATAAGTTGAAAAAAACTAACTACATGTAATAACAACATCTTAAGACATCAAAATATAATGAGAAGTCTAAAAACACAATTTTTCAACAGATAAATTTAAAAAGAAAAAGGAAATTTTGACATGAAATAAAGTTAAAAACGACTGTGTCTAAACATTTAAAAAAGAAAGAATTCATTTATTGATGATTTTTGCTATCATTGAAACAAACAACGAAATATTTGAATGGACTTTTGACTGACATGCACGTATTTTTAAATAACATTCAAAATATAAACATATTAATGAGGTTGTGAGACTGCAATTATATTATTTTCTCATAATATTTAGATTAAGGCAATTTGTTGGGTAAGTAGCAGATCTAAAAACGTAGAAACGATGAAATAAATATTTAAGCAAACCAGTATTTAGAGGGGAGGGCATGAAAACTAAACTTTTGGTTTAAAATGGTTTGTCTTAAGCAATAAATTTATTACTTCCATTGTCATGAATATTATTCATTGATTGATCGTACAATTTTAGACGTCAAAAGATCTTTTCCATAACGTAAACCTTTCAGCTGAGACAACTTTAAACACATTTGTACATGCGACATTTACACATTATGCCATAAATGGATTTTAATGACTTGTGGTTGCTACGTGAGCAAACAAAAAATATATAGTAAATTATATGGGACTTAAGCTTCTATCTGCAGAGCGATGTTATCAACAATTAAAGGATTTTAGTGACTGAAGACGTATTTTCAACAGAACAGTTGACTTGAAACTCTACTCATACAACATTTAATTAACAAGACAATAGTTTGATCAGCATACAATCCATCAGTATTTTAAAAACGCAGAAAACTTGGACGGTGGTAGATGATATCTAAAAGTAAAATAAACATAACACAATGGCAATATGTGCTTTAGAATTTCATAAATTTTTTTTAAAAAATCACTTAAAATAAAACAAATAACTATTATATCGTGAGAAGCATTCGCGACAAATATAAAGATAACAAAATTATGAAAGACTAATAAAATCATGAAACGTACAAATCACATATTTTTTTTAGCTAAGCTTCATAAGAAATATTGTAACTTAAATACAATCGTGGTAAAAGTAGCGCTCATTCACTAGACGAGAATCACTGGTGCGACCAAAGAATTTATTCGTAACCTTTAATTATCTTATCTTATATATTCACAGACGTTCTTATGCAGATAATTAATTCGTTCTACATTTATCCATGGTTCATGCATAGGGTTGCATTTTTAATATAGGTTCGAATGTTAATGGTGTGTTTGTTTCCCGGTTTGTTCAGTCAACCCATGCCACGACCAAGTTTCAGAATCTATGAAAGCACTCACAGTACTTCCCCACCCCTTCACCATCCTACATAATTGACACCTTCCCGTCTGAGACATTGATTCCCAGGACCCTTAGTTTCAAAATCTTTTCACACTTTTCACATATGTAAACCTCAAGAAAAAAAACAACAAAAAAAAACAACAACAACTTAATCTAAAGCTTCCTTCCGAAATATTTTTGACCAAACGTCGTTCGAAAACGTTAAAACTCGATTATCTGTATCCTAAATCTTTATTCCAAACCTTACTTCCAATCCTTTTTTCCCAAACATTTATTTAAAAACTTAAAAGTAAATAATCTTTATCCCAAACCTCAATTACCAAGCCTTTATTTCAAGACTTCCTTCCCCCAAAAAAATTAATTATTTATTTAAAAAGCTTTTAAAAAAATAATACAAACCAATTAAAAAAAATATTCAACAAACAAAATTCGTAAATAAAATTCAAAAACATAATAAAATCGTTTTCTTAAAATAATTTGAGAACTGCTATAATCTTTATAGAGCTATCGGCAATCAATGTTGACCCCAGCCAACACTCCCGGAAGACACAAATAGTTTGCATTCGGCTTATTTCAATATTTCCCACATCCAGAATAAATTAGGTGCTAAAATCCCGATTTTATGTGACGCAGTTGTAGAGCAACTCTCTTAGGACACAAAAATTAGATGAGGAATACTGTATTCAGAGAGACTTTTACTGATCACATCCAGGTACACAATAGACACCAGGAGAAAACAAGAAAAAAAAACAATAAATCAATCACGTTTTAAATCTCAACAATGCAAGATTCATATCTTTAAATAATTTTAAATATTTCGCTCTCATAGAGGTCTCCATTTAACGTAACTGATGAAGGACATCAAAATAATTTCTGAAAAAAAAAGTTTTAAAATACTCAAAATATTTGTGAGAGTCAGTGAGTCAGCTTTTAAAAGTGTTATTTAAAAGCAAAACATTTTTTCTAACATGATGTAAGGGTATAAATGTATAAAATTTAGACAGACAATAAAACACTTAAAATGCTTTATTCAAGTAATCTCATTAAAAAAATGTTTTAATCAACTAATCTCATAAAAAGACACATCCGGCCCAACTCTTAACAAAGTTTTGAAGACTACAAAGAGTCGCACGATTCAGTACTAAAGTATTTGAGTTGGGTAAAAACAATTGCACATTCAAAATACATCTTGGCGACTCAGAACTCAGATCATAAATCTATGACTACAATCATTATCTGAAACATTTTTATTAAGAGGATTTATGCTTAACATCTTTGTAAGTTCAATAACTCCAGTGTGTAGAGGAGCATCATTTAAAATTTTATTTTAAATGTTTTTCTGTAAATTGGTGGGTGGGGAGGGTGTGGATGGGTTGGTAGGAGGGTGTGGATTGGCCGATGGAAGGGAGTGTATGGGTTGGTAGGAGGGTGTGGATTGACTGATGGAAGAGAGTGTATGGGTTGGTAGGAGGGTGTGGATTGGCTGATGGAAGGGAGTGTGTGGGTTGGTAGGAGGGTGTGGATTGGCTGATGGAAGGGAGTGTGTGGGTTGGTAGGAGGGTGTGGATTGGCTGATGGAAGGGAGTGTGTGGGTTGGTAGGAGGGTGTGGATTGGCTGATGGAAGGGAGTGTGTGGGTTGGAAGGAGGGTGTGGATTGGCTGATGGAAGGGAGTGTGTGGGTTGGTAGGAGGGTGTAGATTGGCTGATGGCAGGGAGTGTATGGGTTGGTAGGAGGGTGTGGATTGGCTGATGGAAGGGAGTGTATGGGTTGGTAGGAGGGTGTTGATTGGCTGATGGAAGGGAGTGTATGGGTTGGTAGGAGGGTGTGGATTGGCTGATGGAAGGGAGTGTGTGGTTTGGTAGGAGGGTGTGGATTGGCTGATGGAAGGGAGGGTGTGGGTTGGTAGGAGGGTGTGGATTGGCTGATGGAAGGGAGTGTATGGGTTGGTTTTGCAGATTTATAAGTCTGCAATCGAAATCTGAAGTTGTGTACTGTGAGAATTCGCACCTGGAAAGTGCTGTTAGCTATTGGCGAGCATGCTAGACTTGCATGGACAGAAGCGCTGAAAGAACAATCAAATTTCCATTTTATTGCAAAATGTTACAGTTCAGCGATCCCTGGAAAAAAATTAACCTTAAGTACGAAAAATAGTTATTTATTAAAAAACCCAGGAGCCTGTAGTACAACTTTGAGGCTGGTCAACAAATAACCCCATCCATTGAATACCCCTAGACAGGAAACAACAAGCGTTCTGTTTGTTTAAGATAATTCGGCCGAAAGAGTTTTTGTCTAACACCAAACCCGGAAAATATCTGATTGATTCATGGGGATTTTTTTCTGAGGAAGAGTTGTCCGCTCTTGTGCAGGTAACGGTTTCTCCTCTGCCCCACCTATTGAATGTTTTTAATGTCGTCAGTTGGGTCATGATACCCCAGACAAAACAGAGAACTGTTTTGTGTTTGTGTTTGTGTGTGTGAGAAGGGCGGTGACTGACTTACGTTTAGGAATGCATATAACTATAACTATCGCTTATTATTGCTGAAGCGCAGTTAAAGTGATGTCTAATTTACATTAAAAAGAAATGTCCATAACTACATTTAATTTTAGAGATTGTGATGCTCATACGACCCCAGGGATTGGGAACATTTTGTTTGGCCTGTTTCATGACCAAAATGGATGTTAAAACTAAAGTTTCATTCAGCTGCAGCTATCGGCTCATCCAATCGTCTTCCCAGACGCCATGTATCCAAAATAAATAAAGGTAAAAAAGGATTTTTAAAAACCACGTTTTTATAAGTGGACTAAAAAGAAGCAAATAATTTAAAACTTATAAGTTCAAGTACTTTTATTTAATATGACTAAAAACGTGGTGCGGGCGCTTATGAGGTTTAACATATGCAGTTTCTCTCACTTATAGATCTCTCTTTTGCCTTCTAAATTATAAATCTTTAATTTTTATACCAAACACCCGCCTTAAATTTTTTTTAGTCACATTAAATGAAAGTACTTGTGCTTAGAAGTTTTAAATTATTTTATTCTTTTTAGTCCACTTATAAAAGCTTGGTTTTTAATCCTTTTTACCTTTATTTATTGTACTCTTTTTAGTCTAAGTGTAAAATCATAGAGTATATATTACTTTTATTGTACATAAGAAAATTCATTAAATACAAAATTGCCTACATGGTTTCCATATGTTATGGATTGTCAGGTCTAGCCGCGTGGGAGGTGAGGCATTTTAGACCCAACACAAACAAACACAAACATATGGACAAACGCCAACGCTTATCAATTGAAAACACTACACTGATTCATATTAAGACTGCTTTCTTATTCAATTTTCTTCAATAATTTTAAACATCTTTTTTTTTAACCTCTATTTATTTTACCAAACACGTCATAAGCGCCACCCAACGTTTTTAATACCACGGGATGAGGTCACGGGGTTAACTGAGTTGGCATGTGAAAAAAACAAACCCGTAAAAACAAAGTTTTTGACTATAAATCCCTTATATATGAGACATAACTAACAGTATTGATTATTTTCAAACATTTACAGACTGAATCTGTCTTAACTCAACTTTGCATCATAACCCTAGTGGGGGGAGGGGTGGGTGGGGGGGGAGGGGTGGGTGGGGGGGGGAGGGGTGGGTGGGGGGAGGGTTGGGTGGGGGGGGGAGAGGGGAAAAGTCTGGTCACCGATTCGCTTGACCGAGCTCAGAGTGACACGTAAAATGTAAACAAAAGCGCCCGTCGCTTCGTTGGGTCGCCTCAATGCGTCAGCTCAAAATTTCACGTGGCAAAAAAACAATAACAAATCGTGAATTTAAATTACATACCTCATATAAGGATAAACTAAAAATGCATTAATTTAATTACGGTACGTTCGATCGATCTGAAATTTTGATACGATGCATTGTTAGGTCAGACGGGTCCGTGTGCCAAATTTCAGTTCGATCGGATCATGGGAAGTGGGTCATTTTTGACTTCTGTTTTTCCGCCCGCCGAGCCCAAGACAGAGAGAGAGAGAGAGAGAGAGACGGCCGCGAAGTTAATATAAGGGATTTAATAAAACAAACCCGTAAAAACAAAGTTTTTGACTATAAATCCCTTATATATGAGACATAACTAACAGTAGTGATTATTTTTAAACATTTACAGACTGACACTGAGTGATGTCCCTTGTCTTTAATAAATGGGGGTGGGATGTGAGGGGGTGTCGGCACGACGGTCGTCGTCAACACGACGGTCGGCGTCAACTCAAACTCACGTGGAACCTGAATTTTAAAAAAAAATAACAAACAGTGAATTTTGAATTACATACCTCATATAAGGATAAACTAAAAATGCATTAATTTAATTATGGTACGTTCGATCGATCTGAAATTTTGATACGATGCATTGTTAGGTCAGACGGGTCCGTGTGCCAAATTTCAGTTCGATCGGATCATGGAAGTGGGTCATTTTTGACTTCTGTTTTTCCGCCCGCCCGCCGAGCCCAAGACAGAGAGAGAGAGACGGCCGCGAAGTTAATATAAGGGATTTAAATAAAACAAACCCGTAAAAACAAAGTTTTTGACTATAAATCCCTTATATATGAGACATAACTAACAGTATTGATTATTTTCAAACATTTACAGACTGAATCTGTCTTAACTCAACTTTGCATCATAACCCTAGTGGGGGGAGGGGTGGGGGGGGGAGGGTGAGGGGTGGGTGGGGGGGAGAGGGGAAAAGTCTGGTCACCGATTCGCTTGACCGAGCTCAGAGTGACACGTAAAATGTAAACAAAAGCGCCCGTCGCTTCGTTGGGTCGCCTCAATGCGTCAGCTCAAAATTTCACGTGGCAAAAAAAACAATAACAAACGTGAATTTAAATTACATACCTCATATAAGGATAAACTAAAAATGCATTAATTTAATTACGGTACGTTCGATCGATCTGAAATTTTGATACGATGCATTGTTAGGTCAGACGGGTCCGTGTGCCAAATTTCAGTTCGATCGGATCATGGGAAGTGGGTCATTTTTGACTTCTGTTTTTCCGCCCGCCGAGCCCAAGACAGAGAGAGAGAGAGAGAGAGAGACGGCCGCGAAGTTAATATAAGGGATTTAATAAAACAAACCCGTAAAAACAAAGTTTTTGACTATAAATCCCTTATATATGAGACATAACTAACAGTAGTGATTATTTTTAAACATTTACAGACTGACACTGAGTGATGTCCCTTGTCTTTAATAAATGGGGGTGGGATGTGAGGGGGTGTCGGCACGACGGTCGTCGTCAACACGACGGTCGGCGTCAACTCAAACTCACGTGGAACCTGAATTTTAAAAAAAATAACAAACAGTGAATTTTGAATTACATACCTCATATAAGGATAAACTAAAAATGCATTAATTTAATTATGGTACGTTCGATCGATCTGAAATTTTGATACGATGCATTGTTAGGTTCGACGGGTCCGTGTGCCAAATTTCAGTTTGATCGGATCATGGGAAATGGGTCATTTTTTACTTCTGTTTTTCCGCCCGCCGAGCCCAAGACAAACAGACAGAGAGAGAGAGAGAGAGACAGAGAGAGACGGCCGTGAAGTTAATATAAGGGATTTAAAAAAAAGCAGACGGATAAGAGATTCTTATATAGAGATAAACTTTAAAAATGCAATAATTTAATTACAGTAAGTTCAATCGATCTGAAATTTTGATACAATGCTTTGTCATCCAAGATCTATCTGTGGTAAAATTTTGAGCTCTCTAGGACCATCAGAAGTGGTTTAATTTTACGTTGCCAAATTTTAAAAATTGGGGACAGATACGAACGCAAGTTAATAAAAACGTGGTAAAAAATTTAATCTTTGAAAAGTCTGCTTCCTGTCACCCTCATTTATAGAGATTGCTGACCGCATGCTTATCTTTCTCTATCCTTTAAACAGACGTCCCTTCCCTATTTATAGTATTCACTAAGGCAGGTGGCTTGTTTAAAGAGAGATTCATAAACATAGCATCGACATTTAGAAGCCAAACATTTATTTTATGATGCGGTGAATTCCGTGGTAAGGTGTTGGGCTACTGACCAAATGGAGTTGGATACGGTTCCCGGGAGTGAATTATTTAGAATTTAGTTTTTTGTTTATATCATAATGCGGACGAAACAAGCCACAGTTTTATTTACATATATTTCAATGATAAAAAATCAATTGTCTGAAATTTGGCAGTTTGTTCTCTCGGGTTCTGCACTGGGGTGTGGTGTGTGCGTATGTGGGGTCATGGGTGTGTGTGTATGTGGGGTCATGGGTGTGTGTGTATGTGGGGTAATGGGTGTTTGTGTATGTGGGGTCTTGGGTGTGTGTGTATGTGGGGTCCTGGGGGTGTGTGTATGTGGGGTCTTGGGTCTGTGTGTATGTGGGGTCTTGGGTGTGTATGTGGGGTAATGGGTGTGTGTGTATGTGGGGTAATGGGTGTGTGTGTATGTGGGGTAATGGGTGTGTGTATATATATACACACGCACACACACACACATATATATATATATGTATATATAATTATAAATATATATATATAATTATATATATATATAGTGGGTGCTGATTGAAGTATTTGCTGCTCTCAAAGCAAAGTGGGGTTTACAGTAATTTTTATAACTCATCAAACATATTCCAGGTAGAAAACTTATCAGGTGAAAAATGCGCAGTGTCAACAATGTATGAGTTTAAAAAAAAATCATGTATACAATGTAACAACTGTCATATTTAGTTATAGGTTTCTTTTTAATTTAATGTATTTTTTTTTACATTGAACGACCCGAACTTCATTCAAAGACATAAATTACGACACAAAAACCTGTCTACAAAAAAGTAGAACTAATACAAAATAATATTTCTCAGCAAGTCCTCCGCTGTCATCTTCTGTTAAAAAGTTTTTGGGACATCAAACGCTGGGCAGCTGACTAGAATTTGAAAGGGATATGGCGCAGTACAATAAGTTCATCATTAGGGCAGTACAATAAGTTCATCATTAGAGCAGTACAATAAGTTCATCATTAGAGCAGTACAATGGCGCTCGTAAAAGGAAATAGTGGCCTCTTAGTTAAGCTTATCATCCTTTACAATAGATTGGTTTCACCGTAGTTTTAATTCCATATCAGTCAAGTTTATATGTAATCTTCGAACTAGCCATATTATTAGTTTAAAAAAATTTATTCTCATCAATTTTAAAAAAAAATGTATCGATGCTTTATTTTATGTACTTTTGTTTACTGATATATTTAAATAAGGATACGATTCCCTTGATGTCCTATAACAACACTCTTCAGTATGAAACTAAACAAAAAAGTCACATGACATGTTAATTACGTCACGCGTTCTTCCGAATGACCCGACGGCAGGCGTGGTACAACTCGGCAAACATGAGCTGCAGCTGCTGGCGGAATCTGGAGCCGGTGACGCAGTAGAGGATGAAGTTGATGGCGTTGTTGGTGTACATGGTGAAGTTGGAGAAGGTTGAGTAGACCTCTTGTTCCACGGAGTACTCGGTGACAGAGAACAGGTAGGGCTGAGGGGAGAAACAAAGGAGGAATTTGATTACATCTATCTTCTGGCATGGGAGGAGATTAAATGATGGCATGAAAGTGGTACCTACCTACCCACCCACCTGCCTACCTACCTACCTAGCTACCTACCTACCTATCTACCTACCTACCTACCCTGCCTGCCTGCCTGCCTGCCTACCTACCTACCTAGCTACATACCTATCTATCTACCTACCTACCCTGCCTGCCTACCTACCTACATACCTACCTACCCACCTGACTGCCTACCTACTTACCTACCTACCCACCTACCTGCCTATCTATCCACATACCTACCCCCTGCCTGCCTGCCTACCTACCTACCTACCCACCTGCCTGCCTGCCTACCTACCTACCTATCTACCTACCTACCTACATACCTACCTACCTACCTACCTACCTACCTACATCATCGGGGAATAGGTTGGGATTAGAACAAGATGGAGGCTGGGCAGTCACATCTCTTCAAACTTTAATTTCAAAATTAATTAAGCAACAAACAAAAATTTCTTTAAATAACAAATGTAACCTAAAAACACCGTAATGTTGTATTTAGATATGAATGTTTTACATTGTGTGAATTTATAATTATGTGTGTAGACTAACTATTTTTATGTAAAGCGATGTGAGCCCAATAGCTTGCTGGGGTACTGCGCTATATACTTATAAAATTATATCTGAAGTGGTCGCTAACCAGGAAAATTGGGTAAAATGAAACTAGAACTTTATTAAAGGAATATGTGGACAAAGATAGGATGTCCGGAGGGACAAGTATATTTAATTGACAGATTCATTTATATATATGGCACTATTGACTTCGCTATCTAGCCGCATTACCTTTAAGGACATGTAGATAGAGATGGGGATGGTAGCTTACCTTTAGTGACATGTTGATAGAGATGGGGATGGTAGCTTACCCTTAGGGTCATGTAGATAGAGATGGGGATGGTAGCATACCTTTAGATGTAGATAGAGATGGGCATGGTAGCTTACCTTTAGGGACATGTAGATAGAGATGGGGATGGTAGTCACCAAAAACACGGTGTTGATGAGAAGCAGAGAACGTGTAAGACTCTTGCTCTTACTCCCACTGGAGCTGGCTGCAGGCGCGTTATTGGACTTTCGAAGCCCCCCTTTCTTGATCTTGCTTGGAGTGGCCATCTGCACACCGAACCTGGTCTTCCCGGGGGACCGGGCGGCGCTGTTCCCACTGTTGGTACTCACGACGCTGATAGCGTCCGTGGCCGCGTCCTTCTCGTCCAGCAAAGTTGTGTGCGAGTCCGTGCTGCCTGTCGACGTGTTGGGGGCAACGACAGTCTTCGTCACCGCCCTATTACCGCGTACTGACGGTTTGGGCACGTGACCGCTTTCACCGACAAGTTTTTTGGTGGAGTCTTCACGATCAGCTGAAAGGACGGCTGCGTTTGTGCTAATGTCAGAGTGAGGTGCGGCGCTTGTGACGGCAGCTGTGTCACTTGTTGTAACACTTACCACCACCTCTTTGGGCGTCTGTGGCGACTTGGTATCGGAATCTGTTGACTTAACTGAATCGAAATTTCCCATTTGGTCTGAATAAATTCCTGAACTTTGAGAATCTTTCCTTGTTGCGTTATCATCGCTCTGAGGTACGACTGCTCCATTGGGTAAAGACGTAGAGTCAACACAACTTATTGATAGATTTTTATTTTCGTGACTTGCCTGGACAGCGGTGTCTACGCGAGAATGGATATCCAAGGACATACGCACAACCCCTGGCTGCGTCGTGAATATTTGAATATTTTGATTATAATCAGCTGAACTGTCCTTATTTGTAGCCAAAATCAGGGGATTTTCGTCCGTTCCATATTTAATGTTATGTGACTTAAGAAGTTCAGTTAAATCAACCAATGGTGTTTCGATATTATTATCCCATTCGCTAACGACCGTAGAGTTCTGTGTTGGATGCGGATCACCAAACTGTTCAATGACCAGACACAGACAATTGGTTTTGTCACTCTTTGCTCGTCCGCAGTACACACACGCATCGTCGCGGTCAGCCTCGTTGTCAAACCCGCTCTCGGACAGGTCAGTCTCATAAACCTCAGTGTCCGTGTGGTCGGGTAAATCTCTGGTGCTCGACTGGTCATCGCTCTCAGCATGGCCTTTCCTCCGCCACCGGGAAAACATCAGCTTGGTGTTGGCTGCCGTCTTGACCGGCTTCGACCCCCCGAATTCGTCCATCTTGACCAGGGCCTTACCAGTCCTGGACACGCTCAGCACCAAGGCGGTGTTCAGACCTGTCAGTATCAAGCCCGGGACCGCAGTGAACTTGAGAAACACTATCCACCCCCAGATGCGGTTGTAGAACTCATCGTAAGACTTGGACGTGAAGACGCACAGTTTCCACTGCTTGGTCGCCGGGACGTAGACGTTGCTGTACATGACGAACATGGGAATGTTGACGCCGAAGATGATGACGACGGTGGTGACTATGGCGATGTACACGCGTCTCTTAGTGACCAGACGCTTCATCGGCCAGACTATTGATATCAGCCGGGCCGTGGACACGAGGACGAGGGCCCAGGAGCTGAGGTCACAGGTCACGTAGGACAGCCATCGGTGGAACCTGTGGACGTGATTAGTCATTGATGAGTGCAAGATTGATGAACGTTTGATAATAATATGTTCTAGAATAGGCCAAAAATATATTAAAACTGACTTTTTTGAAAGACAAAAATCAATCTTTTGGAGTTTGGTGTGTTATCATATAGTTTGATTGAAAGACTTCTTTCGGTACTATCTACTGTATTATTTAAATGTTAAGGATAAAGGGTTGTAGAGTTAATGAAAGATCAACTATTTTCTAGAGAACGCTAGTCGATTCAAAGATTTTAAATTTACTTTCAAGGGATATGAAAATAACACACACAAAAACCCACTTTTGGACTGAAATACTAAAGCCTGTAATTATCTGCAAGATTTAAATTACCATTAGTTATTTTCGTTTTAAAGTCATGCGACCTTCGTTGAAATAGTTTGTGTTTGACCCCAACACCTTTGTACGGGGGATTCATTGCGGCCCAGTCACATTGAATATTTTTCTATATTTAAAAATGATTCATGATTTGTTGTTTACAAATTGCCAACTTGTGCGTGCTCGGCTGCTTACAGTGGTAAATATACTACTTTTTTTGGCAATGCGTTTTATGACTATTTCCCGCTTAATGACTTTTACAAACTTACTTGCAAGAGAGCTCATTGGCTTTCCTGACGTCATAATCAAACAGAGACTTAGCCAGGAAGTACACAACCCCGGTGTAAAGCGCTCCGAGGTCAGCCAATGTCAGAAATCTCAAAAATATTCCAATGGTTGATACCCTGAGGATAGAAGATTGGATTCCAATTTAATCCCACCCAGTAGCTGATATCCACTAGCTGGCAATTAGTGGCAGATTCGTCTAATAACATTTTAGGTCAAGAGCTTATACATTCTCTTAATTAATGACAACTTTTAAAACACGACACGCTTAATCAGAAAATGATTTAGTCAGAAACGTGTTACTCTTGTAAGTATAATTGGGTTAACGATAACAGGATAATACCGAAACAAAGTTAATTAGAACACTTGCAACACATGGCACTTAACAACAAGAACTGATTAAATCAAAACTTTTATTATCTTTTTAATAGTCTTAGTTTTTGTGAACGCAATACCGACCTATGTGATGTTGTTTGTATTCAAAGCAAATAAACAAGAAACAAAATAGTTAGAAAAAGAACATGAAAAGAAACATGTAAAAATATATTATGACCTCCCTAATCGTGCCCGAACACTGTTTCTCAAGACCACTGACTCTAACAACGGAATTTTGGTTTTTAAGACTATTTGACGTTGTCACAAGCAGACTACTATCAGTACCAAGCAAGGTCTTTAGCAGAACAATACTAAACAGAATAAAAGATGCCTGCGATGATCTCCTGAGAGAAGAACAAGCTGGGTTCAGAAAAGGAAGATCATGCATTGACCAAATAGCAACACTCCGGATAATTATAGAACAATCTATTGAATGGCAATCTCCGCTCTATGCCACATTTGTGGACTTTGAAAAGGCCTTTGATAGCATAAATAGAGAAACTATATGGTCAATAATGAGGCACTACGGAGTGCCAAACAAAATAACTAACATCATCCGAAATCTGTACGAAAACTTCACCTGCCAAGAAGTACATAATGGTAGACTAACAGATGAATTTCATGTCACAACTGGAGTCAAACAAGGATGCCTCCTTTCACCACTTCTGTTCCTTCTTGTGTTAGACTGGGTCACAAAAGAAGCTTATGCAAGCTCAGGAAAAGGAATCCAGTGGAACCTAATGCAAAAACTAGAAGATTTGGAGTTTGCGGATGACTTGGCCGTTCTGTTCCACAGACTTCAAGACATGCAAGACAAAATCACAGCCTTGAGCGAGACTGGGAAAGAGTAGGACTCAATGTAAACATTCAAAAAACAAATTTTTTGAAAATAAACTTCCTACAAGATGGAGTCATCCAAGTAGAAAACCGTAACCTGGAGCAAGTAAACAACTTTGTATACCTTGGGAGTGTGGTCAGTGTATCAGGGGGAACAGATGAGGACATCGAACGAAGAATAAATTTGGCGCGACAGGCTTTTGACAATCTGAAACAGGTCTGGAGATCTACACACATCTCTGTCAAAACAAAAGGAAGGATCTTTAACACCAATGTTAAAACGGTCCTACTTTATGGATCCGAAACATGGCGGACGACAGAGACAACAAAAAATAGACTCCAGATCTTTGTTAACAGATGCCTCAGAAATATTCTGAAAATAAAATGGTTCGATAAGGTCGAAAACTCCAAGCTGTGGGAGAGGTGTGGACGAAAGAACAGTAGAACAACAAATCATGGAAAGAAAGTGCAGATGGATTGGACACACCCTCAGGAAAGATAACAGCAGGGCTAGGCAGGCCTTAGATTGGAACCCCCCAGGGCAAACGACAACGAGGAAGACCCAAGCGTACATGGAGACGGAGCATGTTGGACGAGGCTGGAAGGACTGGGAAGAGCTGGGAAGAATTGAAGCGACTGGCAAGGGACCATGTAGAGTGGCGAGCTTTGACAGAGGCCCTATGTTCCACAAGGAACTCAAAGGACAAATGATGATGATGACAAGCAGACTCAAGCAATTATGTTTTTTGATGGAGAGAAACAGACAGTTCAACGGAAAATGGAATTCATTTAAAATTTAAAAAATAATATTTTCCAGCACAAATCCTTTTATCCCGTGTCATCATAAGATTTTTATATAATTTCTACGCTGATGTTACCATAACAGTAATTTTAATGTATTTAAAAAAAATAGACTACAAAGTGCTGGAATGAATAATGTTGAGTTCTGATGATTGTTCAGCCAAGCATGTCGCACATGAGTAGATTAAATTAAAACAGTTTTCCCTGCTCCTGCTGTAATTAAGTGACACTTAAATAAAAGATCAAACATAGGACCGTCTTTTACTTTGATTCAGTGTTCGCGAGACTCCGTAAAGAGGGGCGCGTTTGACCGTTATGCAGAGGTGTACTTATTACAATTTTATAGACAAATGATACTATTTACAGTCGCACGGAGGGTGCGAAATGTTTTTCTTTCTTCCTTAGGGGGGGGGCATGACAGAAAATAATTGAGAAACACTGCTTTGATTAGACGAATGTTTAAGCTAAGCTCTCAAATAAGCATCGTCCTTATAGAAGGAGTTTGCTTAAGTCAAGCTGATGACAAATTGTATTTTAATGGACTCCACTTCCCCCCCCCCACACATGTTAAATCAAATGATATGATTTTTTTAAAAATTTAATATGCGCCTTTGGATTTGAAAAAAAAATATTTAGAGCTCAATTTTTATTATTACACGCTTTTAAGTCACAATGTTTGTATGTTGTATCCATCCACCCTTCCTTCCATCCTTCCTTCAAAACTTGAAACGTACAATTATACCACTTCTGATCTTCTTATCTTATCTATACAGACGCTCCTTCTATGCAGAAGATAGTTGCGTCCACAGACCATGACAGATGATCTGTTGGCAAGTGATGCAGCATTCACATGCCACGGCTTTGTGGGTTCCACGCATTACCCAGCCGCCTAACTACATGTAGTGTTAGGTACCCATTCGGAGCGGGGTGACTCAGGGACGCCCTAGGCCCCGGGAACAAACCCTTGCCTTCACACGGATTCGAACCCGTGACCATCGGTACGACAGTCCAGTGCGCTGCCACTCGACCACCACGTCCCTGATGGTCCCAGAGATCTAAAAATTTTACCACAGATAGATCTTGAATGACAATGCATTGTATCAAAATTTCAGATCGACCGAATGTACCGTATTGAAATTATTGCACTTTTAGTTTTTAGTTTTTGTCTATATAAAATATTATCACTTGCGTCAATGAACCATGCCTCAATTCGCCCTAGAGGGATACAATTATTATAACTTTAAAAAGTACTATCAACATCAAGTCTTGCTGGCCTAAATATAAGCGTGATCGATTGCCGACATGGGGGTACGAGGTTCAATTTTCAGTTAGGGGAAAATGTTTTTTTTTGTATTATACATATTTATTGCAATTTTTATATGTAAATAAAAGCGTGTCCTTTTTAAAAAAAGATTTTTTAACATTTTTAGTATTTTAAAATTAATGTACAACTGTTCAATGTTCAGACCAAAACTTGGCTGCCTGGAAACATTGTTGACATGTTATGTTTGTGAGAGACGTGTTGTTGTGTTTCAGTGAATGAGCAGGCAATGACGTGACCTAGTATGAAACACGTGGTTTGTGATGTGAACGGTAAGCGTGCGTGGTCAAGGGCTGGGAGGAGAGCTGACTATAAATGTACGGTTCAAGAGGTAACCGAGGTTGAATGCATACGAGCTGATTAGGTGGTTGATTGTACAGTTGATTACAGTAGATTGTATATAGTGATTAAATACAGTTGTAAACCAGAACACAGTGTGTTAAAGACTTGTCATCTGACCTATACATGGTGTCAGAAGTGGGATGTGAGGATGTTAGTCTTTAATTCACCAAAATTTCGATGATATATATTTTAAATACATTCGATAAATCCACGTAAGTAACAATATGCAATAGGATAAATTACTCTGCGTTTATACCTAATAAAACAAAATTTTTAGAGATGTCACTGTGACCCTTAAAATGTAGATTAAAAAAACATTTGAAACTCTTTTATTTTAAAAAAAAATCCCCTTAATGATTAACATGCAATCAAATTTTAAGAATCAAAATTAAATGTATTAAAAAGGTGATTTTTTGTTTGGGGGGGGGGCGAAATAAAAAATATATTGGTGAGGTAGGGGTTGGGATGAGAATTAATGTTGATCGTCTCCCCCTAATTAAAATGATCTCCTGCTCAAAGAGTTAGAAAAATAGGCCGTGAATAAAATTTCGATTTTCTTTTCTTCTACATTTACAAGTATGACGGTATTCGTTGCTGTCAGAAGTTGAAAAAAACCGATGATAAATTTTAAATTAAAGGAAATTTGTTGTAGGAAATCTATCCATGTGTTGAACAAACCTCAATATCTTTTGTGTCGGATCTTTTTGGACAAATGTAATTGCTGATTTTGGCAATTAACAATGATCTCCATAATACCCATGATTATAAAAAAGCCAGTGTGCGATGGGGCTACAGAAAATAATCTGCCAGTTTGTAGGGCAAAATGTTGTCTATAGACAGAAACTAACAGGCCAACCAGAATTTGTATGTGTAGGGGGGTGGAGATCGACCTACATGAACTAGGGGTCAGGGGATGTGAGGGGAGATGGAACTACATGAACTAGGGGTCAGAGATGTGAGGTGGAGATTGACCTACACGAACAACGGGGTTTCAGTGGGTCAGGGATTGATTTGATTGCAAGAATGTAATTAAGCAGGCCAGAGCCCTATCTGGGTTGCACCAACCCTAATGATGATAATTATTTTTTTTTCCATTTCAACTTTTTTGTTTTACTGTAAAGACAGAAATAAAACATCTTCCGCTAATATTACTACTACTAATAATAAAACAATATTTTCACATTAATAATTGCTCCGAAGGGAATATTAAAAAAAAACCCCAATGACTACAGTATTGATTCTGGGTGCCTTCAATGAATGATAATTTTTGGGAGTCCCTTCGAAATGATGTGAACGTAATTTCTGGTCGGTTGGTCACAAATAAATTAAACATAGTACGCGATGAAACTGAACGGGTGTTTGACTAAAGAGCAGTAATGTCAAACCACTGTCGTCAGTGGGCTAGCAATGATGACAGCAATCACCAGTAAATTGAGCCATAGGCCAAGAGCCATTAACATCATCAAGGGGCAATAATAACCACGAGGGTAAGGGGAGGTGATTTAATTCATGCACTATATCCAGTGGCGTAGCTAGAACTTTTGCCGCCCGGGGCGGTCTCCAACTCTTCACACATTGATTGGCTGATATAACAGGGTTTTGTATTAGCAAATCTCTTTGTTCCATGCAATGGGTTTGCTTAATTTAAAAAATGACGAGTTCCCATTAATTGAGATAACATAGAAAAGAAAAAAGATTGCATTGAATTGAGTAAAATTCCAGCATCTGATCTCGTTTTACTAGTTATTTCTTCAGCTATTAATACAAAAGCAGTGTTATGGATTATGGGGGACTTTAATCTTCCAGATATAAATTGGAAAAATTATACAATTGATAACCATCAAACTAACAAAGAAATTAATGAACACTTTTTAGACACTATAAACAACATAAACCTAGAACAGATAGTAAAAACAGCAACAAGGAAAAATAAAACACTAGATTTATTCCTAACAAATAGACCAGGACTAGTGTTAGACTATAAAATAATTCCAGGACTGTCCGACCATGATATAGTTAGGGTAACCAATACAATAAAAACTAAAATTAATAAGATACCTAGAAGAATAATCTATCTTTGGAATAAATGTAATTCAATAAAACTACACCAATCAGCGGCTAACTTCCAACAAACTTTCCTAAGTAAATTTAACACAAATAGCCCAGTAGAAGAAATTTGGAAAGATATAAAAACAAATCTAAAAACTATAATGGATGAGAATGTTCCAACAAAACTAACATCAAATAAAATTAACAAATGCTGGTTCAATTCTAGATTGAAAAAGCTATGCAAACAAAAAGAGAACTTATTTAAGAAATATAAAGCTACCTATTCATATAGGATACACAAAAAATACTTAAAGATTAAACACTTGACACAAAAACTTAGTCGAAACCTCCAAAATGAATATATAAACAATGTAATTACCAAAGATAACAATAAAAACTTATGGTCCTTTATCAAATCTAAAAAAATGGAACCTTCAGGAATAGCCACACTAAAAGGCTCAAATAATAAAACCTATAATGATAATGAAACTAAAGCTAATATCCTTAACACATATTTTGCATCATCTTTTTCTGCCTCAGGCGACAAGGAAGTTTTAATAAATTTAAATAAAATGGAGGAAATAGGTAACATAACTGTAGATGAGATAGGTATACATTCACTCCTAAAAAACTTAAAAATAAACAAAGCTACTGGCCCAGATGATTTGCCTGCAAGGTTATTAAAAGAACTAAGCAATGAACTGTCCCCAATCCTTGTAGTTCTCTTTCAAGCCTCTCTAAACCAGGGTAAAGTGCCCCAGGATTGGAAATTAGCTAACGTAACTCCACTCTTTAAGAAAGGGGATAAATCAGACCCTGGTAATTACAGGCCTGTATCACTTACTAGTATCACCTGTAAATTACTAGAACACATAATATATAGTAGAATAGTTAACCACCTTGACAAATATAATGCCCTATGCCCACATCAACACGGCTTTAGAAAAAACAGATCATGTGAAACACAATTAATAGGTTTAATAGATGAACTATCAAAAGGCTTAGACAAAAATGATCAAATAGATACAATATTACTAGACTTCTCAAAAGCATTTGACAAAGTTCACCACCTTAGTTTACTTAAAAAACTTAACTACTTTGGAATCTCAGGTTCCTTACATCACTGGATCCAAGACTTCCTTTTGGGCAGGGAGCAAACTGTAATAATTAATGGATCTAAATCTGCACCAATAAAGGTTAATTCAGGAGTTCCACAAGGAACTGTGCTAGGTCCCTTACTCTTTTTAATATATATAAATGATTTACCCAACAACATCTCAACAGGAACAAAAGTTAGGTTATTTGCTGATGATTGTATAATCTATAGAACAATTAAATCAGAACAAGATAGCAAAATTTTACAAAAAGACTTAGATGAATTGATAAAATGGGAAACTAACTGGAGTATGAGTTTCCACCCAGAAAAGTGTCAACTGTTAAGAGTAACAAAGAAAAAGAAACAAATAAATTCAAAATATTTCATTCATGGAAAGGAACTAACCCAAACTAAAGATGCAAAATACTTAGGAGTCATAATAAATGAGAAATTATCATGGAATCCCCATGTCAATGAAGTTATTAAAAAATCAAACAAAACCTTAGGCTTTATAAAAAGAAACTTTACAAATGTAATAAAGATATAAAACTAAAATGCTATCTCACTTTGGTGAGACCTGTACTAGAATATGCATCCTCTGTATGGGACCCATCCACCAAAGAAAACATTGATAAACTAGAACAAATTCAAAAAAGAGCTGCCAGATTCATTACTGGAGAATATTCAAAACTGACAAGAATAACACCATTAGTTAAATCATTAGACCTTGAAACACTAGAGGATAGAAGAACCAAGAGCAAAGTAGTAATCATACATAAAGCAATTAACTCTAATTTAGAAATACAACACAAAGATAACTTAATACAACCCTCAGATAGACATAAGGATAAAAACACCTTTCTTATTCCGTATGCAAGAACAAACACATACAAGTTTTCCTTCTTCCCGTCCGGAATTCGGGCGTGGAATGGGTTGCCTGAAGAAACCAGGAAAGCCAACACTTTATCAACATTTAAAACTCTAATAAGAATGCAGGACTAAACACAAACCATAGATAAGCATAGGACGCAATAATCTTCTGTATAGAAGGAGCGTCTGAAACAGATAAGATAAGATAAGATAAGCTATCAATTTTTCCAAGACGCTTGAAATTTTAGAGTATTTCTTTTTCAAAATTATTTATGTTATTGTGTGTTTATTAACGGAGAAATTTGAATATTTTTATGTTCTTGCCATACATCTTAATAGTTTTCAAAAAAATAGACGACATCAAATCATTTACACATTACTTTAATTGGATAGGCGTAACATTTTTAATGAATAACCTTATTTTAATTAAAAAACAACAATTATTTGTGCTACTTTAATGCAATAAAAACAAAATAAATGTAACGTACCTTACAATAATTTTATGAAAACTGAAACAGTAATATCAAATACTACTTGCAAGTTAAACACAATATTTGAACCACCATGAATTGTAGGTACTCGTTCGCGCGTCATTCTACGAATGACGAAATTCCACGCAAAAACCATCTTGGCGATATTCATAGCACATATTATTGGGTCCCAGCGGTGATGTGTTTTTGTGTGTAGTTTTCTTATAAAAGCGTCATCTGGTCTTATACCGCTTAGTTTTCCAAACAAATAGATACCTTAAATGAGTGATTTTAAATTTTTGAACGGTTTAGTGTTAGTTATAACATCCACTATGTAATCAAACAAATGTTGTGGGAATCCGTTAATTATGACTAGAAATTACAAATATTTTTGTTTCATCTTGGTTTTCCCCCTTCAAAAGAAAAAGGGTGGTTGCGGAATAGGCTGCACTTTTCAAATGTCCACAAATGCCGCCCCTAAATGTGTGCCCGCCCCGGGGCGGACAGCCCCCACCACCCCCCTCTAGCTACGCCACTGACTATATCTTTAGTGTGGACAAATGACGTAACTTTTGGAGCCATCGTAAATATTGAGTAGCTGAATGGAATTTAAATGTTTAATTCGATGATTCATCCCTCAGATGTCACGTGATTGTTGAGGATTCATCCCTCAGATGTCACGTGATTGTCGATGATTCATCCCTTAGATGTCACGTGATTGTCGATGATTCACCCCTCAGATGTCACATGATTGTCCACAGAATACACTATGCTTTTATTATTTATGTTCAATGCAAGTCTCAAATTCTGTTTTCGATAATACTATTTCTAAAATACTCTGTCCGATAACCGAGGTTCAGCGTAGACGAACACCCGAGCCATGTTTTCTACTAACATATTCCTTGGACAACGTTTTAGCATCTAAAATGTTAGTCTATGGAACTTTAAAAAACGCAAGTTTTTTGTATGTTTCCTTTTTTAAAAAAATTAATTGTTCACTGCTGCACCTTGTTATATTCAGTTAAATGAAACCTTGTAAATTAGATTAGGTTTTTTTTAAAGGATCAAACCGGAGATATTAGACGTGTCATATTACATTATTCATAGAATAGAAAGGAAAATCAACTAGACAATAACAAACAAAAAAAGCACAAATTGAAACAAAACAAAAATCTGCCCAGCCCTACCCTCCATTCTTCACGTGGAAATCTTAAAAATCTCTACCATTGCCCCTTTATTTCTATCTCTCTTTCTTCTCACGCTCTTCTCTCTTCAACTCTCTTTCTCTCTCTCTTCTTTCTCTTTCTCTCTTTCTCTCTCTATTCTCTCTCTCTCTCTCTCTCTTTCTCTATCTCACTCTCTTTCTCTCTCTCTCTCTCTCTCTCTTCTCACGCTCTCATCTCTCCAAATCTCTTTCTCTCTCTTCTTTCTCTTTCTCTCTCTTCTCTCTCTCTCTCTTCTCTATCTCTTATCTCTCTCTTTCTCACTCTCTTTCTCTCTCTCTCTCTCTCTCTCTCTCTCTCTCTCTTTCTCTCTCTCTCTTTCTCTCTCTCTCTCTCTCTCTCTCTTTCTCTCTTTTTTCTCTCATGCTACTCTAACAAACCTATTATCGCACACTAAGCCTCTTCTTGATGCATCAATGCCTTGTCACTGGGCCCCATCTCTAGCACCTCTTACTAGTGTTCAACAGTTACCTGCATTCATGGCACCACGATCAAAGTAAATATTGGCCATTGATCTACTTTGACCGGCCTTTCATTGACACAATTGCAACGGTTGAAGAGTTCATAAAGAACACGCCACCGACAATAGAACATAGAACAATAGTTTGTAGTAGCTCTGCCAAAGCATGTCGTTTTAAATTGTTCTCTCTCTTATAGCACGGCTAACTTTTATTCACTTTGAATTCTAAACTCTGTACATTGATGTAGTAATTATTGGTAATAGTGATAAAGATCATAGCGATGCTGTCTGCGTGAATTCGGTACATTAACTCCATATGATAAAGCCTCAAAGAAAATCAAATAAAGCGGACAATCCGCTTCTTCTTAATTTTTAAGAACGTCACGGATAAGGGAAGTTAATGCCTTCAGAATCTGGAAAGAATCCGATTAAAAACTGTGTTAAATTTATGTAAATACAATGGGATGATTTCAATTTCAGGAGAATCTTTACCTGTGATAAGCGAAACCCTTTTATTTTTTAATGAACGTTCGTGATTCATCGAGCTTCAACGAATATGGTGTTTACTTGTCATTAGACTTTAATGACGCGCGTCGCGGAGACGTCCTTTCCTTTTTGATGGCTACATCAATGCTTGGCGGTCTTGATGGACTTCCGAGTACTTAGTCGTAAACCCGTTATTGTGAGGCTAAATACTGATACTTCAAACCTTCCATTCTAAGACTTAAAAGCCAATACAACTCGACAAATGAGAAGCAGAAGTTACAAATGGCTAAAAGCTGATTAAAATGAATGAGAGAACTGAAAGAGATATAGAGAAGATTACACGGAAATAAAATTGAAAATTTCAGTTGCGTAGAGGATATAGAGGATGGAGATGACGTAGAAGAGAAGATACCTTTGTATTATAGAAAAGTGCCAGGACTTTTAGAAGCAGATGCAAATGATTTAAATAAGAAGATGACAAGAATATGAGAAAAAAGAAGCCAATGGCGTCAATGAGATACAGGTGACATAAACTCACCGGAAAGTTTTTCTTGAAAGTACTGCAAACGCAAGGAGATTCCCTATGGTGCCAAGAGCCAGGATAAAAATAGAATAGTATTTTTCTAGGAACTCCGTGACCACGTGTCTGGGACGGGCTGTCGTGGTGGAGAGATGAACCCCGCTGGCCAGGGTTGTGGTTACAAGAGCCGTGAAGTTTTCATAGAAGTTCTCTGGAGTCACGCTGATGTCCAGCTCTAGGGTCGTATTCATCCTCGTTCTTTGCGTGATATGGCACCGTACTTGTGGTGTTAGCGTGCGGCACCGTACTTCTGGTGCTAGCGTGCGGCACCGTCCCTGTGGTGGAGGTTGTTTGTTCTTTTTTGGGGTTTATGATGCCGAGAAGGTACGACAGCAAGCAACACCACATCTGTTTCTGAGTGACCACTGGTCACTGTCGATCTGACCGGCCTCTGGGCTACAGTTATTCTGAAAATCATATCTGCACGCCATATTTCGTTCAAGAGATAGTTTTTCGACGTCCAAATTTTTCAAAGTGAAGTATGCAGTTGAAGGTTTCTTTAGATTTCACATGATTTTTCTAGAAAAAAATAAACAACAAATTCCTGAGATAAAAGAGAAATATTGTTAGAGCACAGTGAACATTACTAACAGATTGTTATCTTTGGCCATATGATAAAGACAAACGCTTCTAATCTATTTTTTTAAAAAAAAATTACCTAGAACAAATTTCAACAAGATCAAAGACTACAACGGTTCTCATTTAGTCAAAAATGGATTTCAGTGATATTTTATCTTTTGCATCTTTTTCATCTTTGCAATAAAATTTGATCAAAAATAAATATAATTATAAAAACAAGAATCAAATGTAATTAAAAAAAACAAAAAAACAAACAATTGGCAGACACAAAATTTATACAATTAATTTGATTCTGTAGGATTTGTGTTGAAAACCTTAACAAAAACAAGGACGTAAATTTAATTTTAAAAATGAATATTTTGAAAAATATAAGAAAAAGAAAGAATGTTATCCCCTCCCACCCCCACCCCCCCTAACAAAAACTAATACAAATTCAAAAAAAAATAATTAAAAAATAATTATTTAACACCTGTCCACAGTTAGATTATTGGAACATAAATCCACAAATGAAGATTTACAACTGCGTCATGATGTCAGCACAACCGAGGCTCTTTGATGACGTCATTTCTAATCCTCATAAGCCGGTTAAAAATAAACATACCGGCTACTATAAGAGTTCCTCACACCCACACACCAAACGTCACAGATTCAGAGTTTGACGTGAGTTTAAAAGTGTTTTGATTCCCACAGCGAGAAGACAAACGAAGGGTCTTATCGATTATTTGTTTAAGTTATCTTACTCTAAAATTAAACAGTTTATAACAACTTTCCACTGCGAAAGAAAACTTCAAAGAACAACAAAAACTAGATAAAATGTCGTGAAATTAGCTTCTAAAAGTTGCGACATGTGACGGAGGTTTAACAGAAATGTCACGTGAGAGAATCATGTCTTCTGCATCGTTTATGTTAATCAAAACATTAACTGCCGATTTTTAATTGTTTCCTATTAAATCAGAAATCATCAAATAATTATTTTTAAAAAACATCTTTATAAGAATTAGGCTAATTTAGGTTACACGTTGTCTGATTAATGTAATGGAATTTTCTTTTAAATTGCAAATGGATCTTTTCTATGAAAAAAAAAGTGTTTAAAAAATCAGCATAGCAACGAGAGAACATTCGCGAATTAGAAAATCTAAACATGTAATGGCCAGGTTAAAATGTAAACGGAACACGACTGTTTACTTTTAACATTCTTTTTATAGCGTGCTGCGGCAAAAGAGACAGAAAAAATCTGGATGGGGAAATGTTTGGTTTGAGCCAATCTAAAAAGTCTAATCATGCCAAATCTGGAGAAATCCCAATGTTGACGTTGTCAGAGTTTCGGACGAGATTTGGACGAGATGTGGACGAGTTGGTGATAAGAACGTCCGAGTCTTAGACGAGATGCACACTGACCGACTCGATCAAAAATTCTCTTTCACTCATGACCAAGATAAGGTCATCCCATCCGAAGACCTGCGATCCAAAAAACTAAACCTTCCCCCACCTCCAGCGTAATCAAAAGAGGACGAAGAACAGACTGGTGACTGATATTGATAATTATTTAAAGAACACTCGCTGGCCAGGCTGGAGGGAGACCCCATCGAATTTTATGACGTTAATTTAAAAATCAATTAATATCGATTAGATTGGGACTAGTATTTGTTTCCCCAAACTTTAGAAGTATTTAAAAAAAATGTTTAAGTCTACGTCTTGTTAGAAGTGATTGAATGTGGATGGTAAAGGGAGAATGTGGAGGTGACGGTAAATGTGGAGGTGACGGTAAATGTGGAGGTGACGGTAAATGTGGAGGTGACGGTAAATGTGGAGGTGACGGTAAATGTGGAGTGAAGATGAATGTGGAGTTGACGATGAATGTGGAGTTGAAGATGAATGTGGAGGTGACGGTAAATGTGGAGGTGACGGTAAATGTGGAGTTGACGGTGAAATGTGGAGTTGAAGATGAAATGTGGAGGTGACGATGAATGAATGTGGAGGTGACGGTAAATGTGGAGGTGACGGTGAAATGTGGAGTGTGAAGTGAATGTGGAGGTGACGGTAAATGTGGAGGTTGAAGGTGAATGTGGAGGTGACGGTGAAATGTGGAGGTGAAGTAGAATGTGGAGGTGAAGATGAATGTGGAGATGAAGATGAATGTGGAGTTGAAGATGAATGTGGAGTTGAAGATGAATGTGGAGTTGAAGATGAATGTGGAGTTGAAGATGAATGTGGAGTTGAAGATGAATGTGGAGTTGAAGATGAATGTGGAGTTGAAGATGAATGTGGAGTTGAAGATGAATGTGGAGTTGAAGATGAATGTGGAGTTGAAGATGAATGTGGAGTTGAAGATGAATGTGGAGTTGAAGATGAATGAATGTGAAGGTGACGGTAAATGTGGAGGTGAAGATGAATGTGGAGTTGAAGATGAATGTGGAGGTGACGGTAAATGTGGAGGTGAAGATGAATGTGGATGTGAGGGTGAATGTGGAATCTTAATGTGAATGGGGAATTTAAGGTGGATGTGGAGTTCAAGTTGAATGTGGTGGTTATAATAAAAGCGCATATCTTGGCTAGATGTATAATAGAAAAATCCATGCAATAATTCCACTCTAATTATTTAATTTAAGGTTTAATCCTAAGTGAAATGAGTAGAGCAACCGAACGCGTTTTATTTTCCTTCTCATTTTTTTAAAGAAAAGGAAGGCTGCATTTAAAAAAAAACGATATATTTCAAATGACACTGTAATCCCTGGTAAATTAGAACCAATGTAATAGAATGATACAACACCTGCATTGAAAGTGTTCAATAAATCTCCCACTCTAATTTGACACAGTCCACAAACTCGAATAAATCCCATCATTTACATTGTTCAGCTACACCTCATTGGCCAATCACAAGGGAGGGAAATCTCCCGGCGCGTGGACCACTTGGGGCCCAACAGAAAGATGTAAATCGGCCCGCTCAACAGAATGTTTTCATGGAATATTTACGATTGCCGTGGCAAGCTATGACTTTAAATAACTGTAAAAGCCTTGATAACTTACACATACGGTGACAAATATTTACCATCTCATAACTGGTTTTATCCGTTAGTAATCCCTGCATTAACATAATTTAAAAATTTATTCTGCAAGTTTGTTATTTTTAATCCCAAAGGCTCTGGAGTCTTGAAGTTTAAATGTAAAGATTCTTATCATTGAGCAACCGAAAGTAATCATTATCACGTGACTCTCTAAACAAAATGATTGCGTCCTCTCTCCGTCTCTTTCCCGCTATTAAATTGATGATAGATCTTAAATGGGGCCGTCCATAAAGTGCGTCACGCTATTTTTGACCATTTTGAACTCCCCCCCCCCTGTCACAAACTGTCACAAATCTCGGGACCCCCCCCCCTAAAGTACGTCATACTTTCGAACAAAAATGTTGTTTTTTATTAACAAAATAATTAAAATTTAATATAAAACACTTTGACGTCACACATGGCCGGACCCCCCTCCCCTTGACACAAACTGTCACACTTTCTTACACCCCCTCCCCCCTCTGGAGCGTGACGTACTTAATGGTCGGCCCCAATAGTGAAATCGCAAATAGTAAACTGTTTTCCGATATATAAACGTTTCCCCTTAAACTAAAAAAAAAGAATCAAATAGAACAAATCGAACTTTAAAAAAAAACAAAACAAACAAACAAACAAACAAACAAACAAACAAACAATAATTATGTTCATTTAATTGTCGGAAGCCAGGTTAACGTGAAGTAAGTCAGACGAGAAGAATCGACAGCTAAATATTTAATGAAGGTTGGCGCAGTGTTTTTGCGAATGCTCCTTTTGCCCGTATCGACACGTAGTAGACTGGAGACCAAAGAATTGTCTCAAACATAAAGTTTGTCTTGAGATTTACCCATAGGATCCCGCGCGATTTCATAGGATCTCGTGTGATTTCATAGGATCTCGTGTGATTTCATCCACCAGTTTGTTTGTAAAGGTGGGATGGCGGTGCCATTGATGTTATCACGTGGTTTGTTTATCAGGAAGGACACGCATGTTTTGAAATAAATCGAGCTTTCTGACTGATTATATTATTGTAAAACAGTCGGGATGTCTGCCCCGTGAAGAAAGTTGGGTGTTATCCTGGAATGGATGGTCTGAATGGAGTCGTGCCAAACGTTTAAAAAAACAACCTGTGATGTGAGCTAACTTCAGTTTCTTCACTAAACCTAATCGTCGAAATTGTCTTCTAATAAGCGATTGGAAAATAGTTTAATACGAAAGTAAAATGAACAAAAATGAACGGTTTTCATCTGAACGTATTCAGATAAAAATTGAGATGTAAGGCTCCTGTCAGCCAGCCACCAGCCCGATCCACTTTAAAATAGGTCAATGAAGTGAGTATCATAAACTTTCACAACACCGCAACAACTTTCGTCTGTGTTTATAACGTTTACAACATAATGGCCAAACTTAAACACAACATAATGACCAAACTTAAACATAACATAATGACCAGACTTAAACACAACATAATGGCCAAACTTAAACACAACATAATGACCAAACTTAAACACAACATAATGACCAAACTTAAACACAACATAATGACCAAACTTAAACACAACATAATGACCAGACTTAAACACAACATAATGACCAAACTTAAACACAACATAATGACCAAACTTAAACACAACATAATGACCAGACTTAAACACAACATAATGACCAAACTTAAACACAACATAATGACCAAACTTAAACACAACATAATGACCAAACTTAAACACAACATAATGGCCAGACTTGAACACAACATAATAGCCCAATTTAAATACAACTTAATGTTCAGACTTACACACAATATAATGGCCCGACTTAAACACAAACATAATGTCAAGATTCAATTACAACATAATGTTAGGATAGATCAAGTCATAATAGTCAGACTGTACCATGAAATAGGGGCGTAGCTAAGATATTTTGCACGCAAGGAAAAATTATAAAATAGCCCCCCCCCTTTTTTTTTCCCTCCCGTTAAAGAAATAATTTACTATTGTCAACTAATTATAATGTGGCGTTGAAGAAATGATCCTTCTAAGGTTCATTGTCCAAGCGCAAAGTAAAAAAAAAGCTCGTGTGCAAAGCTGCTCAGCGTACTTTTTTCCCCTCAATATTTTACACAGCTTGCTGCGCGGTAATTCTCAATTGCTGCGCAGCGTCGGTCATATATCTGCGTGGCCGCGCAGCTTAAAAATATTTGAAAGCTTCATTCTGGTGCCCCTGTAGCTTGGCGCTACGCGTCTGTCACGACAAAATGGTTAGGGCACATTATGACACAAGGTCAAGTACATGGCAACAAAATAATCACTATGTATAGTGATGTATGTATGGCATCTGTCCGTCTACGAAAGACGATAGATTTATCTTTATTATCTGCAGCTCTTGGTGTGGCTGATGAGACCAATCCTTGAGTGGCAGTCTCTTCTGCATGACACACACACGAAAGCAGTGGGGCAGTGTTTCCTGGCCTTTCTCCTCGCTCTTTTCCCGACTGCTTCTGCCCTAGTTTGCTCCTCTGCTCTTAGTGATCCTTCTTTCACTATAGCCCGCCACATGGACCTATCCTCTGCCAGGTTTTCCCAGTTTTGTATATCAATGTTGGCTACTTTCATGTCTCTCTTGCATATGTCCACGTATCTGAGACATGGCCGACCAACCGACCTTTTCCCTGTCGCCAGCTCGCTGTAGAGCACATCCTTGGGTATGCGACCACTTTGCATCCTCTTGACGTGTCCAAGCCAACGGAGGCGTCTTTGGCTTAGTATTGCTGCAATACTACTCATGCTTGCTTGAGCCAGGACCTCTGTGTTGGGGACTTTCTCTTGCCATTTGATGTCTAGGATGCGGCGCAGGCATCTGAGGTGGAAGCTATTGAGCCTTCTTTCATGCCTGGTATAGGTGGTCCAAGACTCGCATCCATAGAGGAGTGTGCTCAGTACGCAGGCCTGGTATACCTGCAGCTTAGTCCTTGCTGTGAGTTTGGCATTGGACCAGACTCTTTTGTACAGTCTAGCCATAACAGTTGCTGCCTTCCCTATCCTACTACTTATCTCATCTTCCAGTGAGAGGGTGCTCGAGATGTTTGATCCCAGATAAGTAAAACTGTCAACAGCATCCAAGTTGCAGTCGTCAATGGTGATAGTCGGGAGAGAGGCAGCATCCTGTGCCATAATGTTGGTTTTCTTTATACTTATGGTCAGGCCAAACTCTTTGCAGGCAGCGGAGAAGCTGGATACAAGGTTCTGCAGGCCGTCTGCTGTGTGGGATATTAAGGCGGCATCGTCTGCAAATAAGAGCTCACGCAGCAAAATCTTCCTTATTTTGGTCTTGGCTTTAAGTCGGGCAATATTGAATAATCTCCCGTCAGCTCTGGTGTGTATGTATATCCCCTCGCTGTTGTTCTTGAAGGCATACTGGAGTAAGATGGAAAAGAATATTGCGAATAGAGTAGGTGCCAACACGCAGCCTTGCTTTACTCCACTACTTACTGGGAAAGCCTCGGAGGTGGCACCGTTATAGCACACTGTGCCCTGCATGTTTTCGTGGAATTGCTTGATGATGTTAAGCAGATGTGTAGGGCAGCCTATTTTTACTAAGATCTGGAAAAGGCCGCTTCTGCTGACAAGATCAAAAGCTTTAGTTAGGTCGACGAACGCGATGTATAGAGGCATATGTTGCTCCCTGCATTTCTCCTGCAGCTGGCGCAGAGAGAAGATCATGTCTATGGTTGATCTTCCGGCTCGAAAGCCGCACTGCGATTCTGGGAGTACACGCGATGCTAGGGTCTGCAGGCGTGTCAATGCAACTCGGGCGAAGGCCTTTCCAACTATACTGAGGAGAGAGATTCCACGATAGTTGTTGCAGTCACTCTTGTCTCCTTTATTTTTATACAGTGTAACGATGTTGGCATCTTTCAACTCCTGTGGTATCTGCCCCTGTTCCCAACACAGAGTGAGGAGGTCATGCAAAGGTTGTAAAAGTATTTCTTTTCCACATTTGAGAACTTCTGGTGGAATTCCATCATTACCAGGGGCTTTCCCGCAGGCTAGGCAATCTATGGCTCTATTTAGCTCGACCATTGTGGGTAGGCTATCGAGCTCTTCCATGACCGGCAGGTCTGGGATATCGTCCAGGGCAGCAGTTGAGACATGGTTTATAGTTGCGTACAATTCCAGGTAGTGCTCGATCCACCGTTTGAGTTGCTTGTCCCGATCAGTGATAATTTCCCCTGCTTTTGACATTAAGGGTGCTGTCTTGGAGGTCAGAGGGCCTGTTGCTTGTTTTATATTCTCGTACATAGCCTTTGTATCGCCTCACTTTGTATAGTGATGTAGTGGTCAGATAAAATCAAGATACAATTTAATATATTGGCAACAAATCGTTGAACTGAGGTCATTAGAAAACATATCAACATGATTTAAATGCTTTAAAACTTAGTGGCTCCATGGACATAATAAAATCATAGCTATATATATTTACCCTCAATTATCCTGCTTTAACGCGGAGGGACATCACTCTGTTTTTTTTTGTTGTTTTTTTTGGAATATATAGACTTAAAAATCATAATCATTTTGGTTTCCAGATTAGCATTAAACACTATAAATAAAATAATAGTCCAAGTCACTCACTCACTCATTGGATGTGGAACGATGAGGAACGATGTACAACAGTCTATAGCAGTTAAAACATCGTGTGGTGATTAGCACTGCAAATTTTTTTATATGACGTCATTGTTTGATCTTATATTTTAAAATACAAGGTGTGCATCGGTGCGCAAAATGATTTTAAATTAAAGATGCGCTGTAAAAAAATATTATATGACGTCATTGTTATAGCTCATATTTTAATTTTGGAAAAGGGAACAATGTAAAGAGAGGATTTGATGATGGTTAATTATAAAATACTTTGTGTACATTCAAGGAATTTTAATATTTCGTATTTATCAAACAAGATAAGTTACTTGGGCTTTTGACAAAAAACAAAGTGAGCGCCGTAGCGCCCTATAACCACTATTATAAAATACTTTGTGTACATTTCAGAAAGTTTAATATTTCGGATTTATCAAACAAGGACGAGTTAGTTGCGCTTTTGAAAAAGGTGGGCGCCGTAGGCGCCCTTCAAAAAGTGGGCGCCTCAGGACGCCACGGCACCGCAGCACAACCTAGTTATTTATATTTTGAACAATTTCGTACGGACGTTCGATAAGAGTTATTTTTGGTGCAGTAATTTAGTGCGCTGCTTTCTAAAATTTCTCGCCGTAAAAAGATACTATATGACGTCACTGTTTAGCTCATATTTTAATTTTGTTAAAAGGAACGATGTAAAAAGAGGAGTTGAGGATTGTTAATTATAAAATACATTGTGTACGTTTCAGGAATATTTAGTATTTATCATGCAAAGATAAGTTACTTGGGCTTTTGAAAAAAGTGGGCGCCGCAGGTGCCACGGCGCCGCACCACAACCTAGTAAAATATAATTAAGAAATAATTTTGTTTACGTTTATATTTACCAGGCATTTGTAATAGCCTGAAAACGTATTTCCTTTGTTAAGCGCAACCCATTAATGAATTTCAATAAACAGATCAGATTTATTACGGCTCTAACGATAAAACATACAAATTATTCCAGGACATGAAATTGTACTCTTACTGTTAAATAGTTTAATCTCTTCATCAGGGTTTTGGCCTCGAAGGGTTGCGACGACAAACTACCATAACTAACACATATCACAACACCACGATATTCAACACAACAACGATCACTAAACCATTCAGGTTGGTTGCGGTAGGAAGTTTCGGAACCTTGCTTCACTGAAATGTGGCTTCCAAAGTGATGACTTGGACACCGTGTTGAGGTAACACCCGCTGAAACTCAAAAGAAGATAAAACCGGGACAACTAAAGTGTACGACAACGAAAGATACACAACGTCGCCGTGTTATCGTTCAAACACAAGCATCGATAACACAATGAAAGCAGTTCAAGAAAGTTCTCTGAGGCTCGACTGAGTCTATTCTTACAACGTTATCAGAAGCTGGTGCTGGTCCGTGGGCCATCTGCCGCCGTTCCCGATGTTATCAAGAAAGGACAGAAAAATCTAATTATAATTGTACATTTTCATCCTTTAATACTAACCATAAAGAATATTTCAATTCTTTTGCAGTAAGCACATAAAATGAAACAAATTAAATAAAATAAATTTTATTTCGCTACCACGTCAGTACTGGGAAAATAGTGCACCGGTTCCTGGTGCAATGGAAAAATTCCTGCCGGTCCGCCATGGTAAAAAGCTTGAGAAGCACTGTTTTAGGTGATGAAAATATCACAGAAATTGAATTGAATCTGAATCTGTCAACTGGACGTGACTAGCACCAACATCGCCCATTTGTCGGTGACGTGACTAGCACCAACATCACCCATTTGTCGGTGACGTGACTAGCACCAACATCGCCCATTTGTCAGTGAGGTGACTAGCACCAACATCGCCCATTTGTCGGTGACGTGACTAGAACCAACATCGCCCATTTGTCAGTGTCGTGACTAGCACCAACATCGCCCATTTGTCAGTGTCGTGACTAGCACCAACATCGCCCATTTGTCGGTGACGTGACTAGCACCAACATCGCCCATTTGTCAGTGTCGTGACTAGCACCAACATCGCCCATTTGTCGGTGACGTGACTATCACCAACATCGCCCATTTGTCGGTGACGTATTGTTTCTTGTTTGTTATTGTCATTATTTTTTATTTTCCCAATGTTTATATCTGTTGCCCCGTGTTAACAAGTGCACAACAACTAATAAACATGGCTAGTGACGCATTCTTTGTCGCATCTACTGAAATTCATGAATGGAAGACTTGTCTATGACGTTTTTTTTTAAAGAACATAAACTATTTGGCATGTTATTTGATAGGTTGTCAAGAGCCATTTGAATTATTAGATATTTAACATTGGCTCAGCGTCTTGAAGACGATGCGGCTCTTCTAAGGACTGAGTTTCACGCCCACAGTCCAGACGTTGTCCGTTTGACATTGAGACTTGATGTACGCCATCAACGATGTTTACAGTGTCCAGGACATGTAGTGGAGCTCATTGAAATAAAATCAATAGAATTTCACATTTTTTACGAAAGTGACCAATAGTAAAGCTCAACATTGTACAAACTTGCTTGAATGGCAGAGAGAAATGTGATTAAAGTAGGGCTGTTATAGATTAATTTAAAATTAATCGTTAACCTTTGAAAAATTAAAGATTAATTAAACGTTAATTTCGATTAAGGCCAAAAATTTAAATGTATGGTGTCATTTTAACATTTATTAAACGTACTTGTCGAAAATAGAAATAACACTGGAATGTATTCTTTATATGACATCTTTTAACCAACAACGCAAACAGACAAGTCGTGTATTAATATTATTTGGTTCAAGTGATGACTTGGTCTTATCGACAATTTAACCAGCCGAGCTGAAAAATAGTTTACATAGCATTAGATTGTCTCAACTGAAGTTTCTAATACTGTAGTGGATGTTTGGTTTGAAGGTGATATGTAAGCGAAGTGTTAGAACCATGGTAGCAATGTTCCCTTTAAGCTGCGCCGCTGCGCAGATGTTTTACCGACGCTACGCAGGAGTTTAGACTCACCGCGCAGAAAATTTTGTAAAATTTTGCACAATAAAATGGACGTTCTACAACTTTGCACAGGAATTCTTTTAAAACTTTGCACACGAAACAACGAGCTTAGACTTAGAGGGAACATTGCATGGTCGGCAAACGATTTCTCTCAATGAAAACAACCTTTATCAACATTTTGAACAATCATCTTAAGTGAATAGTTTAAACCAAAATGTTCGTGTAATCGGCTGTAAATTAGTTCATGTTTATCCGCCGAAATATTTTACTTTTTGACTTCCAATACATTTATAAGTGGTGGGTCGATTAATCGTTAAAAGAATTTTAATCGTTAACATTTTTTAACGATTAATCGAGAAATTAATCGTTAATTTCCACAGCCCTAGTGTAAAGCAATAACTTATGTAGCATTTTACGAGAATGAACACATGATTAATAATTATTATTTGTTTACGTTCTTAGTGGTTTGCAATTAGGAAAATATTATCTAATTAACTTTCATTTTAAAAAAAAAGTTTAGGCTAAGGATACAAATTAAATGCCTTACCCGATCCTGTATAAAAAGACAAAACATCTTCAAATAAAAGTATTTCAAGAAATATGCTCTCTATGTGCTCTATGCCATGAATGCACTTATCTTTCCAAGAACGAGTATGAAGTTTACAAACACGTTAAATGTTTTCATTTACGTTCAAGTGTTTAAAAATATCCTTTACTTAAACTATTTGATTATTTTGTCGTCAGAATATTTCCCGATAAGCAAGGTCATGAACATGTTATGTAAGGGAAGGTCAGGGGATGCTTGGGGTGAGCTCACCAAAGGGGTCATATCGTGTATAATCTGAGACTCATTCCTCTAACGTTTTACTCAGTTACCCTCCACATAACAAGTTATAACGCAAATCTGTTTTTTTGGTTTGTGCATTCCTGTACAGTGTAAGCTGATCAAAAGTTCGTTCGTTCACATCCCCTGTTTACTGCACTACTGTAAACGTTGAGGACAAATCTGCTTCGGTCAGTGAATGGCTGAAAAATGGAGTTGGGTTAGATCTTCTTTTAATTATTCTGTCCACTTTGAGTCACTTTAGTCAAGAGTATTTTTATAAGTCTCCAAGGCAGGGGCGGATTAAGACTGCACGGGGCCCCTGGCTGCAATTCAAACTGGGGCCCTATCCAGCCAGCGTCCCTTTAAAGGAAATGATCGCTGACAGCTAATAATATAAGACTATGACTGTAACTTGTAACTAAATAGTCCATTGATTCCTTTCTCATAATTTTTCTGTGTTCGGTTTTTTGATGATTCCGATCCCGTAGTACTATTGAGTGTAAAAAGATAATTTAAAAAAAAAGACAAATTAAAAAATAAAAATTATACCCCCACTGGGATTGCACTACAAGCCTGTACGCTGCCACTAGACCACCAGATCTTGATGGGAAAGAAAAATTTAAAAGATATAAAAAGTATTCACTATCGGGTCCGAATAGCGATCACATTAATACATAAGATTTTATTACTTTATTTAATTTATTATATTTTTAGGGATTCAGGCAAAAATTTGTCCACCTTTATTATAAAATATACTAAATGTGGGGGCTCCTAAATAATCGGGGGCCCCTGGCTTTAGACCGTTCAGCCCACCCCCCACCTTAATCCGCCATAGCTCCAAGGTTTGTAAAGAACATATTTTAATTTTTGTCATAAATTTAGAGATTATGGTCGAAAACTACGTTATTTCAAATGTATTTCGCCAAGGACAAACTAAAGGAAGAACATTATTTTAAAATTTATTTAAACTCATTGCGCACGAACGTCTAAACATTAAAGAAAACATTTATGAAAATTAAAAGAAATAAAACATTTTGCGTTCGCCTACATTTAGTTTACATCCGCTGGCCACATGTAACGTGTTCGTCTTATCTTGTCTTATCTATACAGACGCTCCTTCTATGCAGAAGATAGTTGCGTCCACAGACCATGAGAGATGATCTGTTTTGGCAAGTGATGCAGCGTTCACAGGCCACGGCTTTGTGGGTTCCACGCATTACCCACCCGGCCGCCTAACTACATGTAGTGTTAGGTACCCATTCGGAGCGGTGTGACCCAGGGACGCCCTAGGTCCCGGGAACAAACCCTGCCTTCACACGGATTCGAACCCGTGACCATCGGTACGACAGTCCAGTGCGCTGCCACTCGACCACCGCGTCTACAACTGTTCAGCGTTGAGCATTTTAAGAAAACTTTCATTATCGTCTGCTTGATAGAAGGTCATTTTAATACTTAATTTTAAAAAATACGTTAAAAAACCACAAATTATTAGCCATTCCACGATGATTTAGACGCAGATAATATCAACAGGTCTATTTCGTTTAACTATATCGATGGTTCAAAGTCATGCAAATTGTGATATCAATGCGCCACCATGCTGAGTGCGAAGAACAGAAAAAAACAACGGTCCACTGATTGAACACCAACAAACAAATTCACAAGTTCCATCTTCGCTGAATTAACAAGAACTTTCACACAAACTGCTGTTATCGATACCTTGCCTTATCATCTCATATCATTGTTCATTTTCTCATACAATAGTAGCAACCGCCTGTTCAGATTTTTATTCATAATAAACACATTCTATTGTTATTCCCCAAAGAGGATAGAGGTAAACACACACAAATAATTTTTTTAAGTTTAAAAAAAAATCATCATTTCTAATCCATTGTAATTGTAATTTAAAAAATAAATAATTCCTAGCTAACCATTTCTGAAGATCATCTTGATATGAATGTGGAATATCCTGATTTAATACTGTAGCAGTGAACGGACACGAGACGCATCAACGATCAACACTATCAAATTTTTAGCAAGAAAGAACGACTAATGAGCTTGAAATATATCATTGGAGTTTTAAAATTCGATTAATACAGATCCAAAAGATTGCCAGATTAACAAAAAGTAATAAACCTTAAAAAATCAGCACAATTAAAAAAATACAGCATCATGAGAAGGATTTAAAAAACATTTTGTCATGGTTAATTTTAACAAATCGTTTATTTAAATTCTTAAATGTTAAAACGCTAAATTATCACACAGCAAAGTACCTTTGAGGTGTACTCCAGTATCCAGTGAATGCCTACAAAGTCTATAACGAAGACAAGGCTCCATTGGTATTGAAAATGTATTTACTCATACGCTATTGTCAAAATGATTCGTTTGCACCGGGTCTGCTTCATGCCTGTACTCGGTCATTGATGCCATTGTATTTATTGATGTCCTATGTGAATATTGAGTGGGGCGGGGCGGGGGGATGGAAGACGAGAAAGTTTGAAGATCGATTTTTTTTTCCATAAATAATTTTCTTAATTCTACTTTAACTTCAGGGGTTCTAAACTTGTTTTAAAGTGCATCTTTCTTAAATTGCAACTTTCTTCTGCAGATTGTCACTTTAGGAAAAAAAAAGGTGTAAGCCTTAAGTTCAAATTGTTCGTCTATAACTCACTATGGGGTTGTACCAGAAAACGTTCATAGCCTTACAGCATTCACTATATAGCTTTATAAGGGAATCTATAGCCTTAAAACAGACTTTAGAGATTTATAGGGGAATCTAAAGCCTTACAACAGGCACTAGATATTTATAAAATATCTGATCTGAAAGCTTTGCATCTTTTAAACTTCACCCTTTCAACAAACGCCATAAACCTCAGCGTCAAACAGCAGACATTGGAAATACCACGCAAGAGTTTCATTTATAGACATGCACATCTGAAAATTTAAAATACTATTTATTGAATATAATGGTAAATGACAGGAAGGGTGGGGCGGCGTTGTGCAGACGATGTCGTTAAACGTAGCGTTTCCGGTGAATTTGAATAACATTCAATTGTCGTGTTACATGAGTGGATTATACAGAATTTTGAAGATGGATTTTGTTACGGAATATGTCAGTTGACATTGAGGATGTCAGTTGACATGGAATATAACAAATGACATGTATGACAGGTTTCAGCTGTAATGGTTTATTTATCAACAACTTTCTGGAAATTTCTGGAAAGCATTTGTGTTTTTAAAGGGATTATCCTACCCAAAAGATCTGCCTCAGATTTACAGACACGCCCATGGAGTGACTCGTGTGACAATGTATCCTGTAGGTATGGCTATACCATTCACGAACGTTTTTAACGCCATTCAATTTCTGTGTGCAACACCAGTAAATGATCTGGTATGAAATAACGAGAGAACCGAGAGTAGATAACAAGAGGCGCTATCAGGGTATTAGCCTCAGTGGCACTCGAACAATGTCAGACACGGCAACACGTGGTTCCCTTATTAATAAAGTTTTTGAGTTTTTTTGTTTGTTTGGTTTTGTTTATAAATAATCTTTGAAATATTGTTTTTCATGCTGATCGTATCAATATCACAGCGCTGCTTGGATTTAGGGAAACATATTTCCTGATAAAAATTTTAATGAAGAAGTTGGTCAGAAATATTTGAGTATTAATTTGTTTTTAACTTTTTAAATATTTTTTATCTGTAATTAATAAAAAAAATATATAAAAAAGACCCAAAAAAAACAACAAAAAACAACAAACAAACAACCTTTTGATTGCAAACGTGAGACTGTCATAACAAAATGAAGCATTTCAGTTTTTATTTTGTTTTAAATGGAGCCTACAAAGTTTATAGTCAAAATCAAAGGTAAATGCATAAAATAAAAACAGGGTATTAGTAGGCCTGACAGGACATAACACAACAGCGAACGTTTCGGCAAAGAGCCTTCTTCAACCCAGACCAAGTCAAAATCAACCAGGTCTGGGTTGCAATTGTGTGACCATTCGTCTGGCGAACTAACCAACGACAGCTCGTATGATATGCGTTTTTACTAAGGAAAAATGTTTTAAAAATTGTTTTAAATTATACAAGGCCTCAAGAATATTCAGGTTTAGAACCCTCGAATGACAGTACATCCTGTTTACAAGTGCCTGTTGCATTTGGCTAGAGAAAAGACATTTTGTTGTAAATGAATGACTGGCTTCTAAATAATTGCTAAGACATGGACAATATATAAACAATCGCATGATTGTTCGGAAACGCACACGATAAAATAATGATGGAAGTAACAAAGGTACACCTTTTTTATAAGGGGAAAAAAGGGGTGGGGGTGGAATGGGCGATAGGAGTTGAGGGGGGTGTAGAGGGAGTCAAATGTCAAACAAATCGAAAATTAACATTTGTGTGTGTGTTGTGTGGGGGAGGGGGTAGTGGCTTTTTGACAGTAAACTGTGTGTTTCAAATGGAAACAATATAACCGGAAATATTTAATAAATAATACAGTGCATCAAGGTTTCCCAACCAAAAAGGGGGGGGGGCATGCAGGAAAAACATTAAATTTGAAGGATCTTTAAGTTTCAGCAATAAGAATGCTGTATATTATTATTACACGCTTTTATTTAACTCACACTGTTTGTATGTTGTATTTTCCATCCATCCCTCCGTCAAATCTTGTAACGTAAAATTAAAACACTTCTGATGGTCGTAAATTTTACCACAGATAGCTCGTGGATGACAATGCATTGTATCAATATTTCAGATCGATCGAATGTACGGAAATGAAATTAATCAATTTTTAGTTTATCTCTATATAGAATGTTTAGTCGTCTGCTAGAGTTGACCTCCGCGGCTCACTGGTTTTACTCAAGCCCTCGATTACCAAATTCCCGTGTTTTACATCAAGGGGAGGTCAGTCCGTTTCAGTCTGTTAATGTTTGTCGCGCAATGAACATTAACATTACTTTTAGTTCTGTCTCATATATAAGGGATTTATAGTCAAAAACTTTGTTTTTACGGGTCGTTTAATTACCACTAGCACATTTAAGTTATTGACCATGGAATTTAACTAATTAAATTGAATTGATAAGGTCGAAATATAGATTTTAAAAAATTTTGATACTAAAAAGACGAAAATAAAATATTTAAAAAATCTTTTTTTAAAAAGGACACGCTTTTATTTACATATAGAAAGTGCACTTAAAAGAAGAAAATACACATTTTCTATGATAACAGTTGAAATCATTGAACCTATCCACTGCACATAAAAGCGTGGGTCACTCATCACAACTTTCTATCATGTACAAGGCTGTAAATAAAAATTTGTTTCAATATTAATATTAATAAACATTAAAAGTTTCACAACTTTGATCATATACATCCTACTATCATATTAATTCGAAATATTTATCTATATTAAGCAAAAGAATAGTTGCAAAGAGAAATGAGTTGTGATGGGTGCCCCACGCTTTTATGTGCAATGGATAGGTTCAAGGATTTCACCTGTTATCATAGAAAAATTGTATTTTCTTCCTTTAAGTGCATTTTCTATATGTAAATAAAAGCGTGTCCTTTAAAAAAAAAGATTTTTAAAAATATTTTATTTGATTTTCTTTCTCCTGTAGAAGATGCAAAGAATGGACGAAACATTTCAAGGTTTAAGTCTAAAAAATCTTTGTGTTCTGTGTGTTATGCGTGTTCTGTGGATTCTCTGGGTTCGGTGAGGCCTTTAATTATGTCTTTCAATAGAGGTTCATTTTTGTTTATCAGGAAACAACATTTCAGACTCGAGCTGACCGTAGACTATTATGAGATTGTCGCATGTCCCCCCTCCCCCGGGGGTGAACAATCTCGCGACACCTGCCTAGGACTGTGTCTTCCATGAAGGAGGTCCTCAGTCTCTAGGACATTGTCCTGACATTCGATGTTAATGATTTCTTTAAGTCTTGTTGTACGAAAGTTTATCAGAATCTCTTGTATTTGAGTACAGTCACATGTCCTGGCTCACACATTCGTAGTAGGCAAATAGCCTATTTTTTCAATGGTTCTAGCAACACGAAGATCTACGTCAACATCGATGCTTGGACCTTGGTGTTTAAATAACTAGAGAGTTAACTATCTTCAGGATTTCTACATTTACTGGGGCGTTTGACCCTACATAAAATCATCAACACTTCGTAAACAATTTTTTTTGTCTAGTGCTAAGTTTGAAGTTTTGAAATAGATATTAAAAAGTTTAAGGGTAAAAAACCGTATTAGAAGCAGGTAGAGTAAATTATGGAAACAATTAACATAAAATTTACGTTTACTATTATTCACTCAGTGGCGTAGATAGAACTTTTGCCGCCCGGGGCGGTCTCCCATTTGCCGCCCTTTTTAGGGGCGGTCCATAAATGACGTCATGGACCTGGAGACACACATTTGTGACGATGTGTGAAGAAGGGAGGGGGTGTTTAAGAAATGTGACGTCACGTAAAAACGCGCAACTTTAAATACAATTTCTACTTAAATATTTGATTACTGACACTTTATTTAATGACGCTTATGTAAAACGCGTGTTACGATATTAGAATGCAGCGTTACACTAAAAACATACTTAAATAATACATCTTTTATTTGAAACATGCTCATTTTCAATCAGAAAATACGGCTTTTATGAGGGGGGGGGGTCAAAGCTTTGTGACGTCTTATTGAAGTGAAGAAGGGGTCTAAGTTTTTGTGACGACGTGTGACGAGGGGGGGAGGGGGTGAAAAATTAGCCAAAATCGCGTGACGTCATTTATGGACGGCCAGTTAGTAGATTATACTATGGTTTTTATAAATTAATAAACATGAATAAAAATTTTAATTGAAACGAAGTAAAGGTGGGGAACATGTTTACCATTGCATGCCATATTTATGTAAGCAGTAATAACAGAGGCCGCATAAGATTATATACCTATAAATACAAATTTATAAAATACAAGATACTTTTTTTTAAAGGCCACAAGAAAGTTACTGAGGTAGCAGGTCCACACACACACACCCCCCCCCAATGAGACAAAACATATTCACAATTTAAACCCCCAAAAAACCCCATTAACATCACTATTCTTTTATTTTGTATTAATAAATAAATGATTTTTTATTTACAAACAAAGACATTGTATACATTAGTATGTAATCATATTTATACATTTACTTTCTAACTTTCATAATTGAAAAATCGTGTATTATGCTATCAAAATTAAAATTATCTGCAATATCTTTTCTATGGACTATGGACAGAATTGCAAGATTTTGTTGTCGTTAATCGCTCATTGTGGAACGAAGATCATTTTTTATCATCTTCACTTTGGAGAAGCTCCTTTCATAACTAGCGACACTGATGGCAATAGTTGGAAAAGTTTATAACAAAATTACAATGTTGGGTACAGAATTTTCCAATCTATACTGTTGAATAAATTTTAATAGATCAAAGGGGCCTTTCCCCCCCGTTTTTATAACATAATTTTAATGCCTCTTCTTGTAGTGTAGGTACAGCTATAAAAACCTGGATCTTTTTCTTTCCATATTGAACTGTTCTTTATCACTGTCAATAAAGTAATTTATTTGATGTTCAAATGCTTCATTTATTAGTAGGTTACATGGTATCATATACGAATATTTTCTTGCAAGGACATGCAACTCATCAAAGCGTTTTTTTATTTTCTTTTATAATTCCATCCATGTATAAAAAACATTTCTCGTTGCACTTCTTGTTCTAAAGATAGAACCACGTCTTCTGAATTTACCCTACTCATATTTTTTTCTCCTTCTAACTCGGCGTTCAGTTTGCATCTCTTCACAATTGTTTGGCTGATATAACAGCATTTTGTATTAATACATCTCTTTGTTCCATGCAATGGCTTTGCAATTAATTTAAAAAATGACGGGTTCCCATAAATTGAGATAAAATTGAAAAGAAAAAGCTTACATTGGTTTGAGTAAAATTCCAGCATCTGATCTCGTTTTCCTAGATAGTTCTTCAGATGTCAATTTTTCCAAGACGCTTGAAATTTTAAAGTATGTCTTTTTCAAAATTATTATGCCTATTGCTGTGTTTATTGACAGGGAAATTTGAATATTTTCATATTCTTGTCATAAATCTTAATAATTTTCCTTAAAATAGACGAATTCAAATTATTTACACATTACTTCATTGGATAGGCGTAACATGTTTAATGAATAACTGTATTTTAATTAAAAAACACAATTTATTTGCGCTACTTTCAGTGGCGTAGCTAGGGGGGGCGGTGGGGGCGGTCCGCCCCGGGCGGCACATGATTTGGGGGCGGCATTTGGGGGCATTTGAAAAGTACAGCCCTTTCGGACAACCACGCTTTTTCTTTTGAAAGAGGAAAACGGGTGAAAATAAAATATTCGTACTTTCGAGTCGTAATTAACGGATTCTCAAGACATGTTTTATTACATACTGTTTGTTATAACTAACGCATAACCGTTAAGAAATTTAAAATCGTTTAAAAATTGTATCGATTTGTTTTGAAAATTAAGTGGTATACATCACAGATGACGCTTTTTATAAGAAAACAGCACAAAGAACACATCACTGCTGGACCCAATGTACTATTAATTTCGCCGCGACAGTTATTGCGTAGATTTTCGACATGCACAGAATGATACGCGAAAAAGTACCCTCATGGCATTGTGGTTCAAATATTGTGTTTAACTTGCAAGTAGTAATTTATATTACTGTTTAAGTTTAAGAAAATTATTTTAAGGTAATTTATTAAAAATTATTTTTGTTGTTTTTCTTTTTGTTTGTTTTTTTCATTAAAGTAGCACAAACAAAATGTGTGTTTCATTAAAATACGTTTATTCACTAAAACTTTTATGCATATCCTATTAAAGTAATGTTTAGATAGTTTGAATTAGTCTACTTTAGTGAACATTATTACGATTTGTCACAAGAAAGATTAATCGCGATTGCTGTTTTTTCCCCAAATTTTGCATAATGGTGAAAATTTGTTCAGATCGTGGATGGTGTATTCACCATTGAAGAAAATTATATATTGTTTTTGCTGTTTACTGTTTGATGATTTTTTCCAATATACATTTTAACACGGAAAATAGTTTTAACAAATAGTGGAAATTTAATCTCAAAATAAGTCAACACGAGTTGAGACTACTGAATAAGTCAACATGAGTTGAGTCTACTGAATAAGTCAACACGAGTTGAGTCTACTGCAGATTCGATCATTTACCGCAGATTCGATCATTTTCCCAATGGAAGGAATTAGAAATAAGAATTGGACATGGTGCAACTTTTGATAATCTACATACAACAACAGAATATTAATAAAGAAATAAGAAAAAATACAAGGAAATTCTCACAATACTTGATATAATTAGATTCTTAGCTAAACAAAATTTGGCGTTGAGAGGTCATCGTGAAAGTATTCATGAGGAAGACATCAATTCAATTGAAAATATATGACATTTTCTAGAGCTTTTGGACTTGTTGGCCAAGTACGACCCAGTATTATGTGAACATTTAGTACAAATTAAGATGGGTAATAAATATAGTGTCTCCTATTTGTGGAAAATGATTCAAAATGAATTCATAGACCTATTTAAAGGTGCAGCGAGAAAAACAATAATGGACCAATTAAAGCAAGCTAAAAACTTTTGTATGATATTTGACAGCTCTCCAGATATTTCCCCACAAATATTAAACTAGTCAAATTAAAAGATACGTAGTTATTGATGTTGGCGAAGTTAAAGTTGAAGAATCGTTTATTTACTTTGTAGAAAATAAAGGAAACGCCAAGTTAGAAGGGAAAAACATGTGAGTGGGGAAAATTCACAAGACGTGGTCCTATCTTTAGAACATGAAGTACAACGAGAAATGTTTTAATCCATGGATCGAATTATAAAGGAATTAAAAGAACTATTTGATCAGTTGCATGTCCATGTAAGAAAAAATTCGTGTATAATCCCATGTAACCTACTAAGTGAAGAAATTGAATGTCAACTAAATGATTTTATTGACATTGATAAAGAACAGTTCCATAATGAAAGAAAAATGATCCAGGTTTTGTGGCTGTACCTATACTACAAAAATAGGCTTTGCGTTGGGAAAATGGAGGAAAAGGCCCGCTTGTCGTATTAGTTTATAAATAAAGCTTAAATATATTGTTTTCATTGCACAATTTGTTTGTGAATTTTTTATTCTAAGAATTTTTATAACAATTATTGTTATCAGTGTCGCTAGTTGTGAAAGGAGCTTCTCCAAACTGAAGTTGCATAAACAATAAACAGCATAACAATGATATAAAAAGAATTAAGAGACATAATTATGGCACTTTTAGTGTTGAAATTACACAAAATGCACACATTTACTTGAATTTTTAGTTTAAAAATAATGTATGGCTCTCTCAGACAAAAAAGTTTCCCGACCCTTGATTTAAGACTACAAAATCTTGCAATATTGTCCATAGAACAAAATATAACAAATTATTAAAATTTTGATAGCATAATACACGATTTTGCTACTATGAAAGTTAGGAAAATAAATGTATAAATAATATGTTTACATCCTAATGTACACAATTTGTTTGTAAAAATATAATTAAATCATTTATTTATAAATACAAAATAAAAGCATACTAATTGGTAATTTAATTTTGTTGGTGTAAATTTGGAATACGTTTGTCTCATTGAGTGCAACCTCAGTAACTTTCTTGTAACCTTTAAAAAAAAGTATCTCGTATTTTTATAAAAATATGTATTTATAGGTATAACATCTTATTTGGCCTCCTTTATTGCCACTAACTTAAATATGGCATTCAATGGTAGAAATTTTCGCCACCTTTACTTTGTTTCAATTACAATTATTTATTTATGTTTATTAATTTATAAAAACCATGACATTATCTACTTAGAAAGGGCGGCAAATTGGAGACCGCCCACGGGACGGCAAAAGGTCTAGCTACGCCACTGGCTACTTTAATGCAATAAAAACAAAATAAATTAAATTTGTAATAAATTACCTTACAATAATTTTCTGAAAACTGAAACAGTAATATAAATTACTACTTGCAAGTTAAACACAATATTTGAACCACCATGCCTTGTAGGTACGACTTCGCGCATCATTCTGCGAATGTCAAAATTCCACGTAAAAACTGTCGTGGCGATATTAATAGCACGACATATTATTCGGCCCAGCGGTGATGTGTTTTTGGGGTACTTTTCTTATAAAAGAGTCATATGTGACTTATACCACTTAGTTTTCCAAACAAATTTTTACCATTTTTGAGCGATACATTTTTTTAACGGGTTTGCTTTAGTTATAATATCCATTATGTAATTTAAAAAAATTTTGTGCGAATCCGTTAATTAAGACTCGAAATTAAAAACTATTTTTGTTTCAACTTGGTTTTCCCCTTTCAAAAGAAAAAGGGCGGTTGTCGGAAATAGTTATACTTTTCAAATGCCCACAAATACCGCCCCCTTAATGAGTGCCACCCGGGGCGGACCAACCCCACCGCCCCCCTTTGCTATTCACCCTACTTGATGTTTATGATACCACATACTTTTTAACTTAATTGACTTAATCACATGTAGTGACTACTTTTGAAATAAGGTCATTAACAGCTTTCAAATTTCCTTAATGTTATATGAATTTTAAGACTGAAGCTCTGGGTAAAAAACAACGAAGTGGGTAGACACCGCGCAATGCGCGGCATCCACTGTAAAGCTTGGGTGTCGCGTAAACGTGACGTCACATTTTGCTCTTACTACTTTATAACATTTTTAAAAATTCAAACGGTACATGAGCTTCTGTGGTCTCATGGTTAGTACATTAGATTCTTGAACTCTAGGTGTCAGGTGGAGGTTCGAGTTTCGTTTGAGTCTTTTTTTTTAAAGTTTGTAGTTTCAGTTTTAGGGTCTGGGTTAGGTTTAGTTGTCTATTTTTTAAATTAAAATAGAAAAAGAGTTTCGTTTGAGTCTTTTTTTTTAAGGTTGTAGTTTCAGTTTTAGGATCTGGGTTAGGTTTAGTTGTCTATTTTTAAAATTAAAATAGAAAAAACAACAAATATAATATAGCAACCAAAAATATGATTTATCGAGCGCACCATTCTCTTTGCTTTTACCAAATTAATTTTAAAATCATAAATCTTTTTAAAAATAAATTTTAAGCTATTAAGGTGGACTGGGTATACCCAAATAAACAGACTGCATAATGCGTGTCATCCACCGTAGTGGGTGGACACCTCGCGTTACGTGGTGTCTACCAGCGGCCAAAAAACAAATACGGACTTGCTTCAGCCAATGTCAAGGAAATAGTGAAATAAGATATGATAAGATGAGACAACGCAATGATGTTTTCAGTTAGATGACGTTTTAGGTGGAAATAACGAGAAACAATTAAAAATCAGATGTACATATTCAAAGACCAATAGTTTCTGATGCCAGTTATAAGAGCGGGCAAACACGAAAGAGATTTAGTACCCCCCCCCTTCCCCCCAATCCCGCCAAGGCCAAACCACTTCAAAGAAATATAATCACATTACTAGGAAACATAAAACCACCTTGCTTCCGCCATGCCCCCATGACTACGCCACTGGATTGAGAGCGGAAATCTTGATGGGAAGACGCCATTGTTTTACTGCACTGTATGACACTAACACTGTCTACGTTATTGCAACATAATTTTTATTTGAACATTCCCGCGAAAAAAACACACAACATAATTCCTTTAGCCAGAGCACCAAAAAAAAACCACATAAAAAACAACAACAAGAAAACAAACTAGCATTGAAACACAATATCTATATGGATTGTTTTGTTGTAACACAACCCAACAATGAACAGACCACTGCCAACAACATCCGCATATAATGGTTCATGTTGGTTTATTTGACATCCCCACAAATAGTAAACATAGCTTAACACATGAACTTACCCTAAAACTATCCGGTTCCTTGGCTCATACAAAAATAAACGTACTGTTGGCTAACTTGACCACCACACAATAGCGGCTAACATTCCACATGACCACATGTTGCTCCCTTCATCCTACAATCAGTGCATGAATTCCCCGACCTGATTGACGAAGACCTTTAACTACACGCAACTCTTTTCTTACTCAACCTTACGGTTAACATGACTTTAAAAAAAAATCTAGTAACCCATTACAGAACGGAGGACTGTTGAGGAAAGGCATGCTTCACGGGAGAACGAGGACACATATTTTAGTGTCCTCCCAGGTTGGATTAACCCTAGGCTTGGCACGCAGGTAGCTCAGTTGTGACTTGCATTGCTTTGACGTCCGCCGATGCGGGGCCACGTGACCTAGACCTGAATGTCAAACTCGTTGTCTGCTGTCGCCCACGTTAAACAATTCGTTTGGGTAATTGTAGCCAATGGTTTGTGGCTAGTGCATATCTCGGGGCTTGCTCCAAAAAATGTGCGTGTGTGTTTGCGCTGGCACGTGTCTTGTACGGGGGGATGTTCCGTGATTTAGACAGCGTGTCTAGCAATTGATAAAAAAACAACAATTAACAGGTAACTGGCCTGAGGAATGGCATGTTATTTAATGAAAAAATTAATCTCTTCCCAGAAGTTTACGGCTCACTTTTTGAGTGGTGCGTGCGGTTTGTTCATTGTTGGTGCAGTTTGGTGCTGGGCGGGCCGGGTTCTCAGATTTATTACTTCTCAGAGATTTTAAGCTCAGAGAAGTTTTGCCTTAAAAATGCCTTTAACGTTTGTGTTACCAGGGCCGGATTTAGACTTGATGAGACCCTAAGCTATTTGAAGTCCAGATTTTCTATGTCAGTGCCAAATATGAGAAAAAAATTCCGGGGGTCCCAAGTAAGCGGGGGCCCTAAGCTATAGCTTTTTAAGCAAATAGGTAAATCCAGCACTGTATGTGACACGTGTCTCGGCAGCTTAAATCTCGAATAACCAATTTTTGCAAAGTCAACATTTTGTCTGATTTATTGTGTCAATCCCTGAGAGCTGTACATATACCACTTGATGTTTAACATGCCTCAGTTTGGAATGTGATGGGCCTATACTCAGTAATAAAGAGATGATTTGTTTTAAAAGATTGAAAATTAATTATTTGGTTTATTGACACATCACTTGTGTAGCCCCATGATGTAAGCCCAAGGTAATGGGGTTTATTGACACATCACCTGTGTAACCCCATGATGTAACCCCAGGGTTATGGGGTTTATTGACACATCACTTGTGTAGCCCCATGATGTAAGCCCAATGTAGTGGGGTTTATTGACACATCACTTGTGTAACCCCATGATGTAAGCCCAATGTAGTGGGGTTTATTGACACATCACTTGTGTAACCCCATGATGTAAGCCCAATGTAATGGGGTTTATTGACACATCACTTGTGTAACCCCATGATGTAAGCCCAGGGTAATGGGGTTCCCACCTGATTCAACCAATCACATCCATACATTCAGCTACATATTTATTGGGGTCATATTCCAAAGATTTATTAGACTTACAAGCAAGAGCGACGTATAAAAAATGATTAATGCCTCCGATATTGTGCAGACGATCGAACTTCATCGTTTAGTTTCGTATTGTAATCTAACATCGTATTTGTCTGTTACTTTGTCCTTGACCTCAAATGGCTGGTGTTGAGCAATCCGGTACTTCAACTTATTATAGATGCAAACTTAACAAGCTAACTTTGTAATAGTTTCTAAATGCTTTTCTAAGAATTAGCTAAAATTGGCTAGAATTGGCTAGAATTATGGTTTAGTCAATGACAATGTGTCATACTCATGGCCAGTGTGCCATATTCGGCCCGCCCTAGGGAGAATTTTAGAAATTAAAATGATAAAAACAGTGAATGATGTAAGTGTGGAGGTTTTGTGTTCAGACAAAAGGTAGATATTTACTAATAAACGTCTTATTAGCAGAAATACGGTAGCACGACGAGTGTCAGTGGTGGTCATTGATGTGGAAACCTAACTGATCGAAAAAAGCAGGACTTAGTTACATCACTTTTCACTATAGATGAAAGGAATGACGCGGCTGACACTGCTTAGCTCGCATCTTTATCGGCGGAAGAGAAGACGTGTTGGAAATGACATCCACGCATAGGCCGATATGAAGAGATGACATCCACGCATAGGCCGATATGAAGAGATGACATCCACGCATAGGCCGATATGAAGAGATGACATCCACGCATAGGCCGATATGAAGAGATGACATCCACGCATAGGCCGATATGAAGAGATGAAATTGAGAACGTAGCATGTCAAAGCGCAATGTTATAGCCTCACTTGTTATAACATGACTTGTTATAGCAGAATGTGTTATAGCAGAACGTGTTATATAACATGATGTGTTAAAGCAGGACGTTTCATAATAGGATGTGTTATAACAGGGCATGTTATTGCAAGATGTGTTATAACAGGATGTGCTATAACAGAACGTGTTATAGCAGGACGTGTTATATTATACCAGGAAATTTTACACCAGTTTGGAACCCAACTGCACTAAACACTGCCATTTTAAATCCGGCTACAAGTCGTGCTATTGCAGCCATTCTATAACAAGTCCGTGTATACTATAACAAGCCCTGCTGAAACAAATCGGGCTCTTAAAAGTCCTTCTGTAAAACGCCCCAGTTTAAGAAATTCTATTAGAAAATAACAAGTCCTACAATAAATAGCACTTCAACAAACAATTACTAGCACTAATTTATTAGATCCGCAATAACACTCCCTGTTTAATTAGCTTCACATTATTAAGTCCTACTATGATTAGCTCCAAATAACTAGCACTGCTTTAATTAGCTCCGAAATAACACGTTCCTACAATAATAAGCTCTGCTATAACTGGTCTTGCTCAACTATAACAAGCGTTGTTATAAAGAGCTTCACTGTAACAAACTTTTTTATAAAAGTTCCGCTATAACAAAACTTGTTAAAACAAGCACCTATATAACAAAGCCTGCTCTAACAAGCTCCGTTATAACAAACTCTGCTATAACAAGCTCCACTATAACAAACTCTGCTATAACAAGATCCACTATATCAAGCACCTCTATAACAAACTCTGCTATAACAAGCTCCGTTCCTATTATAACAAACCCTGGTCTTTCAAGCTCCCTTATAACAAAATGCTGTTATACACTCCGCTTTTACAAAACGTGCTATAATAAACTCCGCTATAACGAATTTTCCAATAACAAATACCACAATACAAGACCCTGCTGTCAGACATAAGGAAGTTTCTCAGCCGTAAAATGGCTCGTGAAATTTCAAAATACTTCTACTTTTCACTGCACCAATGAACTATTTTCACTGTACCAATGAACTATTGTCACTGTACTGACGTGGTAGCGAAATTTTATTTAATTATTTATTTTTGCTTATTTGTTTAATTTTATGTGCTTATTAACGAAAAATTGACATATTCTATACGTTAAGTATTAATGGTTGCAAATAAGGGATTATAACTTATATTATAACTATATCTTTCTGTCCTTTCTTGATAACTTCTGCGGACCGGCAGCGGATGGCTCACGGACCGACACCAGTCCGCGGACCACCACTCTGAGAAGTACTGCTTTACAACACTGAATACAAGTCCACTAAAACCTATCACAGATTCAATATTACATAGGTCTCATACTTCAAATACTACAAATTCTTAGAAGAAAACCCCCCACCTCCATTTACAGCTTTGGCTAAAGCTGTTAGTGATTTTACACAATTACGTGATTCCTGAGTTTAGATTTAAATTATTGCGTTATGGCATCGCAGGGGTGGGTTAGGTGACGCAGTATTTAATGAAAATCATTATTTTAAAGAATGCGATAACATCTATAGACAACATGAAAAGTCTAAAAATAAAATTGTTGCCCGAATCGTTAAATTCAAGTTACATGTAAACCCCCCACCCCCGCCCCCCAGGCGATGGTATGTCATTGAAGGATGTAATCAAACCAGACATCTTCCATCGCCCCTGCAAATGTTTAAAAGACGTGCATGCTTACACATACATCCTAGAAAGGCAGTTAATAGCCGGGAAGGATTGTCGGTATTGTCTCCTCGGTCTTGACTCGGGTAACTTAAAACAACACTCCCAGTGTTGTTGTGGGCGCATTGCCGAAACACCTCCGCACTTGGTTGGATCCCAGATGCCTCTCCCCCCCCCCGCCCCAACCCACGCCATAAGGTTACGCATGAAATCATCGCATATCTTAATATGAAACATGGTTCGTAACATATGATATGCTGGCTGTGATAAAGATATGAACAAAAAGATAAATCAATGTTCTCTAATGTTAACAATTCTTACCCGTTGTCGTTGGGTTTGGATGAAGTATGTAGGAATACAAGGTTTCCTTGAAAGCGCGTCATGTATCATAGTCTCGTTACGTTTATTAATGAGCCAATAACTGATTTCAACCGACTAGCACCTTATGGGCCGTCCATAAAGTATTACACGCTCCAGAGGGGGATGTTATAAGAAAGAGTGACAGTTTGTGACGGGGGGAGAGGGGGGGGCACGGTGTTTTATATTAAATTTTAATTATTTTGTTAATAAAAAAAAATTTGTTCGAAAGTCTGACGTATTTCGGGGGGAGGGGAGGTTCGACGAGGGTTTGTGACAGTTTGTGACAGGGCTAAGGGGGTTAAAAATGGTAAAAAATAGCGTTACGTACTTTATGGGCGACCCCGATTGGAGAGTAGGATATATATATATATATATATATATATATATATATATATATATATATATATATATATATATATATATATATATATATATATATATATATTAGGGCTGTTAACGATTAATTTAAATTTAATCGTTAACGTTTCAAAAATTAACGATTAATTAATCGTTAATTTCGATAAAACCAAAAATTGAAATTTATGGTGTCATAAGTAACATTTATTGAAATACTTGTAGAAAATCCAAATAACAATGGAATGTCTTCTTTATATGACATATTTTAACCAACAGCGCAAACATACAAGTGTATTGACATTATTCGGTTCAAGTGATGAGCGGGTCTTATCTATACTAATAAAAGACAAAGCCGTGACTCACTGACTGACTAACTCACTAATTCTCCAACTTCCCGTTTAGGAAGAAACATGAAACTTTGGGAAGTTGTTGAGTAGCCTCTCGCGACGAAAATTGGAGTAAAAGAATTTTAAAATTAACGCAAATGGGGGCCGGGGGGCCAAAAAAGTTTTTTTCCTTATATGGTCTATATAAAATTTGAATATCACTAATTCTCCTATTTCCCGAGTAGGCAGAAGCATGAAACTTTGGGAAGTTGTTGAGTACAATCCAGCGATGGTAACGGGAGAAAAAATATTTAAATTATCAATTTCTGGGGGCCGGGGGCCCAAATGAAGTTTTTTTCCCAATATGAGCTATATAAAAACTTAAAAAATCACTAATTCTTCTATTTCCCGTGTAGGTAGAAGCATGAACATTGGGGTAGTTGTTAAGTACACTTCCACGATGGTAACAGGTAAAAACAATATCTAAATTATCACTTACTGGGAGCCGGGGACCCAAAATCTTTTTTTCCCCTTCTATAGGCTATATAAACATTTGAAAATCACTAATTCTCCTATTTCCCGAGTAGGTAGAAGCATGAAACTTTGGGAAGTTGTTGAGTACACTTCCGCGATGGTAACAGGCGAAAATATATTCAAATCTTCACTTACTGGGGCCCAGTGGTCCAAATGAAGTTTGTTCCAATTATGAGCTCTATAAAAACTGAAAATCACTATTTCTGCTATTTCCTGTGTAGGAAGAAGCATGAAACTTTAAGTAGTTGTTAAGTAACATTCTGCGATGGTAACAGGTTAAAAAACTATATAAATTATCACTTACTGAGGGCCAGGGGCCCAAATGTAGTTTTTTTTTCTTATACAAAAAACTGACTCATCACTAATTCTCCAATTTCTCGTTTTTTCCCCTTATTTGGGCTATATAAAAATTAAAATCCCTTATTCTCCTATTTCCCAAGAAGATAGAAGCATGAAACTTTGGGTAGTTGTTGGATAACATTCCGCGATGGCAACAGGTGAAACAAGTATATACATTATCACATACTGGGGGCCGGGGGCCCAAATGTATTTTTTTCCTTATATGAGCTTTATAAAAACCGAAAATCACTAATTCTCATATTTCCAGTGTAGAAGGATGCATGAAACTTTGGGCAGTTGTTAAGTAACATTCCGGGATGGTAACAGGTAAAAATATTATATAAATTATCACTTACTGGGGACCGGGGGCCCAAATTGTTTTTCTTTCTAATATTAAAAACTGTCTCAACACTAATTCTTCAACTTCCTGTGAAGGTAGAAGCTAAAACTTTGGGAACTTGCTTATTACACTCTTATGACTATAATTGGCGAAAAAGAATTTAAAAATGTTCACTCATGGGTGGCCGGGGGCCCAAAACCGTTTTTCCCCCCGTATATGGGCTATATAAAACTGAATGAACACTAATTCCTCATCTTCCCGTGTAGGTAGAAGCATGAAACTTTTGAAAGTTGTTGAGTACCCTCCCGCGATGGTAACAATCAAAACAAATATAAAATTATCATTCACCAGGGGGCCGGGGGCCCAAATGTATTTTTTTCTTATATGAGCTTTATAAAACAGACTCATCATTAAATATCTAACTTCTGGTGTAGGAGCATGAAACTCTGGGGAGTTGTTGACTACCCTCCCGCAATGGTAGCAGACGAAAGAAAAAAAAATATCAGCTCGATAGGATCACGGGAAGTGTGTCATTTTTTACTTTTCGTTTTTGTTTTTCTACGGGACTACGACATACAGACAGACAAGACAGTGAAGTTTATATATGTATTATATCCATCATGACCCAGATTTAAATCAATTGGTGTTTTCAATTTGTGTTACGCGGGTTCTCAACGCTTACTGAAATCCTAATTTACCGCATCGAAGCGCGGGTATTTTGCTAGTTGACAATATAACCAGCCGAGCTCAACAATCGTTCAAATAGCTTTAGATTGTCTAGGCTGAAGTTTCTAATACTGTAGCGGATTTTGGTTACAGGTGATATGTAAGCAAGTGTTAGAACCATGGTAGCAATGTTCCTTTTAAGCAGCGCGGCTGCGCTGATATTTCGCCGACGCCACGCAGGAGTTTAGAATCACCGTGCAGCAAACTTTGTAAAAATGTTGCAAAAAAAAATGGACGTTCTGCAACTTTGCACACGAGTTTCTTTTATAAAAATTTGAACAGGAACCATCGAAGCCGAGACTAAGAGGAACATTGCAAGGTAGGCAAACGATTTCTCTCAATGGACACAATAACCTTTATCAACATTTTAAACATTCACGTCAGTCAATAGTTTAAAACCAAAATGTTCTTGTAATCGTCTGGAAATTATTTTATATTTATCGGCCGAAATATTTTACTTTTTGACTTCCAGTATATTTATAAGTGATGGGTCGATTAATCGTTAAATTGTTTTTAATCGTTACAAAATTTTAACGATTAATCGAGAAATTAATCGTTAATTTCCACACCCCTAATATATCCTATATAATAAAAGGCAAGTTTCTGTCCCTTCTTTCCTTTCTGTCCGGTCATCTATAGCCATTGGTCCCTCAAATACAATTCATATTATGACTCCTACAGCCAAACATGTTTTTACGAGTTATTTATTTTAACTATAATGAATAGAATTTTAGACCCGATGCACATGTAATGCCGGTCGAGACGGCTGTTGGAGGGGAATTACAACATGCCACCGAACGGTGGCGGAACGTCCTTGGACGGGCTTTGTTTCTCGTATATATATATATCCGTGCTGCCCTTTCAATATTAGACTTCCAATTTATAAAGGCTTATATCTCACATGAGGCTAAAAATCATGTGGTATGAGTACTGTGACAATGGCTTATGTATGGACATCATGAATGAGAGTTACTGTAAAATTACTTATGTGCAGTAAGTAGATGAGTTGCCTTGAAAATGGCGTATGGGGCCGTCCATAAATGACGTCACGGAATTTTAGCCGAATATTGACACTCGTCACGAGTCGTCACAAAAAGTTAGACCCCCCTCTAAAATACGTCACAAAGCTTTGACACAAAAAAAAATACAAACAAAAAACGACAACCTTATTTGATATTTGAAAATAAGTATGTTTCAAATCACTTTTATTGTCATTTAAGCATTTATTATTTACGAGCAGCAAAGTCCGTCCAAGGACGTTCCGCCACCCGTTCGGTGGCATGTTGTAACTCCACTCAAACAGCCGTCTCGACCCGCATTACATGTGCATCGCGTCAAAAATACTATTCATTATAGTTAAAATAAATAACTCATAATAAAAAAACCCGTAAAAAAACAAGTTTTTGACTATAAATTCCTTTATGTAAGAGACGTAACTAAAAGAATGTTCATTATAATACGTAGCGCAAGACCATCCAACAATACACAATTGTAGTTGTGTCGTAAAACATGTTTAATACAATGCGCACCGATCAGGAATTAAACAATATAATTTGCAATGTCTGTCCGTGACGCTACTAATTTTAGAAAGCAGGGAAACCCAAATTACTGCACCAATGCATCAAAAGGTGTGCAAATTAAAGATGCGCTGTAAAAAATATTATATGACGTCATTGTTTTCGCTCATACATGTATTTTAATTTTGGAAAAGGGATCAATGTTAAAAGAGGATTTGATGATGGTTAATTATAAAATAAAAAAACAAAGGGGGCGCCGTAGGCGCCCTACAAAACCTATTATAAAATACTTTGTGTACATTTCAGGAAGTTTAATATTTCGTATTTATCAAACAAGGACAAGTTAGTTGGGCTTTTGAAAAGGTCGGCGAACTAGGCGCCCTAAAAAAAGGTGCATTTTTTAATAAAATAAATAGATTTCAGCTGAAAACTTCCGTCATTTTCGATGGGTGATACGCTAGTATGTTTATAAAAAGTGTTGTCAATAAAATACGCACCTTATTGCGTGACAGAAAGGTTGTTCTTATTGCGCGACAGAAAGGTTGTTCAATATAATGCGCACTCTTACACTCTATCTCAAAAATTTAACATGATACATAGAGATAAAATAATCTAAAAATTCAATAATTTAATTACAGTACATGCGATCTATCTGAAATTTTAATACATCGTTTTATCATCGGCACGAAACTGCTTGCAAAATTTCAGCTCGCTAGCTTACGAGGAATTGGGTTAAAAATCGATCCAAAATTTTGGCGACAAGCAAGCAAGAGAGCAACCAGACACAACGAGTTAATATAAAGGATTTAAAAAACAGAGCTTTTTGATATAAATCCCAACGTGCATAACTCAAAATAAGGTCTTGGAAGAAATACTGCACAAAAAATAACTCGTTTTGAACGTCCGCGTAAATGGCGTAAACGTGTTCAATATGATTGGCTATAGGAGTCATAATGGCTAATGCGCTCTCTGGCGATGTCGGTCTTCTTGTATGGTTGTGAGGCTTGGACGCTCACTGCAGACCTCCAAAGAAGAATCAATGCGCTAGAGATGAGATGTTTCAGAAAGATATTGAACATCTCCTACACAGCGCACATCACAAACGAAGCGGTCCGCAACACAATAAGTACTGTCATGGGCCCCTACGAGGACCTTCTCACCTCCATTAAGAAGAGGAAATTACGATGGTACGGACCCTTGACAAGAACTGGAGGTCTCGCAAAAACTATATTACAAGGCACAGTACAGGGAGGAAGGAAAAGAGGCAGACAAAAGAAGAGATGAGAGGACGATATCAAAGAGTGGACCGGCCTGTCATTCAGCCACTCTCAAAGGGCAGCACAGGACCGGGACAAATGGCGTGTGTTAGTGAGCAGTTCACGATGGTGCCCCAACGACCCAACAATGGGTTAAGGGATAGTTCAAGTTCAAGTTCCAGGAGTCATATGTGTTTGAGGGACCAATCGCTATAGATGACCGGACAGAACGGACAGAAAGGACAGAAACTTGCCTTTTATTATATAGGATTTAGTGAAGGGCTACATTGTAATATTGTAATCCGCGTGAAGCATTTTTTAAAAACGTTTAACCGACCCTCAGAAAACGAACTGTGTTACCATCTTTAATTACATTTTATTTTAATGCATACAAATTAAACATTGACTATTAATCATCACGGTTAACGTCTTTGCTTAGAAAAAAAATTATTTTAAAATAATATTTTTAAAGTGTATTTTTAAAAAATCCCTCAATCGATTGACGAAAGCTGAAGAAAGAGGTCGGCGAACATAGGTAAATAACCTCAACTGGGGTCAAAAGGGAATTCTTGTGGGTAATGCAGACTCCTTTGGGACATATACCATCCACTACAATCCACTAGATATATTAAAATACGTCATTTGCACGTGAACGCTTGGAACATATGCCCATCATTGAATCGGTTCCTTCCAGAAAATGCATTTTTAAAAATTTGACAACTATGTAGATTTCTTACGTACGTACTATACGAAGACACCTAAATTCATCCTACTTTCATTTATATTGACACGAGTGACAATAATGTTAAACCACATGACTTGACTGTATCAAGTATCCTTTCTGTGATATTTAAAATTAATGCATTAATTTTGGGCTCATTTATCATTATATCTAGAATGTCCAGGGGCGTTTTACCAAAAACCATTCGAACACTTATATCAAACTTAAAACGTTTATAATTCTATCAAATAGATTCCCTCCCCCACCCCGCCCCTTTTAAAGAAAAAGGATATTCCGTGTCGTTTTGACTTAAAATATCTACACATAATCCTATTCAGATCATTTTGAGACACTTGTCATGCTTGTAAAACTCACCAGTAGCATTTTCGGGGGAGGGGGGGGGGCTAACGACGCTCCCCCAAATCCCCGAGTCATGTGAGCAGGACCTAGAGTCTGGGGGTTGGGGGGGGGGATAACGCACACATAAACTTGTATATTTTGGGGTAACGGGCAAAAAAGTTTGAGAGAACCAAACGGAGCTGCGGTTACATCACAAATGCTTTGATGTCAACATCAAACGAAGCAGGGTAACAGTTTCATAGGTTATCTTGTGGGTTCTCAAACTTAAGGATTATAATTAGATTTAATTTTCATGTTTTGATAGCTTACGCCAACCAGCGTCTGATGGCCTACCGACAGCTCATTGAGAAGCACTGATTTAAAAAAGAGAAAGAAAAAAAAGAAACAAAAAGTCATTAAATAAATTGCAAGCGACCAAATATTTCAGTGGAAGTTTTATTTAAAGTTACCCTTTTGATGTGACGTCACATTTCTTCAACCTCCCTCCCTTCCGCTCGTCACAAAAGTGTGACCCCCTCCCCCTAGGTGCGTGACGTCATTTATGGACGGCCCCTATGTACTTAGTGTATGAAATACTATGAAAATTGCTGACATACAGAAAGTATGAGAGTCACCATGAAAATGCATTAAGTACAAAATGAACAGGTGCCAGGTGCTCTAGTCAACATGTCTTCTGCTATTGTTGGAAGTTGACGGGGTGTGGCTAAATAATAGAC
>CALYLW010000472.1:34496-81996 GCA_944989445.1 Ampullaceana balthica | reverse complement strand
AAAACTCTAATGATTTCATCTTCCGTAAGCAGCACCTCTAATTATTTCATCTTCCGTAAGCAGCAATTCTAATGATTTCATCTTCTGTAAGCAGCACCTCTAATTATTTCATCTTCCGTAAGCAGCAATTCTAATGATTTCATCTTCCGTAAGCAGCACCTCTAATTATTTCATCTTCCGTAAGCAGAAATTCTAATGATTTCATCTTCTGTAAGCAGCACCTCTAATTATTTCATCTTCCGTAAGCAGCAATTCTAATGATTTCATCTTCTGTAAGCAGCGCCTCTAATGATTTCATCTTCTGTAAGCAGCAACTCTAATTATTTCATCTTCCGTAAGCAGCAATTCTAATGATTTCATCTTCCGTAAGCAGCACCTCTAATTATTTCATCTTCTGTAAGCAGCGCCTCTAATTATTTCATCTTCCGTAAGCAGCAACTCTAATTATTTCATCTTCCGTAAGCAGCAACTCTAATTATTTCATCTTCCGTAAGCAGCAACTCTAATTATTTCATCTTCCGTAAGCAGCGCCTCTAATTATTTCATCTTCCGTAAGCAGCAACTCTAATTATTTCATCTTCCGTAAGCAGCAACTCTAATTATTTCATCTTCCGTAAGCAGCGCCTCTAATTATTTCATCTTCCGTAAGCAAAAACTCTAATGATTTCATCTTCTGTAAGCAGCGCCTCTAATTATTTCATCTTCCGTAAGCAGCAATTCTAATGATTTCATCTTCTGTAAGCAGCACCTCTAATTATTTCATCTTCCGTAAGCAAAAACTCTAATGATTTCATCTTCCGTAAGCAGCACCTCTAATTATTTCATCTTCCGTAAGCAGCAATTCTAATGATTTCATCTTCTGTAAGCAGCACCTCTAATTATTTCATCTTCCGTAAGCAAAAACTCTAATGATTTCATCTTCCGTAAGCAGTACATCTAATGATTTCATCTTCCGTAAGCAGCACCTCTAATTATTTCATCTTCCGTAAGCAGCAATTCTAATGATTTCATCTTCTGTAAGCAGCACCTCTAATTATTTCATCTTCCGTAGGCAGCAATTCTAATGATTTCATCTTCCGTAAGCAGCACCTCTAATTATTTCATATTCCGTAAGCAAAAACTCTAATGATTTCATCTTCCGTAAGCAGTACATCTAATGATTTCATCTTCCGTAAGCAGCACCTCTAATTATTTCATCTTACGTAAGCAAAAATTCTAATGATTTCATCTTCCGTAAGCAGCACCTCTAATGATTTCATCTTCCGTAAGCAGCACCTCTAATTATTTCATCTTCCGTAAGCAAAAACTCTAATGATTTCATCTTCCGTAAGCAGCAACCCATGTTTTGTGTCTGGTTATTTCAATTTAGTTTTTCCTGGTCTTGTCGGTAAGTTTCAACCACATAACGGGGTTGGGGGTTCACCGACACAACGGCCACGGACAAAACGGCCCCGACAAATGGGCTCCGACATAACGGCCCCGACAAAACGGCCCTGGACTAATAGATAGACAAATAGTAAAAAATACAATCGAATATTATATTCTTATTTTGACTCACCGATTCAGTGTCAGGTTTATCTCACAAGAAACAAAAATAATGACATCACAAGAATGAATATAATAGCCTTTACTCGATATGGTACCAATTCACGGCTGTTTGTTGACAAGAAATAATATAATAACATCACAAGAAATAATTTTACAATTTTACCACTTTTTGTAAGGGTGAAGAAGTTGACAAAAGCTGAATTTTGTAAAAAAATGTAAACAATTTGTCTGGGGCCGTTTTGACCTGGGACGTTAAGTCGGGGCCGTTTTGTCGCGTCACCGGGGTGGGGGAGGTAGGATGAGGTGATAAACTAAAACTTACATTTTCTTCAGGTGTACAAGTAAAGAAATTTGACATGTGATTTTGATGTGACAGAAAATGTGATCAACGTTGGAACATCTGGAGTTATTTTTATATTTTAAACATTGGAGCAAAACAAAAAATATTGAATTACAAGGGTAAAATCATGAGGAGGACAAACGTGGAAAGTTTGGTTTTGGGTGATGTCAGTTGTGAGGTCAAGAGGCGAGTAACAAATTGGTGAAAATTTAGTCACAAAAGAGGTCAATGAAAAGAGTAAAAAGAGAATATACTATCTTAAGTCAACGGAAGTGTCAATTTTCAAATTAATGTAAAAGTTAATGTTCGTGTCAATGTTGAAATCAATAATTAATTCAATGATTAATTCAATGATTAATTCAATGATTAATTCAATGATTAATTCAATGATTAATTCAATGATTAATTCAATGATTAATTCAAAGATTAATTCAATGAATTCAATGATTAATTCAATGATTAATTCAATGATTAATTCAATGATTAATTCAATGATTAATTCAATGATTAATTCAATGATTAATTCAATGATTAATTCAATGATTAATTCAATGATTAATTCAATGATTAATTCAATGATTAATTCAATGATTAATTCAATGATTAATTCAATGATTAATTCAATGATTAATTCAATGATTAATTCAATGATTAATTCAATGATTAATTCAATGATTAATTCAATGATTAATTCAATGATAAATTCAATGATTAATTCAATGATTAATTCAATGATTAATTGAGTAGCGACAGCAATGTAGGGCTCAACGAGGATCTAACTGTTGAAATAAATAATGTACTAGATACCTTCATAGTGAACATTTTAAACACATTTCTGTGTACTTAGCATTCAGGTATAAGTTTTCTTGTAGTTTCAATGTACAAATAGTGGTTTTTAATTAACCACAAGGCTGACACTTACACATAGCGTTTACTTTGATGAAAGAAAAATAATTAATAAAAACTGTTTCATTCATGGAAAATATCTAATCCATAATAATCTATGCAACTTGGCTACCGTGCTAATGTCTACGTAAGTTTCTCATGTACAATTCTTCAGGTCATTCTATCTGGTAGATTTGATTACCAAAATAAATGATCTGATATGAAAAACAATTAGAGGCCCTTACATTGACAAAGATTTGAACCCGCGATTCTCGGGACATCACCAGATCACAAATGCCACTCTGCCACTGTGCTAATGGCTATATACGTACATTTCTAATCTATCATTCTTCAGGAGCTTCTGTCTGGTAGATTTAATTAACAAAATAAATGAGCTGATGTGAACGCATTTAGCACTATATCATTATTGATGGATGCTACTTATTGTTTTCATTTCTTTAGTTGCGTCCTGCATCATGAGAAAACCAGGGACCACCCCAGTCAGAGCCAAGGGTGATTAAAGGGGCGCATTTTTGTAAACGTATTATATGAATATAAATTATATGTCCCACGAATGGGTTTAGGTTTGACCTAATCTTTTATAACATTATTTCAATGGTCCGCAAAAATTGTAAGCTTTAAAAATAATAGTGCTGTGGAATTATTTGACACAGTTTTAATGCGTATCTAATAATTTCTGTAATTTTATCTTAATGCTCTTGTAACTTGTTTGATTAAATTTACAAATGTGCGTCTCGTTATAATTAATGAGTGTAAGAATATAACGTTACAGTTTTTTTTGAGAGGTGGGGGTGGGGGGTGGGGTGGGGGGAGGGGGTGGGAAGAGTGACTTTTACAAAATTAAAATTAAATTAAAGGGAAGTAAGATTAAATACTATCACCGTAGTAAAATACAGCCAGTATTATGTCCCTTCCGGGGAAATTTTGAGGAATGTGAGTTAAGGAGGTGAATTTCAAAACAGTCAACATAACTGTATGCTATGAGAAAACGGTAGTTCAAATATGTATTTAATGACGTTAGTACACGTGACCACTTAGTGCGTGAAAGATACGGTCTATGTCACACATTTGGAGTACCAATAAACATACAATCATACAATCAAGCCCTTTAAAAAAGAATGACTCAACATTCGGCCTAGAAATAAAAACTGTGTGAGGGGAGAAATAAGTTCCATAAATTAGGTATTTGCAGCTCAAAAGTTAAGAACCGACCAAATCGGCAGAACCCGAAATGGCAGAACCAGAAATGGCAGAACCCGTAATGGTAAAAAATGACATTCTTGGCATCTCAGTTCTCAACTGCAATCCCGCAGGATTGGAACAATAACGTAGGGGGTGGGGGTGGGAGATCAAAAGCAAAATATACCTGGTTGCAGCAAAGTTGATCCTTTAGATATTCTTTCTGGTGTATTTGGTACTTGATCTAGGGCATTGAAGGGGCAGCAGCGCATGGGAGCTTGTCACTGTACTTAGTGAGGGACTGGCAACATCCACTGAGGAATCATTATTAAAGGAAGAATTCCAAGTAATCAGTGTCAAAAATACTAACTAAGCAATCTAGAAATATTTACTGTTTTAAATGAGAAATCGTATAAAATTTAGTGTATATTAAACTACGTGTTTAAAATTAGATTTTAAAAATTTAACTATTAGTTATAGCCATATCCACAACAACAAAAAATAATAATAAAAAAATCATTTATTACAATTGCATATCTATGTATATATTCAAACGTGATTCAGATACGAATTTTATTAAAATTTTTTTCATTATTCTTATTTAAAATACATTTTACCTCTGTACCTGGTCTATACAAATTAAGTGTGAATTGAGCTGTCGGCAATCTGTGATTGGTCAATTTTACTTCAATAAATCATTTGATGTTTTCTTGACGGAGTAGATTGGTGGCGGTAAACTGTCAGACTCCTGGACATGATACAATACTGTTGCCTAAATACATCGTTTACCTACTGACTACTGACCACTGTTCAGCGGTACTGACTAATCAGACAGCAAGGAAGGAGGAAGTTTCTCGGATTTTCCTCAGACATAGATAAGATACAAGGAAGAGGTCAAGTATTCGAGTTGTTCACTGATATCTCAAATGGTCCCCATGATGTTATAGGTCTACTGCCACACGTTACATCTGGATCTGTGTGCACAGTCACGTGTAGTCGATGACACATCATCTTATCAGTTTCTATAAAAATGTATTTTCGCGTTACGTAGACGGATAAACTCAGTTCCCCACAGGTCTTCACAGCCGCTCCAACAGAACATCACTTGGTTCAGGTAAAACAATCAATGCTTTTGATAAACATTCTCAGAATATTATTGGTGTTTTTTATATACGATTTTTAATCGCGAGAAAATATTGAGAGTTCAAACAGTTAGCTTTTAAATATGAGAAATTACAGATATCAAGAAAATTCTTGTACGATTACATGTTCATAGTATATGGTTCTAAATATTTATGCGAAAAGAAGTGTCTATAATGTAAAAGGGTAGAAAACTTGGAAGAGGGAAACCTTTTAACTGAATGCAATTTTAAAACATAACCAAAAAAAAGAAATAAATGTCGCATGACATATCAATGCCATGATTCGATTCGCTCACTCACTCATTCACTCACACACACACAGATACACAAACACACACACACACACACACACACACAAACACACACACACACACACACAATAACAAATAGAATTCATCTATTATTCATCAATTATGTTTGTGAAATATGTTACTTCATTTATCACAGATCTACTTTTGTTGAAATGTTAACCGGGGTGCCATGGACCACCATCTCTTTCATTGTTGTGGCGATGATGATACCACAAGATCAATGTATCAGCACCATCGAAAGCATCAAGAACAATTCAACCGTGACAATTTACACGGGGAGAATCAGCACAAAAGTATTCGACAATCAGATCTTTTATTTGGGAACTTTTTTAGGGATCCCTTACGCTCGACCTTCGTCCGGGAGATTCTCTCGTGCCGAGCCATTGGAAAACAACAATTCTAGCCAGGCTCTTGATTTCCAAAGCATATGTTACCAGAAGGTCGACCCGACGAATGCGTGCCAAAAAGATAGGAACATGAGCGAGGACTGTTTGTATTTGAATGTTTACACGCCCCTGAGGAGAAACTACACACCTCCTGCCAACGGAAGCGGAGACCTCTTATCAAATGCGATATCTGGCCCGTACCCGGTTTATGTTTTTATTCACGGGGGAGCGTTTTTTAGAGGCAACGGCAACTGTTACGACCCCTCCGTCTTGGTCGTGGTCGGGGAGATAATAGTGGTTACCGTCAATTACAGGCTCGGCCCTTTCGGATTCGCCTCAACCAACGATAACGTCATCCCAGGAAATATTGGACTCTGGGATCAACACGAGGCTCTTAAGTGGGTCAACAAGAACATTCGAGACTTCGGAGGGGATCCCACGAAAGTCACCATAGGTGGACAGTCCGCAGGCAGCTATAGCGCCCTGTTCCAGGCCTTCTATGCAGGAAACGATCATCTGTTTCAGAGAGTCATTGCCCAGAGTGGCACGCCGGCGGCGAGGAGCAGCATCAACACCAAAGGTTACAACACCACACTGAAGCTGGCCCGAGCGATGGGCTGTGACATCGAAGGTGCGGAGAAAAGCGCCCAGATCAAATTGTGTTTAAACAACCAGAGCGCCATTGAGCTCGCCGAGAAAATCATCTCCAGTTTGATTCCGTCCAGCCTACCCTTCCAGCCATCCCTTGAACGTGAATTCGTCACAGAGGACGTCCACAATTTTTTGATGGATATTGCGAATGATCTAAACGGCGATTCAAAGCTTATCCCCGCACACTTTCGCTCAAAGGATTTACTTATTGGCTTTAACGCCGAAGACGGTGAAGTGTTCTACAGATTATGGTCCGTTATTTTAAACGATAAAATCGTCGACGATTCCGCGAGGCAAGATGCCATCCATCGACCAATAGACATAGCTTTGTTGAAGTCCATTATTTTGAATGTAGTCGCCGAAAGTGCAGACAGCAATGTCGCAGACTACGCGCATGAAATAGAGGCCGTCGTGGATCGGTATGTCGACTGGGAAAACCCGGATCTCATTACTGTTAGCAACCAGGCTGTTAAATTGCTGACCGATGTGTTTTTCGCGGTCCCGGTGGTAGACACGGCTCTGAGTCGCACCAAAAAAGCCAGCCTCACGACAGCAGCAAGCACGACAGCAGATCCTCGTGAAGGTACTGACGACGGCAGGACATTTGTTTACAGGTTCAGATTGCCGCAGACAAACCCAGAGTTCAAGGAGAAGTCGTTGAGCTGGTTTGAGGGGACTGAGCACAGCGCCGAGATCCCGTACGTCTTCGGATGGGTCAACGAGACAGAGGAGGTCCAGCTGTCCAAGCGAGTGATAGCCTACTGGGCGAATTTCATCAAAACTGGGTTTGTACTTTTGTTTTCAAACTAGTTGTAATGTCTTCAGATCAAACTAGTTGTAATGTCTTCAGATCAAACTAGTTGTAATGTCTTCAGATCAAACTAGTTGTAATGTCTTCAGATCAAACTAGTTGTAATGTCTTCAGATCAAACTAGTTGTAATGTCTTCAGATCAAACTAGTTGTAATGTCTTCAGATCAAACTAGTTGTAATGTCTTCAGATCAAACTAGTTGTAATGTCTTCAGATCAAACTAGTTGTAATGTCTTCAGATCAAACTAGTTGTAATGTCTTCAGATCAAACTAGTTGTAATGTCTTCAGATCAAACTAGTTGTAATGTCTTCAGATCAGAATAGCAGTCACCAAATCTTTCGCCTGACAACGTTGCAAACTTTAATGTTTTTTTTTAAAATAAAGATAAAATAGCTTTTTATTCTATTCGGATATTGCCAATATGCGAATAATCTATGCTAATAAAGGGCAAAGCTCTCACTCACTCACTAACTCATATATAATTCTCCAACTTCACGTGTAGGTAGAAGCATGCAACGTTGGGATTATACTCCGGGATGATAATTGGCATTAAAAAAATTACCACTCATTGGGGACCTGAGGTCCGTGTTTAGTTTTTTTTTCTAAAATAAGATAACAAAACTTATTTTAAACTTTATTTATTGTTTAAATAGATAGATCTTGACCAAACTTGGTACATAAAAACTTGATTATCCCCATTAAAATATTATAGGTCAATAAACTCTTAATTTCCATTCCTTCTCGGCCGCGGGCCCAATATTTTTATTTCGTAAAGAATTCTTTATTCCGCATTCTTTTTTTTTACATGATTTGAACAATATTGACAAATGTATCAATCAATATCAAGATTGAAATCAAAAGGTGTTTTGAACCTTGCATCTTACAACAATTGGGCCCCGGGGGACCCTTAATGTCATTTTTTTCTGATTTAAACTGTATATATATTATTGTATTCATCCGCTCGACATGAAACTTTAGGAATTTATTGAGTACGTTCCCACAAAAGGTGTCAGGCATAAAAAGTTTTTAACATAGTAACTATTATGTACCAGGGCCCAAAATTGTCCCCTTCTAACATTAGTTATATTAAAGGTATTTTACACAGTGGCTACCAGGTATATGGATGGATCTTTTACCAAACTTTATATATATACATTTGATGGCCCATATTAAAATTCTATATGGTTTTAAACTCCTAACGTCTATTCCTTCGGGGCCGGAGCCCCAAATAATTTATTCGTAAAAAGCTTTAATTCCCATTAGATTTTAAAACAAATAAATACATATATCTCCATCATGAACTTGATTGAATTTGTTTTAGGCCTTTTGTCTTTAACAGCTTGCATTAATATAATTTTAATGCCCATTTTGATTTTACACAACCTTGACAAATATGGATAGAAAAGTGTATCCATCATGATCCAGATTGAAATCAATTGTTGTTTTTGAAATTTAAATCTTGTAACGATTGGACCCGGGGGCCTTAAATGTTTTTTTCTGGTATATACATATTATTTTAGTTACTGGTCGCCATAAAACTTTTAAAAGTTTTCGAGTACACTCCCTCTAAAGGTTCTGGCTATAATGGATGTTTTCCTGATCAAACTTAGGACATACGATTTAGATTAGTCATATTTAGAAACTAAAGATCATGAAAACACTCGTATCCAAAAAGTTAAGTAGGTTTTATTTAGAAATTCTCTACGCAACAACTTTAACGGTTGACAACGTTTGCCATGTTAAACTATCTTTTTTATGGCCACATCTTCACGAAATTTGGTAGGCGGCATCCCTGCTTTAAATGAAACCGATTAATGTATTATTTTGGTGGTATTACGCCAATGTGATTCGCCATATTGTGCTTTACAAAACGTCTTTCTAACTTATGGCCCCATCTTTAAGAAATTTGGTACGAGGTTTCTCAACGATAACAGAAATCCTATTTTTCCACAGCAAAGCACGGGTATTTTGCTAGTCTTATTACAATGGTTTATAAATCTTAATAATCGGTATCCTTCCGTCTCGCGAGACGATGGTGCATCACTGTTGCGTTGGGTTGCATTTTCTCGAGTGGCTGTGCAGTCCTATCCTTGAGTGACAGTCTTTACCACAGCTTTTACAGACGAATTCTGTGCTACCAAATGTTTTAGCCTTTCTCCTAGCTCTTCTTTCTGTAGCCTCCTCCATCCTTCGCTCCTCAGCTACTATGACGCCCTCTTTGACAACTGTGCGCCACGTAGATCGGTCTTCTGCCTTACACTCCCAGTCGCTCGTGCGTATTCTGGCTGCTTTGATGTCCCTGTGGCAGTCATCTTTAAATCGCAGACATGGGCGACCTGTCTTCATCTTTCCCAATGCCAGTTCTCCATATAGCAGATCCTTGGGGATTCGGCCAGGGCTCATTCTTTTAACATGTCCTAGCCATCTCAGGCGTATTTTAATAAGGATTTAGAACATGCTTTGGATATTGGCACGCATTAGGACCTCAGTATTAGGCATCTTGTCTTGCCATTTAATGCCTAGGATGCGTCGCAGGCATCTCAAGTAGAAACTGTTAAGCTTGCGCTCTTGGGATGTATAAGTGTATGTATAAATCTTAATAAACTAATGTATTTTAACGTTTAAAAAAACAATTACAATTGTATGTCCAAGTGAATTATAAGAATGCTGAATTTCCCAAGATATCTTATTTAATAAAAATGTTTAATGATTAATTCTTTTAAAAGCAATTAAAATGTATTTATTTTTATAATTAGACAACCAAGTATGGTGGGGGATAACGTCATCGAGACAGAATGGATGGAGTTCACCGCTGCTGAACAAAACTTTCTGGAAATATCTGCCACGTCTGAAATGAAGAGCCACTTGGCGGCTAACAGTCGTCACTTCTGGCACAATTATCTTCCCTCCATGAAGCAACATTTTAAAGAGAGTTTTGACTCCGGTTTCCACAGTGCCCACTGTCCATCAGGGAAATCAAACAATGGAAACAACGTGATTATTATGACTGGGTGTGGACGGATCGTATTAGGACTTTTGATAGCAACCCTATTGTTTTATTTAGTTTAGTCCGATAGTAGGATGGATTTCAACTTTAAAAATACGAGTCACAGGAATAAGAGACTAGGTATAGATCTTTCCTTAGTTCTCGCTCATCTTATATTATATTATATTATATTATATTATATTATATTATATTATATTATATTATATTATATTATATTATATTATATTATATTATATTATATTATATTATATTATATTATATTATATTATATTATATTATATTATATTGTATTTTCCAGACTAGATATCATTTCAAAATGAATTAAATAAAACATTAAATTGAAGAGACTGAGAGAAAGAGTGAGAGCGAGAGAGAGAGAAAGAGTGAGCGAGAGAGAGAGAGAGAGGAGAGAGAGAGAGAGAGAGAGAGAGAGAGAGAGAGAGAGAGAGAGAGAGAGAGAGATAGAGAGAGAGAGAGAGAGAGAGAGAGAGAGAGAGAGAGAGAGAGAGAGAGAGAGAGAGAGAGAGAGAAGAGAGAGAGAGAGAGAGAGAGAGAGAGAGAGAGAGATGAGAGAGAGAGAGAGAGAGAGAGAGAGAGAACCAAACAAAATGTGATTCATTTAAATTTGTCAACTGACATCCAAGTACATTTCATCTGAAATTACTTCGCTGATTTTTTATATATAAAGTTATTTGTATTAAAAATTATTTCGTCCATATTATTATATTTGTGACAAGTGCCCACGTTGTGCTTCTAACATACTCATCTGATGTTCTCAATTTTAATTTCACTGCGCGTGTTGGAAAGTTTGCTGTTTAAAATTGAAATGTAAGTAAATGTTCCCAGTAAAAACTGTTTCAAAATGACGCACAATTAAACGTACCACCAAGTACCATAGAATCTTGTTCTGTCTAAGTAACTCAATATCACTAAACCACCAGCTTCAAATGCAGAGTGGTCATTTATTTAAATTATGGATGGGCAAATGTTCTTAGTTTTATTATCTCTTATGCTTTTTATTTTTAACACGACACATCAAGAAAATAGTATTGTGCATACAGATTCTCGTTCTTGTATTTCTCCAACTACAATTGGTAGTCAATAGTAGGCCTAACGTTATAACAAAATTATTTATGTAGACCAATATTAAAACACATTAAGAATGCGACACGAACCCAAGAATGGGTCAATGGACAAGTAGGCGACTAGGAGATAGCGCTGAAATCCCCGCAAAAATGACCTTCTTACAGTAAATGTAGTTTTTGCGCTGCATGTATTCGTGTATTCAAACTTGAAATTCCAACAATTATGACTTCAGGCAGCGGCGTACCAAGGTGTTGGTATAGGGGCAGCAGAGTAGCTTTAGCTTCTGACTTTCGGGGAGGAGGACAAATTGTCCAACCCCCCTCCCCCCGCACTCTACTTAACAAAGGTGCTGCTAGTATAAAGAATAGAGCATTTTTAAAAATTAAAAGTAAAAAAAATGAGAACATTTATTATTGTCAGAAATGAAAATTGAACTTTTCTAATTTTCCTCAAAGCAAAATCTTTGACGTCACTAATATCAATGTTTTTAGTCATTTCATAATTTATATTGTGCTCTTTGTTATCGTTAATTTGTTTTTTAAACTTACAGCGGGCATTTCTTCTTCTTATTGTAACTCAAATGTTGAACTTAATTTGACCTCTTTAAAAAAAAGATTTTAAAAATGTCCTTAAAAATTCTGCAAATTAAAATTATGATATGATTTTATAGATAATGTTATTTAAAATAAAACCAAAGCGATTGGCAGTTAAAAACAAGAACTAAAATTTGCATCGTTTTTTTTACAAGAATCAATACATTGATATGCAATTTATCCCATACACATTGAACTCAAACATTGCAATGAAAATTTACATTGAATAACATTAAGTTTAGCGTTATTTGATTGGTTAACAAATGTCATTCGCAACAATTCTCGAAGTTAGGAATAGTAGTGTCAAGAAAGAAACCATACACACACTTATAACTTAATCTTTCTTGAATATACATTACATTTAATATCATTAAGTTTAGAAAGAAATATTTGATTGGTAAAGATAAAAGTCATTGAAAGCAACTCTTGAAGTGAGGCTTTAGCCGTGTCAAGAAAAAATAAAAACGCACAGCCATAGCTTGATCATTATCTTTAATTGGAATTTGAATATCTGTCATTTGAATTAAAATTAAAACAAATTAAAGTTAATTAATAAAATTGACTTAAGGCATAATAGAGTACATTTTCGAACTGATCCATTCATGAATCTTGACTATGCATATGTATATGTTTCTGTATATTTTTCAGTTTGACTATCTTGTCAGAAGCTTGGCCCAGCAACTTTTCGTAACTGTGAACAACACAGATTCGGTAAAAAAAAAGTTTAAAAAACAACAACAACAAAAAAGGTTAATTAAAGATCACTGGCTTAAAGAAAAGTAATAGAATATGGATAAATATACTGTCACACCATCAAACATTATTCAGCATTGCAGCATCTAAAACCTTTTTATTCGTACAATATAAGTATACATTAGCTACCTTTCCTTTACACGACATTAACCACTAACAAATAGCAACACTTACAAGTCATGAAACTTCATTAAATGCTTCCATGTAGCAGTGCATAGTTTTTTTAAAATCATTCAGACCCGATAGATTTTAGGGAGAAGGTGATGGGTGACCCAAAACTCACCAGCAGACCAAATCCCCACTAAATCAACATGGGCATTTTCTGATGAAATTGTCGACCTGTTCCTTGACAGACGAACCAGACAAACGCGTCGTCCCTGGAACATTGAGACCCTGAATTTGAGGGGTCAGCTAGGTACACCTGAAAAAATAGGTTTCACAATTAGTAATCTTCACCTGAAATAGTATTTTTAAGATCAATTACTTTTAACCTGAAATAATTTTTTTAAATAAATAATCTACGCATGAAATAATATATTTTGTTAATGGTGTTGTGATAATAACGCCCATGACATAAAGATTTTGGTCAGCTTAGCAAAACATATTAAAAGGGTGAGTACATTTATCCATTCCAAGACCAAAAGTCTTATAAACAAAAACAGTGCTTCTCAAAGTGGTGGTCCGCGGACCGGTGGTCGTCCGCGGACCGGTGCCGGTCCGCAGAAGTTGCAAAGAAAGGACATTTCGCTACCTCGTCAGTAGAGGGGAAATAGTTCACCGGTTCCTGGTGCAATGGAAAAAATTCCTGCCGGTCCGCAGTACTAAAAAGTTTGAGAAGCACTGAACTAAAACACATATTCGATTTGTTATTTTATTATTTTTTTGTTGTCATTCTAGTTCTACTTTTTTCAATGGTGCAAAGCTGCTATACCGTGACATTTTGAAGCACCAAACTTTGGACGTGTTCCCTCGGTATGTCCTTCCCAGTCTGTGTAAACAGGACAGCCACCTTATTGACACCAGTCCTAGCACCCCGAGATCTGCTGTAGCCATCTCCAGATAGACGCTGGTCGTGGAGACAAAGTTAAATTTTAATTATAGTTTAATTGATACACTAACTGTATCAAACGGGTTCTTAAGAGTTACTGTGCAACCCCATGAAGTCGCCTTTTATCATCTCGTGAAATCGGTTAAGTCGCGGTAATTCCATGGCTCCCAAATTTTGTGACGTAACATAGCAATAATTATTACGTAGGTATGACTTCCCCACAATTTAATGTTTCTGTTTGCCGTGTTAGTTGTAGTTACTTGTTGATATGTATTGATATATTATATAACACTTGAGTATAAACTTAATATAATTTAAAATACATTTTATATGGAAGAAAACACGTTTTTATTTGAATCCTTTATTAACACTCAATTAGTTACACTGAAATCTGTACTAAGTGACAATAAATCGCGATTACATAAATATGGACTCGACCGACCGTGACTTAATGGGGTCGTACCATATTAATGAAACATGATAACACCAAATAAACAATACAGCTGAAAGCTATTTTTATTGCTTTTATTAATTCACTAGCAAAATACCCGCGCTTTGCTACGGTAAATTAGGATTTCAGTTAGCGTTGAGAACCCGCTTAACTCAAATTCAAAACACCAATTGATTTCAATTTGGATACTGATATATTTAATTCACATACTAACTTCACCGTCTTGTCTGTCTCTCTGTCGTGGTCCCACAGAAAAACCAAAAACGAAAAATAAAAAATGACACACTTCTCGTGATACGATCGAGCTGATAATTTAATTTATTTTTCGTCTGTTACCATTGTTGGAGGGTACTCAAACAACTTCGAAAAGTTTCATGCTCCTACCTACACGGAAAGTTAGATGTTTAATGATGAGTCTGTTTTATATAGCTCACATAAGGGAAAAAAACTACATTTGGGTCCTCGGCCCCTTGGTGAGTGATAATTTTATATTTTTTACGCCTGCTACCATCGCGGGAGGGTGCCCAAAAACTTCCCAAAATTTCATGCTTCTACTTACACGGTAAGTTGGAGAATTAGTGATGAGTCAGTTTTATATAAGAAAAAAAAACTACATTCAGGCTCCTAGAGTGTGATAAATATTGAGTGTGTAATTTAAATATTTTTCCGCCAGTTACCATTTTGGGAGGATACTCAACAACTTCCCAAAGTTTCATTCTCCTACCTACACGGGAAATTCGAGATTTAATGATGAGCCAGTTTAATATAGCTCATTTAAGAAAAAAAACAACAGTTAGGCTCACGGCCCCCCAGTTAGTGATAATTATATATTTTTTCGACTGTTACCATTGCGGGAGGGTACTCAATTACTTTTTCAAAGTTAATTGCTTCTACCTACACTGGAAGATGAGGAATTAGTGTTGATTCAGTTTTATATAGCCCATATAAGAAAGGAAAAAAAAACGGTTTTGGGTCCCCAGGCACCCATGAATGAAAATCTTTTAATTCTTTTTCGCCAATTATCGTCATAAGAGTGTACTCAGCAAGTTCCCAAAGTTTCATGCTTCTATCTTCATGGGAAGTTGGAGAATTAGTGATGAGTCATATATAAGAAATATAAGAAAAAATATAATAAATTATATATAATATAAGAAAAAAACTACATTTGGACCGCCTGTCCCCAGTAAGTGCTAATTTATATAATTTTTTTTACCTGTTACCATCGTGAAATGTTACTTAACAACTTCCCAAAGTTTCATGCTTCTACCTACTCGGGAAATAGGAGAATTAGTAATTTTTAATTTTCATTCAATCCACATAAGGTAAAAAAAAGCTTTTGGGCCCCCGGTGCCCATGAGTTTGAATTTTAACATTCTTTTACTCCAATTATCGTCGCGAGAGGCTATTTAACAACTTCCCAAAAATTCATGCTTCTATCTACACGGGGAATCGGAGAATTAGTGATGAGTCAGTTGTTAATATACGAAAAAACTACATTTTGGCCCCCCGGAAGTGATATTTTAGATATTGTTTTCGCCTGTTACCATCGCGGAAGTGTATTTAACAATTACCAAAAGTTTCATGCTTCTACCTACACTGGAAATAGAGAATTAGTGATTTTTAGTTTTTATATAACTCATATAAGGAAAAAAACTCATTTGGGCCCCGGGCCCCCAGAAAGTGATAATTTAAATATTCTTTCCCCTGTTACCATCGCGGGATTGTACTCAACAACTTTCCAAAGTTTCTTGCTTCTGACTACTCAGGAAACTTTCTGACTACCACTTTCCAATCTGACTATTTTATTCACCACTTTCCAATCTGACTATTTCATCCACCACTTTCCAATCTGACTATTTCATCCACCACTTTCCAATCTAACTATTTCATCCACCACTTTACAATCTATTTCATCAACCACTTTTCAATCTGACTATTTCATCAACCACTTTTCAATCTGACTATTTCATCAACCACTTTCCAATCTGACTATTTCATCAACCACTTTCCAATCTGACTATTTCATCCACCACTTTCCAATCCGACTATTTCATCAACCACTTTCCAATCTGACTATTTCATCCACCACTTTACAATCTGACTATTTCATCAACCACTTTCCAATCTGACTATTTCATCCACCACTTTACAATCTGACTATTTCATCAACCACTTAAATCTGACTATTTCATCCACCACTTTTTAATCTGACTATTTCATTCACAATTTCCAATCCAACGATTTCATTCACAGCTTTCCACATCACTGTTCCAGTATGTCCGTGTTCCAAAACATAGTAATTATGTTATGTATATAAACCTACCCGCAGAAGGGAGGGCACCTTGCTATCTTCATACGACTCCAGTCTTAACTTAATATCATCAGGGTTGTCGTAATCGTCTAAATCAAAACCTGCGTCATCCGGACAGGAACCGGATATGATGCCGAACTGAAAAATTCATTGCCATTAACCCTTTGTATTTGCTTGTTTGTTTGAGTTGAATAGTTTTGTCTCCATGATATCTAAGATTAATTACAATACATGATTGCATCACAGTGATAACTGGGTGTGGGTGGGAGCTACTCACCCTAAATCCAACCTTCATATCGCTAGAGTCAATGGTTCGTCTAATGAAAGAAGTGGTCCATGATGTAGCCTCTCTGCCCAGTGAAACTTGACTGAAGACGAAGTAAATGTCTGAAGGATTCCGCACTCCACAAACTGAGTTAACGAAATGATGATAACAATAATATTACGTTAGTTTAGCGTCGTTAGTTTTATGAGATAATAACGTGTCGTTAGTTTTATGAGATAATAACGTGTCGTTAGTTTTGTGAGATAATAACGTGTCGTTAGTTTTATGAGATAATAACGTGTCGTTAGTTTTATGAGATAATAACGTGTCGTTAGTATTTGTCCGTCGTGAACAACGAGGAAATTTCTTATCATATTCGTATTGTGTTTGGTGCGCCGTTTGTGGCTTATAAGCCCTATTATTGCCCGAAAGGTGCGTCCACATGGTTGGGATGCCATCGGAAGCGTTGTGAGCTTGGTCTGTCCTGTCCTGTTGTCCGGACTTTGCAAACTGTTGCCTGTTTTACTCACAGACCGCTGCGCCGTTTCGAATCATAAGGCGCCAGGAGACTCGTTCGCTTGCTGCTACCTCTCAAGAGTTCAAGTAAAACTTCAGTAGGCTCTTGAGCTCATCTTTGTAACGCTTCCTTTGACCTCGGTAAGTTCGGCATAGAAGAGCCTCTGTGGGTGCCGATGGTCTGGCCCCACCCAGCGTTGTTTTCACTGTATCAGGCTTGTGTAAATTCTTGAAGGTCCTGACAAGTAATTCGTTGTATGGATTTTTTTCCCTTTCATTGAATGTTAAGGATTTTCCCCAGGCTTGTGGTGTGTAAGTGATTCAGCAATCTCGCATGTCGTTGGTACATGGTCCATGCTTCATATGCGTACAGTATAATAGGGAGCATAACATTTCTTTATACTTTTAGTTTTGTTTGGGTGCTGATTCCCATTCTGTTTCAGACACTGTCATACAGTCTGCAACACGTTGCACTGGCTTTCGAAATACGCACGTTCACCTCCTCCTCAGTAAGCACACAGACAATGTGCTGGCAAGGTAGGAGAAGCAAGAAATCAAAGTGTTTAAAGTGAAGAAGATTTGAGCAGCACTTCTACCAGACTCGCTTAATTCAGTTACATATAGCAATCACCTCATAGAGTTGAATTTCGTCAAGTGGCGTACTTGGCACAAATCATGGCCTCAAATTAAAGGTCTCTAGAGAGATAAGTTAACTGAAGTTTTCTGTTTGTAGTAGCTGTCATGATGCTCGACCGACGCAGCTTATTACCAGCCACGGTGATTAGGTGTCGAAACCAATGTTCCCTCTAAGGTTGGTCCGTGTGCAAAGTAAATAAACTCGTATGCAAAGTTGCTCAGCATCCATTTTTTGTGCAATATTTTAACAAATTTGCTGCAAGGTTATTCTAAATTGCTGCGCGGCGTCCTTCAAATATATGCGCGGCCGCGCAACCGCGCAGCATAAAGGAAACATTGGTCGAAACACCGTTAGCAGTATTATTGGGATGTTTGTCCTTTTAGCCAACTAAAAATATTAGGAGCAAGAGTTAATGATTGAAAAACAATACATATCCCCAATGAACTAATTACTTTGTCGTTTTTTAAAAGGGAAACACGAATTTAAGTCTTAAATTGGAATTTCAAAATCTTTACACCGTGTGCCTGGGTGTGGGGGAGGGTAGGATAAAATAGGTCCAATTAATGAAAGGTTTTATTTTAAACATATCCACGGTGTTGCCAATTCATCTAGTGGTCACAAATAGCGTGGACGACCTCTATTATAAACCAAGCTGTACTCACGTTGATCTGCTGGAGGTTGTCTTGTCGGGTTTTCATCTTCTGTGGACAATAAAAATTGACTGGCTCAGTCTAAAGTGTCTACGTGAAGTAAAATGATGCACAAATAACGAAATAACAACGTTTTTCTTTTAAATACTAAAATATGGTTAAAAAAAAACTTTCCATAGATTATTCCTTGTTTTTTAGGCCTAAACAATACTAAGCTTAAAAATAAATGAATAAATAAAAGCTACATTTTACATATGTTAATTCATGTGTTTTTTAAAATTTATATGCATTTTTTGTTACAACGTGAGAATGATCATAAACAAGGTAATATTTCACAAGGAGTATTCATATGAATACGGCACTGACGTCATCTAAAACAAATGCGGAACAAAAATAATGCATTTGTTTTTTAATTTTATTTATTTTGATTTGGATAGACGAGGGAATTAGGGGGAGCTGATAATCGCAAAGGACCAAAGGAAATATTCAGCAATGGTTAAAATTTTATTTAAACTATAAACTTTATCTTCGATTATAAATTGTTTAAGGAATGATGGACGATCATTTATCAACTAGAAATGGGTCGATATGTAATCCAAAAAATCATTAATTTTAACGTTCAACATTAGTAACGAATTTATAAATCTAAAAACAGTGGTGTAAACGGTTAAAGAAAGATAATTCTCTAGTGGCCATTAGGTTACTTACTGAAGCACGTCCTTTTCGCCAGCAAATCCGTGATATATTTGAGCTCGTTAAAGCTGCCCACCTTGAACTTGCGCTTGGGGTCACCAGCTATGCCCAGCAGCTCCGTTTCACTGACATTATTGCCCACGCCCAGTGCAAAGGTCACGATGCCATTGACCCTAGCCGCCTGGGCTGCACTCAGCGTTTTCTTAGAACTGATTTGTTAAAGAACATGAGTATGAAATAAAAAGTATGACGGAGATGATTATTTTGATAATTTTTCAACTGTAGATATTCTGAAGAGCTTTGACATAAATATGGATTGTGACTTGTGCGTGAGAACAAGATGTTAATGATCTATAAATATTAAGGTGTCATCTCTGCAAATTCTCAAGGCACTATTTTTGCCTGCAGATCTCGCCGCGGACTTGTTCAATGAATCCATTCGTATTTTAAAATAAAATAATATATTAATTTTAAAAAATACTGTTGAAAAAGCAGTTACATTTTTCCTCATAATTTTCAAAAGTATTGCCGTTTTAAGAGTAATTTAGTTCCTAAATTTTAGATAAGCCACAAAAAAGGGGCACACAATGGTATACTTGGTCATTCTATGGTAATTTTATTCTACCGAGTCACAAATGGTGTTTCAAAAAATTTAAAAAACTATTTTATATTTTGGAGATTTTATTCGTTTTAAAACAAACTTCATCAGCTCACAGTCTTCAAATTCGAGGACTTTGTACTCGCTGAGGACGGGAACTTACTTCGTTGATTGACCGTCAGTGATGATCAGCCCAACCTTGAGCACTCCGGGTCGGATAACGTTGCCTGCCATCTGGACCTTGTCCATGTGCTCAATACCCAGGTGTGTGTAGGTTTTACCGCCCTTTCTATGCGGCACTCGGTCAATCGCCTTGATGACGTCAGATTTGCGGGAGTAAGTGTTGAGGTTAAATGAGTCCTGTAGAGACACGTGGGAAAATTAAGTAAGTTGTATTTACATTAATTTTCTATACGCCCCCCTATCTAAATCCCAAATAAGCCAGAGATAAAGAGATATAATTACTAGAATTAAAAGTTTTTTGATATTTGATGTTGTGCACAAATATATTAATTGAATCTATCAGTATACACATAACTGTATCTAAATAGGATATAGCGTTGATTTGAATACAATTATTAATGAAACAATAAAAGAGTATCTCAAGGCTTGAAAACCAATTCAAAACACAAAATATAACTTAATTTTTTTTAAAATTAATAGAGTCCGAGAAGCGGGACCAAAGTAAATGATAGAAAAACATGTACACGAAGTCTGAACATTGTCAATGGAAATGTCAACCATGATGAGACCACGTCTAAATACATTAGGCCAAAGCCGCACCCGTCAATTATCTGACAACTGACCTCAGGGTATATGAACTCTGCGTATGTGATGAGGGAAACCCTGACACTGTTCGGACCAGCTCCGATGTCCAACTGCTGGAGGTAGTCCTGTAGGAACTTCTTGCAGGTCTGGAAGTCGTTTTCATAGATGGAGGAGGAAGTGTCCAGGACTATGCCCAGCTCCAACGGGCAAACTGTTGAGATTGTTGGTGTGGGGATGGCGTGAGAGGTTCAGGTGAGGTTGTTAGGTTTTACAATTTGGTGCTTAGGTTGGCTTTAACACCGAAGTTAATAAGCAGTAAGTAATAAGTAAGGCTTCATCCATGTTAAGTTTGGATGCCACGTTGTTATATTAAGATGAGATTTTTAACCTTGGTTCGTTGGAGTACGACCACATTATTCTATTGGGTGTAGGCTTTGAAGGAAGGGAAATGTCATAACTTGTATATGAGATAAAAATACGGTGGGACAGAGAGAGAGAGAGAGAGACAGTGAGAGAGCTACAAAAAGAGAGAGAAAGACCGAAAGAGTGAGATAAAGATAGTGACGGGAAGTGAGAGAAAGTTAGAATTAACAGAGATATTAAAATTATAATGAGTTTAAGAGATATATTAATTTATAAAGAGTAGGATATATAGTAATTTAGCGGTTAAAGGGGAATATTAGGTAAGAGAGTAAGAGATAAAGATTGAGAGGATCCTGATGTTTTGGTAATACGTCTATAATTGTAGATTATGTCACTTTAACAAACGAAGTAAACCAAGTGTCAATGAGCTTCTGCAGATCTTAATCTTTCATTACAGTGGCTTTCATGGCGAGAATGTGTATATAAATATTGAGAAACCCTTCTTCGTGCCCTATGATGATCTAACCTTTGTTTTTACCAGCTGTGCCTATCACTGTGTTTCTCCTGTACTCTTCTGTTAACTCATCGTCCAGTGCATCTGAGGACAAGGTTATTGGACGATGCTATTGTGGTTAACAGAGTTAACGAATAATGTTATTATAAGATCTTCATCGGGAATGTCATTGTAGTATCATACTCGGGAATGTCATTATAAGATCGTACTCGGGAATGTCATTATAAGATCGTAATTGGGAATGTCCTTTTAAGATCGTACTCGGAAATGTCATTTTAAGATCGTACTCGGGAATGTCATTATAAGACCGTACTCGGGAATGTCATTATAAGATCGTACTTGGGAATGTCATAAGATCGTACTCGGGAATGTCATTATAAGATCTTCATCGGGAATGTCATTATAAGATCGTACTCGGGAATGTCATTATAAGATCATACTCGGGAATGCCTTTTTAAGATCGTACTTGGGAATGTCATTATAAGATCGTACTCGGGAATGTCATTATAAGATCTTCATCGGGAATGTCAGTATAGTATCATACTTGGGAATGTCATTATAAGATCGTACTTGGGAAGGACATTATAAGATCGTACTCGGAAATGTTATTATAAGATCGTACTTGGGAATGTCATTATAAGATCGTACTCGGGAATGTTATTATAATATTGAATATAAGAAAGTTATTATTGTTTGGTATAACTAGCTATTGATACAAAGTGCTGTCAATAAACTTTTCCACACGATTCTGTCTTTTTACCTTGCAATTTTAAACGAGATTATTTATTTAATTTATTTCTAGTATTTCCATGTTGAAAACTAGTTTAATCAACGCATTCTATTAAAAGAAATATCCAGCTATTTACTACATTACTCATCGAAGATGAAAAATACTAATATAACTAAGTTGTACATTTAACTTTTTTTAAAAAGCCATATTCTTCTAAAATTATTATCTGTACTTACTGCCATTTATCAAAAGAACCTGGAAATATAAAATAAAAACCTTATTAATCAGAAAAAAATAACAATAGATTATGTAACATTATTTTTTTTATGGTCTAGATTTACATTTTAAAAAAAAGAGTGCACGTGAAAACATTTGTACGTGAGATAATGATGAGTAAACTGACCTGAGTTATAAACGCCAGGAAGCAAACTGTTCGCATTTTGGATAAGTGGATATCTTTCTGGTCTTTAAATTGGGTTAACACTAAGGACGTGTTCAAGAATATCTAACTAACTAGCTCTGTTCGGAGGAGAAGGGGGATACATTTTGAAACATTTAGCAACCGCTACAAATATAAACACATTTTTCTTTTATAACTGATAAAAAACGAGAATTTGATGTCAAATAATGCTCAAAACGTTAAATAACATGTTTGAAAGAAAAGCGCATTCATTCTCATGATTGAGGAAAGTAAAGAAATGATATTTATAATAAATAATTGTTGATAAATGTAATATTTAAACATGGCTGAATATAAAATTTACCACATGACAAGCTATGCGCACCTTCAGCAGTTGCTTTTACAAACGTCAGTTTAATTACTACAGAAATCAGAAATAACCGAGATTTATACCCTCCAAGTAATGGTTTTTTAAAATAATATTTTTATTCTAATCGCTGGCTTTTGTTAGTGTTCTTTTCTTTATGTAACAATCAGAATTAAATGTCATAAATTCCTAAAAAATCTACTCGTCCCCTCCCCCTCCCTAATTTTGAGTGTGGTCCAGGCTAACGACATAGTCACGTATACTTTAATTTGTTAGAGGAACTCCAAATGTCATTGGGGGCTAATTAACCGCATCGGTGACTCAAAATACTGGTTTATTGCTGAGCATGTTCTAGCCAGGGTCATGTACTAGCACGGTGAGCCACTGAGATGAAATAATCCAGGGCAATGTCTTCAACATGTAAACATCGAAAGGGATTTAAATTCTAGTTCTCAGCCTTCGTTAATTGAAGAATCAACAAGTGGAAACGGACAAATTAACCTTCTTTTTACATCCCTTATATTAACTTCAAAATCTTGTCTCTCTCTCTCTCTGTCTGTCGTCATCTCTTCGTACGTAGGTCGGGAGGAAAAACAAATTAAAAAATGACCCACTTTCCGTGATGTCATCGAGCTGAAATTTGGCACATAGACTCGTGTCACCTAACAATGCATTTATCAAAATTTCAGATCGATCGAACATACCGTAATTAAATTAATGCATTTTTAGTTTATCTATATAAAACTATATGTAGCAGTCGCTATTGTTTACATTTTACGGGTCACTTGACTTCACGCCAGCCATGGATGACCATCTCGTGTTTTAACCAGGAAAAATTCATTCAGTTTAAGGCTGTAAATGTTTGTCGCGTTGGAACATAATCTATACTATAAGTTCTGTAAGAGACATAACTAAAATTATTGATTATGTTCAAATGCGACAGATATTTACCGACTGACACCGACTGATATCCCCTGGCTTTAAAACCAGGGGAAGGGGTGTGGAAATCGATGGTTGGCGTGAATGCGTGAACTCAGCTGGCACGTGGAAGAAAAACAATAACAAACCGTGAATTCTAATTACATATGTTATATAGAGATAAACTAAACATTCATTAATTTAATTACGGTACATTCTATCGATCTGAAATTTTGACACGATGCATTGTTACATGACACGAGTCTATATGCAAAATTTCACTTCGATAGCAGCACGGGAAATGTGTCATTTTTTACTTTTGTTTTTGCGCCCGCCCACCTGCCCGACGACGAACGACTGACAGAGAGAGAGAGATAGAGACAGAGAGAGTGACAGAGAGAGACGGCGGTGATGTTAATATAAGGGATTAGAAATGTACCCGCGCTTGTGCAGCGGGAGTGTATTGCCCTATAAGGTTGAATACGTAGTTGAAAATAAGCCAATAACTATATTTTAAGTATATATGTGTATGCGACGATTTAAGTTCGGCCTTCTGGTTATAATATAACTAAATGTTGTGCTTACTCTTTCAGTTGGTGAGAAATATACATATGAAGAATGTAATTATCTAATTCAGAGAAAATTTTACCTAACAATAAATGGAGCTTTGAAACGTAACAAACGATTTGAAAAGGGCATTCATTTAATTTAAAATCCTGCAAACAAACATTTCTCATTGCTATAGATTCAACGTATCAAGAGATTACATTTGGAATTAAACTTATTTAGTTTTTAATACGCTGATAGAACTTAAAGGAAGAAGGTAAAATGAATCAATAAAAAAAGCAAATTAAAATACATCAAACCTATTTTTATAATTTTTTCACTTTTGTCCCTTTCATCAAAACCATCCCATTTAGCGATGGATTCTAAAATCTTATATGTTGCTGTTTCACCAAGTGATTCAATTCTTTGATGATTTCCGTTTTCAGATAAGAGATTATATTTTGTAAATTATATCATTAAGTCCACTTTTTCTCTATCCTGGCTCCCTTTTTTCTGATTTTTTTCTTCTGAAAATTAGATAATTTATTTGCCAAGTATATTTAATATTGATCCATTTGCTTAAAAACGTATGTGAAACAAAGTTATAATTTTTTTAAAAAGAAATATTTTGGTATCCTGGAAAGAAAGGAGTGCACATTATCCAACTCTTATTTAGGTGAAAATTCAAATTAGTTATCAGGTTCATGTTAACTTAAGTTTAGCATAGATATATCCATTGATCCAGTAGTCAAATATTATACTGTAATAATTTAGCTGATATAAGAAAAGGCGATTTTTACTCAACATTAATTTTAGATCAGAGTTCAGTCGTGCTTAATTTTTTTTAGTATGAGTCTGAAAATTTACAGACTTCTATTGAAATGGGAAGTTGGACCATTAGTGAGAGGGGACTTAGATTTTTATTAGTATAGAAAAGAGGCACTAAATGAAGCTAATCAAGAGAAATATAAAAAATATTAAGAAAGTTTCTCATTCGTTATAAGCTTTAAACTTTAAACACACCTTTTTTTAGAGTGGATCTATTTTTATAATGTTACTGATATATATCCGAAATTTTAAAAATTATTATAAGAAAAAAAATATATTCAAGTTCTAATGCTCATTACTAATGAGTTGATTTCACTTAGAGAATTGCTTTTCTCATGAAACTCACTTACAATTTTAATGGTACTAAATAAAGTTAACTGCCAGTTTTTAAAAATTTGACAACTGCCGTCACGTAAAATACTTATTTTATTTATGACCCGACATCGTTAGACTATTCAAAGTAATGAAATATTTGTAACAGCAGCTATAACATAAGGAACTACGCTCCACCTTCTCTATAAAAGGCAATAGCTGCTTATACTAAAGAGTGAATAAAGTAAATTATAAATGTTGTAAATGTAATGAAATTTCCAAAATATTTTAAAGAAACTAAATCAGTCTTATTTAAAAAGCTTGCAATAAAACTTGCGCTCCGTCTTTAGTCAATGAACGTTCATTTAAAGGCGGGCGCTTAAAATGAAGTCTGGTAATGAAGTACTGCTCCAAAAATAAATTGTATACTTTTTATAGTCTTTATTAATTAATGTTTTAATATGGAAATGATATACAATTCTTTTATATATTTGTCTCTATATTATACGATTTAAATTTACGGCTTTTATGTAATAGGTCTAATCACTGTCAACGGCCAGAGACTCAACACAGTTCACCGGTTCACATACCTAGGCAGCACACTGTCTCAAAATGTCACCATCGATGACGAAGTGGACGTCAGAATTGCCAGAGCCAGCTCCACTTTCGGCATAATGTCTGGAAAAGAAGAGGAATTATCATCCAGACCAAGCTGAAAGTCTACAGGGCAGTGGTGCTCCCCACAATGCTATATGCTTGTGAAACATGGACTGTTTATCAGCGCCATGCAAGAAAGCTTAACCACTTTCATATAACAAGCTCAGGAAGATTCTCGGCATAAAGTGGCAGAACAAAACTCCAGACACAGTGGTACTGACCAAGGCAGGTCTCCCCAGCATCTTCACCCTCCTGATGCAGACCCAGCTTCGCTGGGCAGGGCACGTTGTTCGAATGCCAGACGAGAGACTGCCAAAGAGAATCTTCTATGGTGAGCTCCAGTATGACCAGCGGTCCCACAGTGGGCAAAAGAAACGCTTCAAAGACACGCTAAAAGCTTCAATGAAAGCGTTTGGTATCAATCCAGACACGTGGAAACGAGCTGCAATGGACCGATCCACCTGGCGCTCTTCCATCCACGAAGGTGCCAGGTCCTGCGAGGCAAACTGGATCACCGCTGTAGAAAAGAAGAGGCAAGCCCGAAAGGCCCATGCTGTCAACCCTCCAGGAGATGTCCCACTCGTCCCTTGTCCCAACTGTTCCCGAACCTTCCGTGCAAGGATCGGCCTAATCAGCCATCTGCGCACGCACAGACAACCATCGGATGACTAGAGTGGTCCTCGTCGTATCGACGGACGAACGAACATAATTTTAAAAAGGAATTCAATTATGTTTTGGATCATGTTTCCCGATGGGACATCATATTTTGTAAATTATATTTCAAAAACTAGATTTAGTTTCTGAAAATAAATAAATTATTTACGAAATTGAAAAGATAAGATGATATGTTTGACTAAACATCTATTTTTAAAATGGCTTTTGTTATTCCGCTACAGCGTAATGACCATGGCATATTCAATTCGCCGCCCAACTTAATAAATTGCTTTTAGGTTCACTTGTATTGAGTTTAATATACTTCTGTTTATACGTCTGGTAGAAAGGTTTAAATGGTAAATTTATTTAGCTTATGTAATTAAAAAAACAGCATTGGTCCTAGGCTTTTATATTCATGTTATGATCATTGATGATTAACTTTAATAGGTAAATTTAAGGGAATGAGCCAGTAAAATAAGCAAGACAAATTAATAAAGAACACGCAACAAATTTTTTAAGAAAAACAAAACTTATAGTCCTCCAAATTACGATTAAGCTTTTTTGACTTGGGCAATTTCTTTCCACATAAAATTCCCTCACATACCGTATATACTCGTTCTATAGCCCGTTCGTTCATAAGCCGACCCCCCCCCCTCCACACACACACTTTTGGAAGAGAAATATTAAAAGTGTATAACCCACTCGCAAGCCGACCCCTCAAAAATAATAGGACTGCTTGAAAAAAATGGTACAATTTTTTTTGATCGGCCATTATGATTGTTTACTTTGAAATGCCTATCGTTGTCTTTGTGCCTTTGTTAGGCAAGAGTTACCGGTATTAAAAAAAAATCTTGGGTAAAGAGTGACGAAAGCGTGTACATTAAAATTCGTTGTTGAAAACAAAATTTGTAAAACAATTTATTAAAACCTTCACAAAAAATGAATAACATGATTAAATAAGGTAAGTGCAAATGTTTATTAATATATTATAACTTCTGGTAGAGCAGTCGAATCTTGCAGAATGTAGAAAAGGACCTTGATGATCTACAATAACACCGATATTCAATATCCATGCAGAAATACGTTAATGACCCGCTCGTAAGCCGACCCCCAACTTTTCCCCCTAGATTTTGTCCAAAAAAGGTCGCTTAAGAACGAGTATATACGGTAATTAGTATTTGTTAAAATTAAAATTTGAGTTATTCGAAACAACATAATAAAATTCTTAATTTAAAAATAAATACCTTGCATCGTATGACAAATGTAGTGAAATAGTTTTAACCTATCTATAATATAAAGAAAGTATTTGTATAAAAGGCTACTGTTTTGTACCACAAGGCCAAACCAAATATGAATGTTATTATAATAAAAGTACACAGCTCAATTTAAGATGCGTACACGAAAATGTGCGCACCGTATTTGACAATAAAAGATTTTTGAAAGCGAACAGCTCAAAATAAAGTATTGGAAAAAATAAAGCACCAAAATGAACTCGTTTTGAATGTCCGCATGCAGCTGTTCATATCGAAATGAGAATTTATTTTGTCTTTATTTGGCTCTACATTTTCTGATTATTGGCCCCCTTACCCTAGGGGTGGTAACCTGGGGTGAAACATATCCATTTGACCTGTCCCGGGTCAAATGAGAGTCCCATGCAAAATTTCAGCACCCTAGGTCTAACGGTGTTGAATTCCATTGGTAAAAAAACCCAACTTTTATCTTTATATATTAGATTTAAAAATGACCCACTTCCAGCGATGTTATCGAGCTGAAATTTTGCACATAGACTCGTGTCACCTAACAATGCATCGTATCAAAATTTCAGTCCAGCGATCGGTGACCAGACCTTTTCCCTCCCACTTCTTTTTTAGAGCAAAGGGGAGTTAAGGCAGTTTCAGTCTGTAAATGTTTTTCGCGTTTGAGCAGGATCAACACTTTAAGTTATCTTCTATACTAATAAAAGGCAAAGCCCTGACTCACTGACTGACTCACTCACTCATTCATCACTAATTCTCCAACTTCCCGTGTAGGTAGAAGCATGACACTTTGGGAAGTTGTTGAGTAGCCTCTCGCGACGAAAATTGGAGTAAAAGAATTTTAAAATTAACACTCATGGGGGCAGGGGGCCCAAAAACGTTTTTTTTTCCTAATATGGCGTATCTAAAATTTGAATTTCACCAATTCTCCTATTTCCCGAGTAGGCAGAAGCATGAAACTTTGGGAAGTTGTTGAGTACAATCCCGCGATGGTAACGGGCGAAATTTTTTAAAATTATCACTTTCTGGGGGCCGGGGGCCCAAATGAAGTTTTTTCCTAATATGAGCTATATAAAAACTAAAAATCACTAATTCTCCTATTTCCCGTGTAGGTAGAAGCATGAAACTTGGAGTAGTTGTTAAGTACACTTCCACGATGGTAACAGGTAAAATCAATATTTAAATTATCACTTACTGGGGGCCGGGGGCCCAAAACCGTTTTTTTCTTCGATGGGCAATATAAACATTTGAAAATCACTAATTCTCCTATTTCCCGTGTAGGTAGAAGCATGAAACTTTGAGAAGTTGTTGAGTACACTTCCGCTATGGTAACAGGCGAAAATATATTCAAATTTTCACTTACTGGGGCCCAGAGGCCCAAATGTAGTTATTTCCTAATATGGGCTTTATAAAAACTGAAAATCACTAATTCTCCTATTTCCTGTGTAGTAAGAAGCATGAAACTTTACGTAGTTGTTAAGTAACATTCTGCGATGGTAACAGGTTAAAAAACTAAATAAATTATCACTTACTGGGGGCCAGGGGCCCAAATGTAGTTTTTTTCTTATATAAAAAACTGACTCATCACTAATTCTCCAAGTTCTCGTGTTGGTAGCAGCATTAAACTTTGGAGAGTTGTTGAGTACACTTCCGCAATGGTAACAGTCGAAAAAGAATTTTGAAATTCACACTCATGGGGGCCGGGGCCCCAAAAACGTCTTTTTCCCTTATTTGGGCTATATAAAAATTAAAAATCCCTTATTCTCCTATTTCCCGTGTAGGTAGAAGCATGAAACTTGGAGTAGTTGTTAAGTACACTTCCACGATGGTAACAGGTAAAATCAATATTTAAATTATCACTTACTGGGGGCCGGGGGCCCAAAAACCGTTTTTTTCTTCGATGGGCAATATAAACATTTGAAAATCACTAATTCTCCTATTTCCCGTGTAGGTAGAAGCATGAAACTTTGAGAAGTTGTTGAGTACACTTCCGCTATGGTAACAGGCGAAAATATATTCAAATTTTCACTTACTGGGGCCCAGAGGCCCAAATGTAGTTATTTCCTAATATGGGCTTTATAAAAACTGAAAATCACTAATTCTCCTATTTCCTGTGTAGTAAGAAGCATGAAACTTTACGTAGTTGTTAAGTAACATTCTGCGATGGTAACAGGTTAAAAAACTAAATAAATTATCACTTACTGGGGGCCAGGGGCCCAAATGTAGTTTTTTTCTTATATAAAAAACTGACTCATCACTAATTCTCCAAGTTCTCGTGTTGGTAGCAGCATTAAACTTTGGAGAGTTGTTGAGTACACTTCCGCAATGGTAACAGTCGAAAAAGAATTTTGAAATTCACACTCATGGGGGCCGGGGCCCCAAAAACGTCTTTTTCCCTTATTTGGGCTATATAAAAATTAAAAATCCCTTATTCTCCTATTTCCCGAGAAGGTAGAAGCATGAAACTTTGGGTAGTTGTTGGATAACATTCCGCGATGGTAACAGGTGAAACAAGTATATAAAGTATCACATACTGGGGGCCGGGGGCACAAATGTAGTTTTTTCCTTATAGGAGCTATATAGAAACTGAAAATCACTAATTCTCCTATTTCCTGTGTAGGTGGAAGCATGAAACTTTGGGCAGTTGTTAAATAACATTCCGCGATGGTAACAGGTAAAAAATATTATATAAACTATCACTTACTGGGGACCGGGGGCCCAAATTTAGTTGTTTTTTTCTAATATTAAAAACTGTCTCAACACTAATTTTCCAACTTCCCGTGAAGGTAGAAGCTAAAACTTTGGGAACTTGCTTAGTACAATCTTATGACGATAATTGGCCAGAAAGAATTTAAAAATCTTCACTCATGGGTGGCCGGGGGCCCAAAACCGTATTTTTTCCGTATATGTGCTATATAAAACTGAATGAACACTAATTCCTCATCTTCCCGTGTAGGTAGAAGCATGAAACTTTTGAAAGTTGTTGAGTACTCTCCCGCGATGGTAACAATCAAAACAAATATAAAATTATCATTCACCAGGGGTCCGGGGGACCAAATGTAGTTTTTTTCTTATATGAGCTTTATAAAACAGACTCATCATTAAATATCTAACTTCTTGTGTAGGTAGGAGCATGAAACTTTGTGAAGTTGTTGAGTACCCTCCCGCAATGGTAGCAGACGAAAGAAAAAAATATCAGCTCGATAGGATCACGGGTACTGTGTCATTTTTTACTTTTCGTTTTTGTTTTTCTGCGGGACTACGACAGACAGACAGACAAGACGGTGAAGTTTATATATGTATTATATCCATCATGATCCAGATTGAAATCAATTGGTGTTTTGAATTGGTGTTACGCGGGTTCTCAACGCTTACTGAAATCCTAATTTACCGCAGCGAAGCGCGGGTATCTTGCTAGTGTCTCATAATAAGGGATTCATAGTCAAAAGCTTTGTTTTTACGGCGTTTTTTAATTTGGTCATAATTATCTTTAACTTAATGAAAATTTTTGTTTGCCTACCAGGGATATTGTGTGAGTGATGTAAATTAAACCCACATACCGATTAGCTTAGAGAGGAGAGTAGGAACACATTTCTCTGATAACAAAAGGTGGTGGGTTGAGTTACCAGCAGTGGCTTAACCACCAAATACAAAGAATAAAAACTTTGGCTTAATTCTTTCAATACAACGTTCACGTTAGATGACAATTCAATTAACAACAACAAAAAAGTTGTATAATTTTTAAAAGTAAAGTCACAATTAGAAATCCTCTTTTTTTACTTCGTTCCTTTGCAATACAAATGTTAAAGTTAAAACGATTTGAAGGAATACTAAAATTCCCCTAAATCTTCCTTTATGGGATAATTATGTGAGGGAATTTCATGTGGGGATAATCCATTCCCAGTTTAAGATAAAAGGGAGTATGAGTTTGAGATGCAGTATGAAACAGGTTTTGTAACTTTCAAACCATGATAAGACTATTGAAAAAAAAAGTATATACACTGACAACCAGTCAACATTCAATGTGTATTCATGATTATGATAAATGCCCTATGCCTCAGAGGTAAGTCAAGGCGTTGATGCGGGTAATAGTTTGTTGCTCGTTCTACGCGTTCCTGCAGCTGAGTTCCAGTAACAACTTGTAACAAGATAGAATTGTTCGAATCGCAGTCTTTAAAAATTCCGTCCATAAATTCCCACATTGTCTGATGTTGACAGCTGAAGAGGGAATGCAATCCATGATGCCATCCCTCGCAGATGTTGTTGGCTCTAGCAAGTCCACTATCCGCACCAGTTCGTTTGTTTCATGTTGGAATACTGAACAGTGACGTCCCATACCGTTCTTCCCAATTACTAGACTATCTCTAGCTTATTAGGTACACACTACACTATAACTCAAAGGTCATGTTTTATATTTTTATATTTTTTCAATATTTATGCTATATGCTTTTATTTCGTCAGTGGTCGAACCATTCATGGGTCGAAACGTCCTGGAGTAAAAACGTCTTGTTGTTGAATCGTCCGTGGTCGAGTCGTCCGGGGTCGAAATGTCCGACCCCCAAACACATTTACATATATATATATATATATATATATATAATATATATATATATATATATGTATATATATATATATATATATATATATATATATATATATATATATATATATATATATATATATATATGTCAACCTTGTTGGATGTTGACATGTATATAATCAGATTTTCCAATAAGCGTCCGGCCCTGTCGGCTGATAGGAGAAAGTCCACCAAATATAGAAGGTAAAATACCCGGGGTGAACCAAAATCAGAACCAACTGCCTTGTAGGAGGTGGACGGATACACAAAGGCTAGAAAATATTACCCAAAAACTAAGGCTAAACTAAAACCTAGAGCGCTTTAAGGAGTTGCCACTACTACGGCTATATGCAGGACTAAGTAGGGGGGGGGGTACAACGTTACAAAAATTCATCAACAAACTAAAAACTCGAACTTGTACCAATGTAAAGCAACCTATGCCAGGGTTTGGACATTCTTTTTGGGTAGGGTTTTGCAATGTACTAAGCCTTTTTAGTGCAGGAGCCTTAGCAAACATTGAAAATCTTTTAGTTAATTATTACTATATATATATATATTGCTTCATTACAAGAAATCCGATGAAAAAATTCAGACAACAACAAAACAAAAGGTGGAAGTTTTAGAACTCTGTCACTATTAATGCTTTTGATACGAATCCAAAAGTAGAATCGTCGAGATTTAATTTAGTATATAGCCATTAGTGAACTCAGTCTAGTAGCATTTCTCAGTCAGGTAAAGTGCAAAGCGTTGGGAAAGGGCTGTCTGTAATTTTAGCGCTTTGAAGGCATGAACAGAACTCTTCAAAAAGGTTAAAAAGTTACAAACTCAATCATCAGTGCCTACCTAGGGTTCGTTATTTTCAGGTTTACTGTTTGAAAATCAGAATATTTGTGGTCTTTATTTGTAGCGTTTTTGTGGGGCAAAAAAACAGAAGAAAAAGGGGAAGGGTGGGTTAACTCATAGTTTGCTCAGGGTGTCTCAATGTCTATCTAGACCAGGGGTCTCCAAACTTGTCTGCCGGAGAGCCGCATTAGCTGTCAAAACAGCAGTTTGGGGGGCCGACTACACACAGTTTTGTGGTAAACTACGGGTTAAAATAGTTACCTTTTTTTTAGATTAACAGGTCTCCATGGGCCGGATGAGAGGGTGTCACTGGCCGCATCTGGCCCGCGGGCCGTAGTTAGAAGACCCCTGATCTAGACCAACAAGCCATAGCTTCAATTGTATTAATTTAAAAAAAGGAACTGCTGAATACTTTGCTCATTCAATTGGAAAGGTTATTGTTTTTAAATAATTACTGCTGTACGTAGATGAACTGCAAGAACCCAATCGTGACCAGGGTAGATTGTTATTTAATCCGATTGTTTCAGTACGGGGTTCTGATGGAGGAAGCAATTATACACACGACGTAACCTAACATGCAGTAATAACTAGTGATGAAATATAAATTACCCAATTTACAGGTTGTTTTAAAAAGATAAATTACTTACACCAACCTTCTAATTAGATAAATTCATTAATTAATGCACGAATATTATTTTTTAAAAGTATTAGTATTATTATTAATTAATCTATTATTGTTATTATTTTTACTTTTGTTACCGTCTATTTTTCAATGTGGTTTTTTTAGCTAGATAATTGGAACATTGATATATTATGTCCCTTGCTAATGAAGTGGTTGGAATTTGTCAGCTTTGCCTAGAGTTGGGAATGAGATTGCAATTTAGTTGAATTGTGGTTGGATGTAGGCTAGACCCCTAAGCCGACGCCGCGCGTAGAATACGCCGCCGAATTTACGTCCGCCAAAAAACCGACGGAAAATATGCGGCGCGCCGCATTAGCCTAACAGCTGACAAACTACATCGCGTTTGTTTTATTCATGACAATTATAAACTGATATTCTAAGTGCCTATCAGGTATTGAGTGACAGAAACTGAATGAGTGGAATGCATTCATGCACTGTATTAGTAGGACAGCATTAATAAAAAAAAATATTTCTATTGTTAAAAATAATAAAACTTTTTTCCTGAAGTATTGTAAAAGTGTTTTATTGCTGAATTTTTATTACTTCATTATTAGCCAGGATTCAGCCGAATTTCATCCGAATATTTCTTAATCAGTCGAAAATCAGCCGCAAATGTCAATTTGCAGAGAAATCCGGCTAATCCGGATATCCGCTACGAAATTATGTCAGCCAGCCGAAATAAAAATAATAATTCGGCTTTCAGGTCTAGTTGGATGACTATGGTGTTGATGTAGTGTGTTTATGACTGTTTAGTTGGGATTTTATCTGTATAACTAATGAGTTGTGACAGTTATTTTGCATGTCTATTGAATATTGATTGTGACTGAAAAGTCAATTTTTATTATGTTGATTTTGTTTCTACATTCAAGTTGCAAATTTTATGAAACATAATAAATCGAAAAATAGCGTTTGGCTACTTTTGGATGTATTTTTTTGTAGTTATAAAACCCATTAGAAGAGCAAAATTGATTCAATCAGTGTGTTTATTTTACGAAACCAAAGGTAACATAATAAAATAATGTAAAAAAAATCTTTTTTTTAAAAAGGAGACGCTTTTATTTTCATATAGAAAGTGCACTAAAAAGAAGAAAATAAAAATTTTCTATGAAAACAGGTGAAATCGGTGAACCTATCTACTGCACATAAAAGCGTGGGGCGCCCATCACAAATCATTTCTCATTTCAACTATTCTCTTACATATAGACAACTATTTCTAGTTTATGTGATAGTAGCATTTATATGATCAAAGTTGTGAAACTTTTATTGTTTATTAATATTCATACTTATTGGTTTTTATGTTTCGCAGCCTTGTACACAATAGAGAGTTGTGATGAGCGTCCCACGCTTTTATGTGCAGTAGATAGGTTCACTGATTTCACCTGTTTTCATAGAAATTTTTATTTTCTTCTTTTTGGTGCACTTTCTATATGTAAATAAAAGCGTGCCCTTTTTAAAATAAAGATTTTTTTACATTATTTTATTTTCTACTTTTTAGTATCAACATTTTTTAAAATTGATTTTTCGACCTTATCAATTCAATTTAATTAGTTAAACTTCATTGTCAATAACTTAAATGTGATAGTGGTAAAAAGAAAGATGATTCATTACAAATGTATGTATAATACACATTTTTTTCCCCCTAACTGAAAATTGAACATTGTACGCTCATGTCGGCAATCGATCACGCTTATATTTCGGCCAGCAAGACTTGATGTTGATAGTACTTTTTAAAGTTATAATAATTGTATCCCTCTAGGGTGAATTGAGGCATGGTTCATTGTCGCGAGTGATAATATTTTATATAGACAAAAACTAAAAACTAAAAGAGCATTAATTTAATTACGGTACATTCGATCGATCTGAAATTTTGATACAATGTATTGTCATCCACGATCTATATGTGGTAAAAGTTTGAGATCTCTGGAACCATCAAAAGTGGTTTAATTTTACGTTACAAGATTTGAAGGAAGGATGGATGGATGGATAGATGGATGGATAAAACATACAAACAGTGTGACTTAAATAAAAGCGTGTAATAATAACATTGTAATGTTTTATAAAGAGAGCAAGGCATTCAAATACGTATCAATTTTTCTCCATTAGTCAACGTACGATAAAACTAAAAATATTCTTGCGTTACGTCCCTTTTCGTTTTTATTATTATTATTATTATTATTATTATTATTATTATTACACACTTTTATTTAACTCACACTGCTTGTATGTTGTATTTTCCATCCATCCATCCTTTCGTCAAATCTTGTAACGTAAAATTAAACCACTTCTAATGGTCCCAGAGATCTCAAAATTTTACCACAGATAGATCTTGGATGACAATATATTGTATTAAAAATTTCAGATCGATTGAATGTACCGTAATTAAATTAATCAATTTTTAGTTTATCTCTATTTAGAATGTTTAGTCGTCTGCTTGAGTTGACCGCCGCGGCTCACTGGTTTCACTCCAGCCCTCGATTACCAAATCCCCGTGTTTCATATCAAGGGGAGTTCAGCGTGTTTCAGTCTGTAAATGTTTATCGCGCGATGAACATTAACAATACTTTTAGTTCTGTCTCATATATAAGGGATTTATAGTAAAAAACTTTGTTTTTGTGGTTTATTTAATTACCGTTATCACATTTAAGTTATTGATCATGAACTTTAACTAAATAAATGGAATTGATAAGGTCGAAAAATCGATTTTATCTCTCACATCATCGAAACATAACTCAATTCGCCCTAGAGGGATACAAGTAATTTCAATGTGTTGACGCAAGACGTTGATTGTAAAGAGTTTTTAATGTAAGTTTAAAATGAACTAAATTTGTGGGGCGCTCATCACAACTCTCTATCATGTACAAGGCTACGAAACATAAATTTATAATTAAGAAACATAAAATTTGTATGAATATTAATAAACATTAAAAGTTTCAAGACTTTGATCATAATTCATATACATGCTACTATCATATTAATTAGAAATATTTATCTATACGCAAAAGAATAGTTGCAAAGAGAAATGATTTGTGATGCGCGCCCAACGCTTTTATGTGCAGTGGAAAGGTTCAGTCATTTCACCTGTTATAATAGAGAACTTTTTTCCTTCTTTTTAGTGCACTTTCTATCATCATATATATATTTACGCTCAATTATCGCTGACGCCTAACGCTAAGGGACATCACTCTGCTTTAAAAAAACTGTGTGTTGTAAGCAGTGCTAATTGACTCAAATAGTAATTTTTTGGTGCAGTAATTTGGTGCGCTGCTTTCTAAAATTAGTTAAAAAATCGTGTGGACGTTCGAAAAGAGTTAAATTTTGGTGCAGTAATTTGGTGCGCTGCTTTCTAAAATTTCTCGCCGTAAAAAGATATATAACGTCATTATTTGAGTTCATATTTTAATTTTGGAAAATGGAACGATGTAAAAAGAGGATTTGAGGATTGTTGATAATAAAATACGTTGTGTACATTTCAGGAAGTTTAATATTTCGTATTTATCAAACAAGGATAAGTTACTTGGGCTTTTGACCAAAAAAAGTGGGCCTACAACCCTTTTATAAAATACTTTGTGTACATTTAAGGAAGTTTAATATTACGATTTTATCATACAAGGACAATTTAGTTGGGCTTTTGAAAAAGGTGAGCGCCGCAGGCGTCACGGCGCCGCAGCACAACCTAGTATATTATATAGTTACGCTCAATTATCGCTGATACCTAGCGCTGAGGGACATCACTCTGCTTTTTAAAAATTTTGTGTTGTAAGCAGTGCTGATTGACTCAAATAGTTAATTTTTGGTGCAGTAATTTGGTGCGCTGCTTTCTAAAATTAGTTTAAAATTTGTGTGGTGATTAGCACTGTAAAAATTATTATATAAATGCTTTGTATAATTTTCATGAATATTTCGTATTTATCATACAAGGATAAGTTACTTGGGCTTTTGATCAAAACAAAAAAAGTTTCATACAACCTCTATTTTAAATTACTTTGTGTACATTTAAGGTATTTTAATATTACGTATCTATCATACAAGGACAAGTTTGTTGGGCTTTTGAAAAAAGTGGGCGCCGTAGGTGCCTTAAATAAAAGTGGACGCCGCAGCACAACCTATACTATATACATACTTTGTGTACATTTCAGGAATATTTCGTATTTATCATACAAGGATAAGTTACTTGGGCTTTTGACATACAAAATAAAATAAGAAAAATAAAAAACTATTATAAAATACTTTGTGTACATTTAAGAAATTTTAATATTACGTATTTATCATACAAGGACAAGTTAGTTGGGCTTTTGAAAAATGTGGGCGCCGTAGGCGCCCTTAAAAAAGGGGGGTGCCACAGGCGCCATGGCACCGCAGCAAAAACTAGTCATATATATATTTACGCTCAATTATCGCTGACTGTGGTATAACGCTAAATCATAATCCTTTTGGTTTCCAGATTAACATAAACCAAACAACGCACGAACCTATGACGTCAGCATTTGAGTTGTAAACAGTTCTGACTGACTCAAAGATTTCTTTTTTGGTGCAGTAATTTGGTGCGCTGCTTTCTAAAATTACTTTAAAAATCGTGTGGTGATCAGCACTGAAAAAAAATATTATATACATACTTTGTGTACATTTCAGGAATATTTCGTATTTATCATACAAGGATAAGTTACTTGGGCTTTTGCAAAAAAAAGAACAAAAAACCCTATTATAAAATACTTTGTGTACATTTAAGAAAGTTTAATATTACGTATTTATCATACAAGGACAAGTAAGTTGGGCTTTTGAAAAAGGTGGGCGCCGTAGGTGCCCTTAAAAAAGGGGCGCCGCTAGTGGCGTAGCTAGAACTTTTGCCGCCCGGGGCGGTCTCCAATTTTCCGCCCTTTTTAGGGGCCTTCCATAAATGACGTCACGCACCTGGGGGGGGAGGGAGTTACACATTTGTTACGAGGGGGGTGTTTAAGAAATGTGACATCACGTCAAAAAGCGCAACTTTAAATAAAATTACCACTTAAATATTTGATTACTGACACTTTATTTAATGACGTTTATGTAAAACGCGTGTAACGATATTAGAATGCAGCATTACGTTACACTAAAAAGATACTTAAATGACAAAATCTGTATTTGAAACATGCTCATTTTGAAACAGAAAATAAGGCTTTTATGGGGGGGGGGCGGGCAGAGCTTTGTGACGTCTTATTGAAGAAGGAGTCTAAGTTTTTGTGACTACGTGTGACGAGGGGGAGGGGGTGCAAAATCAGCCAATATCGCGTTAAGTCATTTATGGACGGCCAGTTAGTTGATTATAGTATGGTTTGTATAAATTAAGAAACATGTATAAACAATCGTAATTTAAACGAAGTAAAGGTGGGGAACGAGTTTACCATTGCATGCCATATTTATGTAAGCAGTAATAAAAGAGCCCGCATACGATTATATACCTATAAATACAAATTTTCAAAATACAAGTTACTTTTTTTAAAGGCCACAAGAAAGTTACTGAGGTAGCAAAACATATTCCAAATTTACACACACACACAAAAACATTACCTATCACTATTCTTTTATTTTGTATTTATAAATAAATGATTTTTTTTTACAAAGAAAGAAAGTGTATACATTAGTAAGTAATCATATTTATACATTTACTTTCCTAACGTTCATCTATCTATATATATAATTCTCTTCGTGGGACCATACGAGACACCACGCAAGTATGTGCAACCGAGCAAGACGAATGACCCTCGCTGGGGTCCACCAATGTATCGAGTCCAATAATGGTCCTTGCGTTTCACTTGCATCGTTCCTTCACAGAATAACGTGAGATTCGTATTGTACTGGTTATCACGTCCGCCTTATACGGGGAAGTCCTGGGTTCAAGCCCCCACGAAAACATTGTGTTTTTTTTAATTTTTAAAAATGTCTGTTTGTGCCCGTTCTTTTACCCTACTAGCTGCCCCGCGGTGTAGCATACGCCGCTAAAGATTTAATGACGGGTGAAGACTTCCTGAAAGACACAGTTGTCAAAATGGGGTAGTTTTGGGCAAACGACTGTGAGTGAATGAAAAGAAGGAACTCTGGAGAGACCCGCGGCGTAGCATACGCCACAGATTTGCTCATCATAGACAGTGCAAAGAACGGTTGGGGGGTGAGAGTACAGACACAAAAAGCAGCACTAAGTAAATAAAAAATAGCGAGTAAACGTGAAGACATGCACACTGAGGTTGTTGTTACCCGCCTCCCATTTATTACTACCATCCCTTAAACATAAACTGTGATTGGCCGACACTAGCGAGGGTTAGTCATATTTAGGGTTGTTAATTGCGCGTCGTTTTTTTTTATATAAATTTTAAATGTATTGTCGATTATGTAACTCCGATTTTAAACCTATTATCGTTTTATAGCTGACTTCATAGAAGTTAGGGGTGTATCGAATTTCGCCTGCAAATGTCTCGAAACCAACAATGAGTTGGCAGTTTCCTCCCCCCCACTCCCCCCACACACCAACCAACGTTCACTCGCGTTGTTTTTATTTTCTTTCGTGCTGTAGTTTTTGTCCGTTCTTTCTCCACTTTCTTTGCACCCTCCATGAGTAAGTCTGTGGCATATTCTACGCCGAAAAGGGGGGGGGGCTAGTAATAGAAAAAATAGTGCATTATGCTATCAAAATTAAAATTATCTGTAAAATCTTGTTCTATGGACTATGTACTCAGTATTGCAAGATTTTGTTGACTTTAATTGCTCATTGTGGAACGAAGATACTTTTTTATCAACTTCAGTTTTGAGAAGCTCCTTTCATAACTAGCGACACTGATTGCAATAGTTGAAACAATTCATAGCAAATTTACAATGTTGGGTACAGAAAATTTCAATCTATACTGTTGAATAAATTTTAATAGATCAAGGGGGCCTTTCCCCCCGGTTTTCTAACATAATGCCTCTTCTTGTAGTGTAGGTACAGCCATAAAAACCTGGATCGTTTTTCTTTCCACATTGAACTGTTCTTTGTCAATGTCAATAAAGTGATTTATTTGATGTTAAAATGCTTCATTTAGTAGGTTACATGGTATTACGAATATTTTCTTGCAAGGACATGCAACTCATCAAAGCGTTCTTTTATTTTCTTTTACATATCCATCCCTGGATAAAAACATTTCTCGTTGTACTTCTTGTTCTAAAAATAGAACCACGTCTTCTGAATTTTCCCTACTCGTATGTTTTTCTCCTTCTAACTAGGCGTTCAGTTGATATCTCCAACTCTTCACAAATTGTTTGACTGATATAACAGCATTTTTTATTAGCACATCTCTTTGTTCCATGCAATGGCTTTGCATTAATTTTAAAAAAGACGGGTTTCCATAAATTGAGATAACATAGAAAAGAAAAAGGTTATATTGAATTGAGTAAAATTCCAGCATCTGATCTCGTTTTCCTATGTGCTTTATCAGATGGCAATTTTTCCAAGACGATTGAAATTTTAATCATGTCGTTTTTCGAAATTATTATGCCTATTGTGGTGTTTATTATCAGAGAAATTTGAATATTTACAGATTCTTGCCATAAATTTTAATAATTTTCCATAAAATAGAAGAATTCAAATTATTTACACATTAATTGGATAGGCGTAACATGTTTAATGAATAACCGTATTTTAAAGAAAAACACAAAATATTTGTGTCAATTTAATGCAATAAAAACAAAATAAATTTAATTTTTTAAAACTTACCTTGCAATAATTTTCTGAAAACTGAAACAGTAATATAAATTACTACTTGCAAATTAAAAACAATATTTCAACCACCATGCCTTTAGACTTGAGGTACGTGTTCGCGCATCATTTTGCAAATGTCAAAATTCCAGGTACAAACTGTCGTGGCGATATTAATAGCACATATTTTTCGGCCCAGCGGTTATGTGTTTTTTGCGTACTTTTGTTATAAAAGAGTCATCTGTGACTTATACCGCTTAGTTTTCCAAACAATTGGACACCTTTTTTGAGTGATTTTAAATTTTTGAATTTTTGCGTTAGGCTGTGGTTACACTGCACGCGAATTCGCCAATCTAGTATACGCGCGAACGCGCATCTGAAACATCTTGAAAAACAAATGCAATAACATAGTGTGAGTGGTTACACTAGCAGCGTGAAAGACGCCAGTATACGCCCGTATACGCGGGAATAATTTGATTTTTACAGCTCATCGCGCGAATCTGCTTTCAAAAGTCAACAAAATGGCGGACATTTTTTGCCACATCGTCCAATTTTATGTGTGTAAATGATCATTTAATAAATAAATGGCGGACATTTTTTGCCACATCGTTCAATTTTATGTGTGTAAATGATCATTTAATAAATAATAATTGGCTTTCATGCATGGTTTTCGAAATTTAAAACATTATATTTCCATTTTAAACTAAAATTATTTTGATTTTTATTATGGATATTGACAAGTTAAATTCGTAAGTCCATGAGCGCACACTCCTCTCAACGACGTCGAAGTGTGACAATAGTAATACTAATACTAGTAATAGGAATGTTGGAAGGAAACTTTGGCTTGAAATTGCAGACGAACCTAATTCTACAAGTAAGTAAGCTACAACTATTATTGTAGATTTTGTTTATTTAATTCAATCAAGAATGATAGATAACTGAGTCTAAAAATAATTATAAAAATATTAATTTTAGGACTATCAAATCCAAGTGGTTAAGAATTTATTTAATTAGGTCAAGACGATTCAAGTCGGTGATCGACTTTAAAATATAATATTTATTAATTTTAAGCTTCAAAATTAGTTCTAAATAGTATAGCCTATAAGTATATGTATTTTATACTTATTATTTTACTTTAAACTTTAAATTATTAATATATTGACTAAAAGGGAATCAAATAACAAAATATTATAAATTAATGAAGCGAAATACTTGTTTCACTATTTAAACAACTTTTGTTCCAATTAATAATTATTTTGTATATATATATTATATACACTTATAATTTAGTATTAATATTATTATTAAATGTAGCATAAGTTAAATATACCATAATATTAAGTTCAAAATTAATGCTTAAAATGTTTTTAAAATATTTTAAATTTCAAGGAAAGAACACAACAAGAGTTAAAATTTAATTAAAACTACAATGTTACACTAGTACTAGTTTTACTTGTCAAAAATATAATATAATTTTTTTACTATTAATACTATTATTACTATTTTTAACAATAACAATAACAATTAACTGTTGAATTATTATCAATTTTTTATCAAAGTGGTAATTAAAAAAAGTTGTGGTTTAACTTAAACTTTTAGAATTTATTATGTACATGTATAAAAATAATTTTCAAGACTAATTTATATATTTTTTTAAACAATGATACAATGTGTGTAAAAGCAACCTTTTTCTTCTTTTCAGCCAAACTTGTAGAAACAAAAGGGCAAGGCTTGGGAGAAAACTTCTGAAAAGAGCATTTTAAAAGCAACAAGACCTCTTACAGATAGTTTAGCTACATTTAATGGACACAATTCCTCATGGAAATTCTATAACCATATACTATTCCTGTTGGATGTGTTCTCTTCAAGACAAAGTATGGGTTGTATACAGATTGCTGACATAAATTCAGGAGAAGAGAGAAAATAAAATTTTATTGCAAATAAGACAATAATTCACACTGATTTTAATGACAATGTCAATAATAATGAATCACAACATGTTGGTATATTTGGAGAAGCAGCTAAAAAATACCCTCATTCTAGTACACATGATATACCTTTGAAAACACCAAAAATGCAAAGGAAAAGAAAAATGGTAAAGGATAAGTCAGAAGATATTATCACCTGATTCATTTGGAGGAAAGTTAGATGGAGGAGCTGAAAAAACAAAAACAGTATCATGAGTCTGCTAACACATCTTCATAAAATGCCAAAGAGGCTAAAGCTAGGAATGAAATTAAAAGTTCTACAACTTTTGGTAAATGCTGATGGACCAGAAAAAATGGAAAGGTCAAATTCATTTATGGATCAAGATGATTGCACTTTGCCAATTTCATCACCCAACATAACCAAATGACAACAAGCTACAAAGAAATTTCATTTAAAATGGGATTGTAAACAAACAGTTGATTTAAGCACTCATGACATTTAATCAAAATGAAAAAACAAAGTTTTACTGTTAAGTGTTAATAATTTACTGTTAAGTGTTAATCTTTTTACTGTTGAGTGTTAATAGTTTTCCTGTTACATGTTAATTTTAAAAATAGTTCAAATTTTAAAAATAATTAAATATAATTTTTTTTTGCCTTCATATTTTATAAACACAAATTTCTGTGTGCTTGAAAGAATTTTTAACCTCAAATTACATGATGATATAAGACAATAAAATTGTTTATAGTAATTATAATCATGTGAAATTTATTATTGTTTAATATGAAATACAACTATATTAAGTAAAAAGAAGCATTTATGATTTAATTGCAATAATGAACATCATCATTTATTGATCCAAATTAAAAAAGAAATTAACTCATCTAAATTTTTTAATAAATTTTTTGAAAATAAATTATTCAAGAAAAACCATTTCTATGTCTGTTTTATGTTTACATTAAAGAAAAACATCTATAAACCCATTTGTATGTGATTAATAAATTTTAATGCATGTATGGACCTTATTATGGATGATACTTGTGTGATTATGCTGCATGCAATGTTACATCACAATTTTTCAAGAATTATGTTAAGGGGGGATATGACAGTGTTTTGATCAATTAACTGAAAAATTACATGTTTTGGTGTTTTGTCATAATTGACTACCTAAGCCATTGTAGAATATGTCCCCCCCCCCAAAATGTTATTTTATTTAATTAAAGTTGTAAAAAAAATATTTTGTAAGGTCACTGTTTGCGTTTTTAATGATTTTAATAGCCATTTACTGTTTATATTGCCATTGTTCAAGCCATAGCAAGTCATATCAAACTTTTAGTTTCCATATAGTATGATATAGTGTTTGGAATCATTTTAAAGGATTTTTATATGAATATGGATTTAGTCCAATATCGACTACCTCTTTACTACTGGATATACAAAAATAAAAATATTTACGAATGAAACAAATGCAACAAAAAATTTGTCAGTCTAAAATCATCACCCGAAGGGCATTGGTCATCGTCAAAAATTACCAGTGGCTAGTGGTGGTCAAGCTCTACTCTAGTGCCACTTTACAGCCATCACTTGGCACCATTTTATAGCCATATCCTAGCATCACTTTGCCGCCATCTCCTAGCACCGATTGGCAGCCATCGCTTGGCACCACTTCGTTGCCATCGCCTGGCACCACTTCCAAGCAAATGCCTGTCACTTTATCACCTGGAACCTATTCACAGCAATTTTATGGCACCATTTTACAGCCACCTACTATCACAATCTCAAAACCCACTCATACTTGTTGTTGTTGTTGTTGAGCCTTCTCGTCCATGAGGGGCATCTACCGATCATCGTCGGCGTCTGCGATTCCTCCAAGGGCATAGGCCACCTACGAGAGACCTCCAGGCATCTCTATCCTGGGCCAGCTTCTGCAGGATCTTCCATTCATGGCCAATTCTCTTGATGTCTGCCTCCAATTCTCGGCGCCAAGTGTTTCTTGGACGGCCTCTTTTCCGCTTACCCTGTGGGTTCCATTTCAGGGCTTGCTTTGTTGTGTTAGGAGCAGGTTTCCTTAGTGTATGACCAATCCACCTCCACCGCTTCTGGAGAATCTCTTCCTCAATGGGCTTCTGTTTTGTCCGCTGCCACCGTTCCTGGTTGCTGATTTTGTCTGGCCAGTGAATTCTGAGAATCCTTCTTAAACAGTTGTTGATGAAGGACTGGATTCTGGTCAAGTTTACGGCCGTTGTTCTCCATGTCTCGGCTCCATATAGTATAGCAACACAGGTTTTACCATAGCGTTAAAAATCCTTACTTTTAACTTGCTGCCTAAGTTGTTAGAGACCCAAACATTCTTGAGTTGCTGGAAGGCTGCTCTTGCTTTTCCGATCCTTATTTTGACGTCCGCATCTGTACCACCTTGCTTATCTACCACGCTGCCAAGGTAAACAAAACTGTCCACCTCCTCAAGGGCTTCTCCTTCAAGCATAATGGGTGATGTACTGGTGGCATTAACCTTGAGGATTTTACTCTTCCCTTTGTGAATGTTGAGACCCATGCTAGCAGAAGTGGCTGCGACAATGTTTGTTTTCTCCTGCATCTGTTGTTGGGTATGTGCAAGAAGGGCAAGATCATCAGCAAAGTCAAGATCATCCAGTTGATCCCACAAGGTCCATTGGATGCCATTCCTTTTCTGCTGTGTAGATGTTTTCATCACCCAGTCAATGGCTAACAGGAAGAGGAATGGTGACAGCAAGCAACCTTGTCTCCAGTCTTTACCTGGAACGCATCTGTCACCTGCTGGCCATGGATAACTCGGCAGTTTATCCCTTCGTACATGTTTCTGATTATATCCGTAATCTTCTGTGGCACCCCGTAATGCCTTAGCAATCTCCACAAGGTTTGCCTGTCAACACTGTCGAAGGCTTTTTCATAGTCAACAAAGTTGACATAGAGCGGTGAGTTCCACTCTAGTGACTGCTCTAGAATGATGCGCAGTGTCGCTATCTGGTCCGTGCAGGATCTGTTGGTGCGAAAGCCAGCTTGTTCGTCCCGAGGGTCTACAGCGTTTTTCATCCTGTTAAGTAGTACACGGAAAGTAGTACAGGGAAATTTAGCAAGGTAGAGAGACCAGTAAAGGACAAAATGGGAAACACCATACCAAGTGAGGAGCAACAGAGAGGGAGATGGAAGGAGCACTTTGAAGAGCTCCTAAACAGGCCTGAACCAAGGAATCCACCAGATATTCAACCAGCCGATAATGACCTACTAATTGACTGTAATAGTCCCACCAAAGAAGAGATTAGCAGGGCCATTAAACAACTCAGAAATGGAAAGGCTTCGGGACCCGATGGCATCCCAGCAGAGGCACTGAAGGCGGACTTGGAAACCAGTGTGGAAATGCTGCACCCTCTGTTTATGAAGATATGGGAAGAGGAGCAAGTTCCTTCCGATTGGAAAGAGGGATACCTTATCAAGATCCCAAAGAAGGGAGACTTAAGCTCCTGCTCGAACTACAGAGGGATCACCCTGCTGTCCATCCCAGGAAAGGTTTTCAACCATGTACTACTTAA